>VXAU01005544.1:452692-485456 GCA_013399695.1 Formicarius rufipectus | reverse complement strand
AGCTGATGGAAAAAGGAACCTTTAATTCTTAAATTTTGTAACTAAAAATTATTGCGTTAATGAAAAACACACTAAAATGTTTGAGGCAAAAGTATGAGCTGAAGTGTTTGTACTTCTCAGAACTCTCTTTCCCTGTAGACAAGAGTGGTATTGCATAGAACTTGTTCATTCTAAAAACATGGTATCAATGTGGTTTGCATGCATTTATTACATGGCTAAAAATTAAGCAAAAAAAGCCCCAACACACAGATTAAAACTCCCAACCTTTAAAATCTTTCGAAAGAGTTTCAACTTCAAATTTTGATGATCAGTTTATGTTTCGTCTTGAAAGCACACAAAGGAAAATTACCCATGAGATTTTAGAAACTCATGGGAGTTTAATACTCTGAGGTGGTTCTGTTGGGCACAGTCACTCTCTAACAGTTTTGAAGGCAAGAGAGACTTTAAGGAATGTCTTCAGACCTGCATGCCCTATACTAGAAACTTCAGTGAAACATTTGGTTGAAGTTTTTTTTCCCACTGAAATTTTATTCCATTAGAACTTGTCAGTCCTATACCAATTACTTTAGTAGACAAAAGATATATTTTCAGCCAGTTCTACAAACAATTTGCTTATTAAAAAAAAGAAATTCAAAGTGCAAATAAGAGCAAGATCCTTCATTTTCAAAAATGAAAATTAGGATTTCCACATAATAAAATATGGCTGCATCTGTACCTCAAATAAATGACCAAATAGTGTAAGAATTAAAACCACATAAAGAACTTAAGGAAATACTGCAATTACTATGCTTGAGCTTTTTAGTGCATGCTACCTACCTATACTAGATCTGCTAATTTGATTCTACTTTTTAGCTAAAGAGATAGACTAAATTGTCCACCATAAGCATCTATTTGGTTTTGGTGTGGTGGTTTGTCTGTTTTGATTTGTGGGTGGGATTGGTTTTGTTTTTGGGGTTTTGTTTGTTTGTGGGTTGGTGTTGTTTGTGGTTTTTTTTCTTTTTTTTTTTTAAAGTATTAATTAAACTCAGAATACTTCCACCTTTTCACCATTTTTTGATCATGAGAAGTGCATAACTATATTATGAATATTCCACACCAGGTAAGGAAAATGGTATTGACTGACCAAACCTCCCATGGATAACAGGCTACCAGAAAACAGCTTCTCCCCAAGCAGGCAAGTCCCGGTTTCTTGGAACATGCCATATTTGCAGCAGAAAGCTCTGTGGTGCTGCTTGGTGAAGTTTCAAGAAGTATGACCAGGGATGGAGACAGTGGTGGTAGGATTTTCTGTGGAGTAATGCATTGCCTGGGAAAGGAGTCGTATTCAAATTCATGAAGTCATAGCTGCAAAGAACAGTATAGGTGGAATTACAAAGACCCACATTGAGTAAAGTTATTTGTTTCTGGAAAACCCTGCTGACTGACACAAAGTGGAGGTGTGGAATTTTGGAACTCCTTTGCTGTTAACACCTTTACTCAAAAATGTAGAGTCATCCGCAGTAGAGATAAGTCATACAATCTGGCTGAATTTATGCTTGGAAAGTAAAGGTATTAAAGGTATTTTTGATCAGGAGAGAGCTTGCATTCTTGTTCAGCTTCTTCAAGCTCCATGACATGATCATCACTATTAAAGATGGAAATCCCTGCTTTATACTGCAAGAAAAAGGTATTCAGAAGGGTAGTTACATTAGTTTGCTACCTTTTACCAGATTAATGTAGAGCCCCTTCAAGGTCATGATTTCTGCATTCATTAAATAAGATGACTTTAATACTAGCTTAAGGCAATCTGGGGATACATGAAACCTTAATTAAAGCTAGTGCTAAGTGTTGTATGTGGGCATCACCTGTAGGAACTAAACCCACTAAATTCAGTTATAAAGCTCTGGAACTAGTAAACTTACAGTGATTTTGAGCAGAGAAGTAATTTATTTTTACCTTGCTGCTTCTATCTTGCAACCAAGTTTATCTTTCCGGGTTGGGACATAATTGGTATTGAAAGTTGCTAGCCTACCTTTTTTTTTTTTTTAAATTTTATTTTTTTTTAAACATCTTGTGTATTAAAGTTGAAGTTAATAAGCCAGTAATTACTTTAATGTGGATGAGAGCAGTTTTGGATACTATCCTGTGATTAATTTACTGTTCATCTAGGGAAGGAGTCTCATAACTAGTAATAGAGGAAGCACTTACATTTTATAATGTTTTTACTGAAGAGCCACTTTTTGTGCTTTTATGTGATTATTTTTATAACAACTCTTCTATCTTCTATCTTTTAAGTGCTCTAAACACTTACGTAAGGCACATTTGATCCTTTAAACTTTTGAAACAATAGATAATTTTCATGTTTCTCTTTCTGTATGTTTAAACATGTCTGACATGAAGACACATTGCATCAGGCCTTATTAGATCAGAATTCAAACAGGAAATTGAAAAATAGTTGAATGGGGGTGAAGAAAGAGAGGCAGAGATTCTGTCCATCTTCCCACCATTGACATTGCTTTTTGATGCATAAGTTGTTATGATGACTGGATATTTATGTGACTTAGTCATTAAAATGTTTATACAACAGTTTATTTGCACTGTAATTGTAAAAGAGAAGCCAATCAGAAGGAGCATAGGTCTAGTGCTGCATAGTCTGTGCATAATGGGGTATTAAAACCAGGTTGCCAGTTAACTGGGTGCCTTCTGCCCAGTTACCCTAAGATCTTTCTTTCTATAGGCCAGCGAAGTTTAGTTTTATATGAGTAATGAACACTGCTGTGCAGCATGTTAAATGGAATAAACCCAGATGCATTGCTGTTCTATGCAAATTATAATTCAACCTTTAACAGAACAAATCGAATATTGATGTTAGGCCGTCCCCTTAAAGATTCTCTATCCGTAGAGCTCTTTTGAATTCCTGTAAGAATTCTGCACCCTTGAGGACTTGCAAACTTTGACTTCCTAAAGCTGTTTGCTATTTAGCAAACTCTAATGAAGTAACTTAGATAAGGTGGACTCACATTCAATGGTGCTTAACTTCCCTTGATGGTTAATTCAATTTTTAGAGACATTTTTCTTCCTATTTTTAATGTGAGTAATTTACTTAAACAGGAAAAAGAAAAGAAAAAACTGTAGGCATTAGAAGTGAGAATAGTATTCTGAATCCTCTACTTCTCTCTGTGGAAATCTTCAGGTATAATTGCTCTTTTTCGCTGACACCAAATTTCAAGGGTTCTGCAGAGAATAGCAGTTGTTCTAAAATACAGTTGTACTGTTCGAAGTGCACTACAGGGTCCTAAATTCTCCTGTGAGTTGTCCCTCTATAAAAAGAAGATTGAGACTAAATTCTGAGATTATGAGCTATTTTGTAAAATGAATTCCAAATAAAGATTATCCTGGCAAGTGCAGCAGAAGAGTTTTTATGTTTTGTTTTATGATTGAGACAGCAGCAGTTCATAAAAGTATGCAGGGTTTTGCAAATGTGGCAAACAGAGAATTGTCTGTTCTTTGCCATGAATACTAAAGGTTTTCTGACTGGGTAATGGTAATATAACGAAGAAATACATTACCATTTTTTTTACTGGTCAAATGACAGAATTATGACAAGCTTACTTAACTCTAGTCTCAACTAATTATTCCTAATTCAATGAAAAAAATCACTTTCTTATTTTGCCTCTTATGAAATGCTTGGGCAATTTGAAAACCATCGATTTACAACACATTGTTTTATCTTACTGGACCCAGTATTGTTTTTATAGTTATGGCAGGTTCAGCTTTTGGTGTAAAGGAGCTGGGATTTGCTTCTTTTGGGGAAAGTTACCATCCTCTATTTCTACACTATTGCCATTCATTGATTCTTTTGAAGGCTTGGAGGAATATTAAATCTTTACAGAAAGAAAGAACTGTGCTGAAATTTAACAAAAGTAAGAGAAGGCCATAATTTGCGTCAGTTTCTGTCTATTTTGGCTCAAATATTAAAATAATCTGATGCTTTTCCTTTGCTTTTATGCTTTTTGAAGACAAAAGCAAGGAAAAATACTCTGCCTAGTTCACACAGATCACTGGGAAACACCAGAGCTTAGGAGAATTGTAAATGTGTTAACAGAGCTCTCACAATGCAGAGGCTTTTTTATAAAGTGATGCTAAATATACTAATAAGAAATTCACTGTTAACAGCAGAATTCATCAGAACATTTTTTCTGTCAAGCAGACAGTTTAAAACTTACACAAAATTCAGGGTTGAGGGCCTGTGAGGAGAAGCTAAAAACTGCAGCACAGTGACCTAAAGCTTTGTTGGTTTTACAGCCACTTCATTCCAGCTGCTGTGGCGACTTGCACAATTTCTCATCCTGTGATTGTGCTCCTACCTGCGCCTTACACTCCTCTCCCATTCCCAAGCCTCATGCCAAGTTGAGGAGGGACCTGTTCCAAAGCATCTGTACCTAAGCTCAGATCCTCTGAGAATATTTTCCAGTGCCCAGTTTCATACTGCTGAGAGCACTGGTAACAACCCTAGTCTTGCAATTTTTAAAGAAGTAATTCCATTGTTACCATTAGTGCCTTCCTGTTCTGAGTTGCATGGGATTGATGCCACAAGGAGGCAAAAACGCTGAATGCAAAAGAAGTTTCTTCTACATGCATCTAGCCAAGTGATAACTGGGTAGTACTGGATATCTTGTAAAAAGACCGAAATAATCCCTGTGTTGGATTTTGAACTAATTTCTGTGTATTAAGTGGCTTTGGCAATTATCTGGGCCCTTCCTGGATATGCTCGTTATTTAGAAAAGTTCGATGGACCTGACATTGTGTTTTAGTTTTGAAGAATGTTGGTGCTTTCTGACTTACCTTCTTTTCAGTAGATGAAAACGCCTTCTCAAACAGCTTGGAAATCTATAAAGGAAGATTTTAATGAATTCTGGGGCCTTGGAAATTTATTTAATAATTTTGCATATTTTTATCCCACTTATTATGTCAAATATCAAGTGTATTTATGAATGAAATTCAGGATTGGTTGAAAATGGTAATACATAATTTTCATGTATAAAAATATGGTGCTGCACAATTTGTGGCTGTTAAATTTAGCAGAACTGTTGACATCAGAAGATACAAATCATGTGCATTTATGCTTTTTTTTTTTCCAATTCATTTTTAGTCAACTCAGAAGTTAAAATGAACGACCAAAAATGTTGGTAATTTTATCACCAAAATATTAAAGTCCTCAATAATAATCCAGGGAGTTAATAAGCTAAAAAATTAAATATATAGTTACTGCACAAGTGTTGCTCTATTTTAATTCCAAGAAGCATTGATCAAAAATAGGCAGCAAATTAGATTTGAAGCCCTAAATGTAGTATTTTTAAATGGAGAAAGTACTTGTAATCAGAATTGTATCCAGTTTGTTTTTATAGATAGTTAACATACTATAATAAAACTAGGCATGGAAAATATGGGATATTTTTCAATATTACTGTTTTTCCCCCAGTATTATTGAAAAAAAGTTATTGCATACATAGATATTTGAATCAATACTTAGGATAAAGAAGTGTGTTTTAATTTCCTATTTCCTGTGCAAGTAGAACCAAAACTCTGAAATTTGCTACAGAAATAGTTTTTCATTCTGTGATGTGTGTAGAATAAAATATTTCTGTTCTTTTACATGCAAATATGGGGGGAGGGGGAAGGCAAAAATGTGGTCTAGATGAAGAACAACAAAAACTCGTCTAGATGGGAGACGTGTCTAGTGTTATGCCATGCAAATAAATGCAGAAAAATTATTCTGAACTCTGAAAGGAAAGACATTTAGTTTCCAGAACTCCCTGAGAACTGAAGATCTGTTTCTTAAAACTATTTTAAAGACTATCAGCCACAGGTGGTTTCTGAGAAAGCAGAAAAAGAGACTGCTGTGTTTCAGTTCGTCGCTTGGTTCTTAGGTTTACCATCTGGTTGTATCAGTGCACCGGATTGTTTTAAAGCAGTAGATTACTATATATCTTCTACCTTCTCATTTTGAGGCTTACTGCTGTGGTAATTGGAGTACAAATTAAGCAAGAGAATTCAGTAGCCATTCAGTGCACAGTATACGAATGGCTTGTCATAATGTGCACTGCTGGAGATTATACATACGATTTTTCTTTGTACTTTAATTTCTTCTTTTACAAGTATTCTAATGCTCTGAAGCGTTACAGCTACCTCTCTGCCTTTATGAGTGAGTTAAAAGGAGAGATTTTTATGTGGCAACATGAGGCAGCTCACACAAAGTTAACTGAGTGCTAATTATGGTTCAGAAATTTTCTGTGCTTAGAACTGATCATGCTCAAAGCCAGAAATCGGCCCCCTGCTTGTTTCCTAACTTTGCAGGTTTTCTGGGTGCCTTAAGACTGCAGTTCCTCAAGCAGTCAATTATATAAAATCAATCGACTTTCAAATTAACCTGTTTTTTAAACAGGTATTGAAGAATCATGAAGAAAATGTTCGCTCTCCATTTCCTTTTACCTCAGGTCACATTTAGAAAAGTGCCTCTTTTAGACTGTCGTCTGTAGGAATAAGTGTTTGCTAAATCCTGGAATCAAGGTTTTTTTCCTACACAGGTATTTTATTGATTCAAAATCATTAAAACCTCTGAACAGTGAAAGTGTGGAAGGATTTCCCATGAAGCCTTGGAGGAGAGGAACAGCTGTAAGATCCAGAGGATGGAAAGAATTCATTTGAGTCCGATTCTGGCATGATTTCACACTTACCTAAAGAGGATTAAGTGTTTTTCACCTGCTATTGCAAAATTGTTCTCCTGGCCAAAAACCCCACCAAAACCACAAAAC
Source organism: Formicarius rufipectus (assembly GCA_013399695.1). Lineage (NCBI taxonomy): Eukaryota > Metazoa > Chordata > Aves > Passeriformes > Formicariidae > Formicarius > Formicarius rufipectus. Next base: position 478,662 of record VXAU01005544.1, on the reverse strand, counting down.
AAAAACCAACCCTAAACCAGCACTTGGTGATGGAGTTAAATAAATACTCAGAATCAGAAGTCTTAACAGTGTATAACACTTGAATTCAATATCCTCCAAAAGCAGTTTTGCTACCAGTTATGCCTTTCTAGCATAATTATTACTGAACTTGCACATTGTCAGAATAGATAATAGGACAAAAACTGATACTTTTTTCCATTAGTTGAAATAATAATTATGTAGTATTTAGCTGTTAGTCCAGTGTGATCAAGTAGTTTCCTAAATGTATTTTTATTTAATACTTTTTACTTTCTTTATGACCTCATGAGTGCAATAGAATAAGCCATTTTGTTAATTTGTTAATTTTACATTTAACCAAATTATGAAACAGGATGTGATTCACATACTCTCAGAATGTTAGTTTAATCTTCTTTATATTGCATCTGAGGAAGACTTTAGTACTAGTCTGCATATATTTTTGATGGCTTAGATGTTAAGACTACCTTGAATATAATGAACTGAGTCACATATAATTATTCCAGTACAATTACTTTAATCTAAAACTTTGCCAATTACATTTTCTATTTTCAAATTCCAGTAATCAACTCTATCTGCTGCTGCAAGTGATGAACCGTAAAGATTATCTGCTTATGACTTCCTTAAATCTTGATTGCACTGGGATGAAACTTTACAGGTCTTTATGCAGAGGAAAAATGTTCAGCCTTCCTCGTGAAGCATGGAGAGGGACTTTTTCTTATTAATAAAAAGAAACCTGTGCAGTGCAATTAAGATGAAAAGTTAAGACTTGTCTAGAAAAAATGTCCCTTTACTTCAAAATATTTTGAACTTGACAATGAAAACAGATTAAAGTTAGGTTGAACTACACTTTTTAGATGTGCAGAAAAGATTAAATTCTGAATGGACTCGCTGATGACAGGGTAGGCTCTAAACACATACAAGACCCTTCTCTGCTTAAAATTCTCCAGCTGGAAGTCCCACGACTTAGAGGAAATATTCGAATGTTCCTACTGTTAGTAGGCTGGAAGGATCAATTACTCCGAGGCTTTCAGGCTGCTCTCCAACCACATTGTAAGCTTAGAACTGAAACTGGTTTGTTTCTAACTTTGAGTGCTCAAATGTGCCAGGAAATAAACCATCTTTGCAAACAAGACAGAAGTATGACAGCAGTAAGTGTTATTTAGAAGACAGAGATGTATTTGTTGATTTCCTCCCACACCAGTGACAGTTCCTTAACCCTGGAAGGTTGTGTGGTTCTTAATGTATTCATTGTTAGCAGAAAAAAGCCCAAACAAACAAGTGAATAGTATTCTGGTGGCAATTATTTTCCTATTTTTGAGCTGCCTAGTCAGGAGGTAGTTTTATTCATGGGTAATTATTCTCTGCAAATTGTCCAAAAGTTTTGAGATATTTCTTGCAACCAATTATTGTACTAACACTTCTCTTCATTCAGTCTCTCCCTTAGGTACCTAGACTCTTGCATGGACTAGCCTCAAAATTCATTTTTAGTTTTTATTAGAAGTGTCAAAGTGACAAAGCTATGGTTTTGGGATTGACATCTTTTGCCACAAGGCCTCTTTTGGCTGTGATAAAATTAGAAAGTAGAAGATTATTACTTTTTCCTCATCTGTTGGGGGCCTTTATTGTCAGGTTGCTTTCTCTCACATTTTTTCATTCTGGTGTAAATTTGCTCATCATTTGTAGTATATGTGCAGAATGTGCATTCATTATATTCTTTTCAAAGGTTCTTGATTCCTTTTGCAATGGTAATGACTTGTCTTTCCGTATACTAAGTGGTGTGGATAATTAACTTGCAGTAAATAGGATCAAATGTTGCTTATAAAAATCAGTAGACACTTAGGTGATTGTGCAACCTCTCTATTTTTGCTGCCTCATTTGCCCTGCTTCTTCCATCATTAGTTTTTTCAGATGAGGATATAATTTTGCAGTTATCCCAGAAGTAGGGCTTCAGAGAGTATTATGCATTTCCCAAGACTCAGAGAAACAATATTTGTAAAACAAAAACCAGCTAGGTCTCATTCTTAGCACATCTCATCAAGTTAATTTCTTGTGAATTTCTACATAACCTTATATCATGAACTAGTGTAGTGTTTGTTTAGGGAGTTTTGTTTCCTCAGTCCCCCAGTTCTGCTGGTTGTTATCAGCTGTACATTTGGCACATTGATTTTTAGAATTTATTATTTTAAGTCTCTTTCTATCGCAGAAAGCTCAGCAATATACAATTCATTAAATTGTGTAGGCTTAGAACTTTGCAAAATAATGATTCTGTGAGCATTTTGAAATGTGGCCATTAGTGTTTGTCTATGAGATTTTTGCCTTGCAGCAAATGGTAAAGAGACTTCTTGTGCAAATGGTGCCTGCAGCTCTCTTATCTAAAACAGTACTTTTGTTTTACCCATATTTACCAAGTTATTTTCCTTTCTCACACTTCAGAGGATGGAGATGGATGTATGAGGCACAAAAACTAATCACTCAGTTTTGGGACACAATAGTGAATCTGTTGTCTGTTTGCAGAACTACACAGATGTGCTTCTTTTGAACTGCTGTCAGAAGCGCTTCTCGTAGTTCAAGTATATTTTCTCTTCAAGTATTTAATATTTGATTGATGAAAAATCACATTAGTGGTTTAACTGAAACACTGTTTCATGTGCTCTCAAAGGACTTCCTTCCAATCTTGAATCAAATTACTGGAGATAGTTTAATGAACATAGGAGATGAGGGAAGAAACTAAAATCAATACAGTCTAAAATTTATCACCTGAGTTTTGAAGTTACTGTCTCTTGTCTAGCATTTTAAGACTGTGATCCTATTAAACCTGGGCCAAAGCAGTGCTCCTTGACTTGTTACATTATGACAAAAAATGCGTAAAGAAGCAGATATTAATGAGAGAAGGCACTGATCTTGGAGCTTCAGCTCTGTAGGTCAAATTCCTGGCTTTGCTACTGGCAGCCTCAGGCAAAGCAGTCAGTCTCACTGGGCTTCAATTCCCCATCTGTCAAATGGAGACAATAGATACATCCTTATTCCCGGGCTTCATTTTGCCTATTTTTATTGTTCATCAGAGGAAAAAGAAATTTATCTTAATATATGTTTTTTATAGTACCCTAATATACTGGAGCCTTTAGGTGCTTCCATAATACAGTAAGGGATGGCAGCCTCTAGGCAGGAGCATTTTGAATGTGTGTTCTGTGAAATGGATATGCAGTCCACTGCAGACCAGTTATGAAATACTGTAGACCTTTCCCCTTCTTTTTGGCTGATTATGAATTTTATTGTTTGGTTGCCATATTGTGGTTGCTGTAAAGAATTAGTGCTGTCAGCACTTGCACCCTGAGGTGTTATTGAGTTCCCCCATCCTGCCCACCCTCTCGACTCACAAAGACCTCTTCAACAAGGCATTGGAAATAGGTAGTGTACATCAACTATTGGTAGGTAATGGCTTTTTAATGGCTTCCATTGCACTGCTGGAAATATAACTTTCAATTTTATGGCTCTTTTGCATTTCATGATCCCACAGCGCCTATGAGTGCTAGGACTTGATAGAGATTGAATGGACATTACCAAATACGTTCACACTGCCTAACTCTAGGCACTTAATCAGGTTGAAAATGTAGCCAGGAGAGGACAGTTCATGGCAGAACATGCAGGAATTCTGGTTCACCCCCTCTTCTGGCATCTCTCTTCAGGACTATAGATTAAATCAAGGGAATTTACCCACTCAGTGAGGGAAGTTGAGTGCTAAAAGTCAGCTGGCTTCTCTAGTCTTTACTTCTCTCTAACACAGCAATTTTAAATTTTTTTACCTTACTCGTATGGGTATATTTTTCCAACATAAAAACTTAATTTGCTGCCACTATGAAAAACTGCAGTTTATAAATGCCTGCGGATGACTTGTGGTAAGTAGTGATGTTTTGACCTAAATAGTTTTTACATGGAAACACTCTGAAAATCTTCTGACATGGTCTTTTAATACAGAGTTGTTAATAAGTTCTGGTTTTGTGCAAAATTAGTATCTGGAAAGAAGTAATTTGTCATGGTGTAAAAAACCTGTGCACACTCATATTTTAATATATCACTTAAAATGGAAATGAGAGCATGAAGTATTTTGACAGGCATTTAGCGAAGTTGGAGATTGTTCAGTAATGCAAGTGCTTCTTCTTGTTTAGATTAATTTGGCCATTTTGAATTATTTGAAAGTAGCATGCATTATTGTGGGAAGGTAAAATTTAATGTGCTGTTTCAAGAGGGACAGAATTACCATGTTTTTCATCCTTGTGCTAAAAGTTCATACATCATAAAGTCTTGCCTTCTAGAATCTTTATATGGATATTAAGTAGCAGCCTGTCCCCTTGGATGTGTGATGGCCATTTGAAAAGAACCTTTTACAGTGCTACAGTATAGTTTCAGTGAATTGTCAAAGGAATGTAGAAAAGCAAAATACAGTCACCTAAATTAGAATTTGTTCTGTGATAACGATCCAGTTGGTATAGTAAATGCCATGGTACTTAACTATCCTAAGTAATCAGAACTTCATATGATCCTTAGCAATGCTAGTGTGATGCAGTCAGGTCTGGGAGAAGTATCTCAATGCTAAATCACCCTTTCATCCTTCTGCAAAGTGTTAAATTCTCAAAATATGGGCTGAACTCTTAGTATTTCTCTTCTTAGATGAACGGCAGTAACAGAAAAGGGAAGCTGTGGGACAGCTGTTGTATTAATTACATGAACTGGTAGCATTCCCTCTTATCAGTGTTTTAATATGGGGGAACTAAAAAAGGAATTTGAAATTGCCACATGGTCTGAATCTGTATCTCTTCTTCTCAGCATTGATTTGGCATAAAAAATTGCATTTCAAATTCCAAAAGAAAGGTATGGAAAATCCTAATTGCAGCAACATTTCTTCTCCTTTCGCCTTCCTTCTCACTCTCCTGTATCCTGTACTTATTTCCATCTCCCTCCCTCGTTACAGATTTGTAGTCAGGAGTTTCTGTAAGTCTACTGAAATAATTTTCATGTTACTGTTTGATATATACAGTGTTGCTCTATCACTTCATTGTGCTGCAGCTTGTAGCAGTATAACACAGTCTATTGGGGTTGGTGTCTGGCATCTCTCTGCTGGAGCACACACATCAAGTGCTGCTGTGGTGCTCCCTGTCAGGAGTCTGGGGCATTCCTTGTAGTCAGGGCATATTATCCTGAATGTTTGGGTCTTTATTATTGCCAGTGGACATACTTAGCATCTTTCTTTGCTTGCTCTTGTGCTTCCAGTCTGGCAATATTCTAAGCTAGTCACTTAATTTAATCTCTTGGTTTTCTGATCTGTAATAGGGGATAATACTGGTGCTTAACCAACTTTGTGGAGTTTGCCCAACTCTGCAGTTAAAATTTTCTCAGTCATCATTGCAAAAGATAAATTAGCACTGTTTTGCTTGACCATTATATATGACAGAATTTGCTATACCATGGTGTGAGAATCACAGTATTTTGTTTACTCCAGTTACCCCATATTGCCATAAATGAATGAAAAATTAATAGAAGTCATAATGAAAAGGAAAGAAAATCAGCATATCAGAAATAAAGCTTGCAAGAAAAAGGTTAAAGAAGTGGTATGAATGCCTATTTCTCATTAATGTGACTTGATTTTTACAATCTGAAAAGTTAGGTACTGAAGAATAACCTGTATTATAGATCTCTGTGCATTGTCAGCATATAGTATATGTCCTCATTTGATATAAAGTATTTAATAATGTTTCTTTTACAGGAACTACATATATGTATTTTTTTGAAAAAGAATATTAATTTCTTTCTAACTCTGTTTCCTAGTTTTACTCTCCTATTTTAGTGGTTTTTTGTTTGTGTGGGGTTTTTTTGGTTTTGTTTTTTAGAGTTAACACATCCACTTATAAGATGGGGAAAATGATAAAGCTGAAAGCTTTTGAGTTTAGCAGCAGAGTCTGCCTTTGACAGGCACACATCAATTTACATTACACCAGAAGGTCAAAAATCTCATTATTATTTGCTGTGTTTATGACTGCCTTCCTAACCAATAGCTTCAAGTACTGAACTGTAGGTCCTGAAAAGTCATCTGATCTATGAGATGATTTATTCATATGAACCACTTGATATTGCCTAAAGATATGAAAATGGGGATATACTAAAGAACATTATTGTAATTATTCCATTAGGAATCCCTTCAATTATTCATGTGTTTTAATCGTTTCAGCATTTAACATAGTGCTAAATTATAATCATCTGATTACAGAGAGATTTGTGTGGAGCTTTGACACTCCTCTGTGCTGAAGTACAACATAGGCAAATGCAGACAAATTACTTCGTCCTTAAAAAAACTGCTTCATCTTGAATTCACTTGCCAGAATTTAGGCGGTGTTAGAAACATTGTCAGAAACTCTGGGATTTGCCAGAAAATCCGACAAAATTGCTACAGAACTGTGTTCTGTATTCATGTTTTTACAGTTATATTTTCAGCTTTTAACGATGATGAAGGTATCCTTGAAAACAACCTGTGAAATGAGGGGAGAACAACATTGTGCTCTTTCTTTTAATCTGCAAAAAATAGCATTTTTTAAAATCCAGAGATTATCACAGTAATCTTCTAAGGTGACCTGCTTCAGGCAGAGGTCTTTTTTTTTTTTTTTTTACACAGGAATTGGATCACGATTGATGTTTCAAATATGATTAATATTTTTAGGAAAACAAACCAATAAAGGGATCACCACTCATATTTAATTACTTTAAAACTTTATCTTGTTTTCCAGGTTTGTCCAGCTTCAATTTTAAACTTTTCAATCGTAATCACTCTGTGTCCATCATCCTCAAAAGTTTTCCATATGAAGATTTCTTTTCCATTGATGAGTATCTTCACAGAGAGATGTAGTGATCCCTTTACTTCCTTTGCGTTGCAGTCATGCTTTGGAGTTACTCCTCTGCTTTCTCATCTCTTTGGAAGTTCACACTCTAAACAGAATGCTTGTCTGGTATGGTCTTTTGTTTTGAACAAAGAGTCTATTCTTTATTCGCAGAAGTGTGGTTGTGCATTTTCTGAACTGAAAAATATTGCTGAGTTTATGCCATAACAGTAAAATGTCCTCCTGATTGTTTATTCCATTTATCTTTGCATTTGTCCACCTAAGCAATTAATAGCATCCCTTAAATTGCTGCTAAAATCATTGACAAGTTGGACCAAGAGCCAATCCCTTCTCCATTTATAGATGTATTCTCACTAATGAGTGACCCCTACCATTCATGTTAAATAACATCTTAACAGCAACACAGATGATGAACAAAGACATAGTTGAAAGACAGACATGAAAGTTGGTGGATATCTTAGAATAATAGAATTGCCTGGGTTGGCAGAGACCTAAAGATCATCCAGTTTCAATCCCATGCCATGAATCACAGTAGTGACAGCAAAGCATGTAGCTAAGGTACCATGTCAGACATTTTTGTCACTTGATTGAGAAGACATATAAAAATACCCATGTCTAAGACAGGTAGCAGTTATAACTTCTTGGTATCTTTTCAGAATTCTTGGGTTCATAAAAACCTAAGTGTTTGCTTCTCAACTGTCAAAATGTGCAGTTACTGAGTCTAAAGTTTATTATAGTTTGTCAAAGATGAACAGTCTCCAGCTATGCTGTCTTCATAAGCAGTATAGAAATACATAAAATTTTAGATTTTTTTAAATCCTTTATTGGCAGAGTCTAACTCCAGTCTCATTTTCTGAAAGATAGTTATGTTTAATGTGTGTCTTTGCCCAGAGAGGAAATGAGAAATGATTATTCTTGTTCATTAACAGTGAGAAACAACTGGATTTTCTCTCATTTAATAAATATAGATAAAAATGCGACTTCTCTTTGTCTCTCAACTGCATCTTCCAAATGATGTAAAATCTGCTGCGCTGTGAAAGTGTGAGGCTACTAAATTACAGCTTTTCTATTTCTTTCCTGCTCTGCTATTGTGCAGTACCAACACAACATGGAGATTTCTGAGAGCTCAGTAGTTTGCTCGGAAGTGACAACTTTGATTTTCTGAAAGGTAGTGGTGGTAGAACCTTGCAGAGTGCTTGCTGTCACTGTGAAAAGCTAGAATAAGGCATTCTGATGATGAATCTGTCTCTGTAGTTTCTGAGTGCTCTGTATCACTGGTTCCTTTGAGGATTTCACAGTAACACACGGTAAATACACGGTCACTGCTCCACCTGGACAGGCATTTAACATATGTTGACAGTACGTAATCAAAGATAACACCGTGTCTTGAATATTCGCAGGTGGCAATCTTGCAATTTTAAATAGTGCTGACCTGCTAAACCACTTAAAAAAGCTGGTTTTCCCTGCAAGTAGTACAGTAATCAGCTTTTCCCTGATGTGGTCTTGTGTAAATATATCACTAGATTAAGGTCCATGCTGATAAAGTTCTTTCTGTAATGAATAGATCTGTTTTAATATTTCAAGATTATTTTGAGTAAGAAAAGGCTCCCAGGTGTTTCAGTTATGGAAATTCTGGAAAGTGCTGGCAACTGTAGAAAGTCTATGCTGTACAATTTAGTTACACTGTGCCTTAGAGGGATGTATACGTGGCTAGAAATATGAAAACACAGTCTTATGCAAGTGTATGAGTGCCCTTACATAAGTGCACAAATGTACACTTATGTAAGTGTATAAGACAGTGTTTTTGTACTTAAGTTCAAAAAGAAAAATTAATCTGTGTTTGAATCTGAGATAGGAGATCTCATCAATTTATTAATCCCTAACTCCTATGACACTGTTTTATCCATGCTTTTAGTCCTGCATAAGAATCATTAGGCTACTGTAGAAAATCAGTAGCTAGAACATGGCTATTAAAGGGTTTTTCTTTAGGTGCTGATACTCCGTGTGCTAATTACTGAGGAAAGGTGTCTCGTTTAGTGGTAAAGCTGTAGCTCTAATTGTTTGGTAACACTTATTGTGTGTTTTCTGTTCATTTTCTCTGGGAAACTGCGGCCACAAAAGACACCACAGTAATAAGGTTTGCTAACAAACTGACCCATTAGTCTCTCTAATTAAACTAAGAATTTAGAAGTAAAAAACATTAGCTGTTCTGGTGAAAGACTAAAGGTAATGCTCTCACACAGCTTGTCCTTTCTCTACTCTGTGACAAAACATTCTTTCTCTTCCCACTGCTGTCAGGCACATTCACAACAAACACTAAATCTTCATAAAGTAAGCATTCTTAATTGTGATTAGTGGTGGGGGCATTCAGCCTACCTGATGCTGATTCAGCCTGAACCTAAATTGCAAGTATCTATCAGCTTGGTCTCTAGATACTTATAACCAACTTGAACCCTTTTTTTAATGTCCATGGCACATGCAACTCTTTTTGACTGTGGTGCATGCTGTCTAATGTAGTGAAGTCTAAACATTGCTGGACAGCCCTAGAAGTAGAGAAAGCTATTACATATTTCTGAGGAGATAATTTTGACTTGCTATCTGTTAACAGATCCAGTAGTTCAGGTAAATTCATTTGCATGAGGCAGCAAAAAGCGTATCACTTATTCATTGAACTTACAAAATTGTAGTGTGATTAAATACCATATATAAAATGTAGTTACTCAAAACTTGTATAAAAAGGTTCCTCCTATTGTCTTTTAAATAGTAAATAACCTTCTTGTTTGCCAGCATTATTTCTTCCTCCTGCGTTCCTCTCATCCACAGTGTGGCTTTCATATAGTGCAATTGAAAATATTCTGAATTTATATTCTCTCAGCCTCTGTTTAGTCTTTGAGACTGTTTGTATCTGGGAAAATATAAATTGTTTGTGAACAGTTTCATATGAATAATTTTACAGCAACATATAAAAGCCTGTGTTAAAATTCAGAAATCTCTGCTACTTTTATTTCATCTACTTCATAACTTTGTTCTCTTTGCATGTATATCCAAATAAACAGAGCTTTAAATTCTCACTGAAAATAGTTTTGCTTTTATCTCCTATTCCATTGTCTGAAAAACGTTTGTCCCTATTTTGCTGAGCATAAGGCAACAAGGATGAAGTTAATGAGCTTATAATTTTCTATTTTATTTAGTGCAACGTTATGTGGCAAATGCAAGTTTGTATCCAGTCTGTGTTGTTTTCTCCAAAATTTGGAAGATCACTTAAAAGTTCAGCTGATAGTTCATCAGAGATCCAAGTGACAAATATGTTTGTACTGATTCATGTCTCCAAGAAATGTATGCATTCCTGGCAAATGAGACTTCTGTGTCTTTTTGGAGGAAATGCATGAGTTATGTTCTACTGAAACGTGAAGTCATAAAATTTCTCATCTCGTTTATAATCAATTTTATTTGAAACCAGAATGAAATATGAGACCTGTTCTGCTTCCTTTCCCAAGTTTATTGCACAGTAGCATTCTTCTGTCTCCTCAGGTTCCTTGTTCCTGACAGCATTATGGATAAAACACTTCTCATGGTCAAATAAATTTTTAGAAGCTTCTCATTTCAGCTATTCAAATAGTTGCTCAACTGCACTCACTTTTCCTTTCACTTCTTTAACAGTTTAAAGGACTGTATATATCAATATAACATTGTAGAATCTGAAATATTTCAGATTTTTTTTCCTGTTCTTCAGTGAGTAGAAGCAATGATAATTGCTTTGTAGCAGTTAGGAACTCATTTTGTAGATGCTCTATTATATCTTTTTTTTTTTTTTTAATTCTTATCTGTTTATGTGCGAAAGTACCTTGGATGAAGGAGAATGTACCATAGAAATAATAATTTCAGATACTAGCAATAGTTTATAAAAAAAATAAGGCAAAAAAAAGAGGGGAGATGTTTTTGTCATTGTTCAATTAGCTTAATTTGTTTGTACTGCCCCATCTGCAGCTTGTTCTCTGAGAAGCAGATTTGTATTTTGGATACGAGCTGGAGATAACAAGGCCGTTCTTGTTACCAGTGCTGTGCTACTAGTAAGAGTTTTTCACTGCTTCCAACAGTACTTAGATGTTCATAAATAAGTCACTGTCCCTGTGAGGATTAGTGGATATGTTCTTAACTCTGTCATCATAAAAAATTAAATAAATGGATATGTGAGAATTGAACACCATTTCTCTGTCCTGTGCTGGGTGATCTATACGTATGGAAAAAAAATTATGTCTCCTGGAAGAATTTATTGTTACTTTTTGGAAACTCTCTGCCACAAAATAAGGATGGACGGTTTGTTTCATGTTTCTTTAGTTACAAATTATATATAAATGCTAAAGATCCACAGAGAAAGGAAATTCGAGATAGTTTATAGGGATATTTTGTCAAATATTGGGCTAATTAGGTGCTTAGGCAAAAGCCAAACATAGCACTTTGCCAAGTAGTGATCATCATCTTAAAAGGAGTTCTGATAGTTATGAGTTTACTGTGTGTCTTCTGCTATTTATGTTAATGCCTTTGAGAACAACAGATGCAGGTAAGTGAAGTCGAGGTTAGTGCCAGGGAGGGAGTGTGTCCAATCCATGTAGAAAGCTCAAGACTAGTTTAAAAATTGATATATCTCACTGTTTTGAAGCAAAACACGTGCATTTCATTACATAGATTCTGATTACTGTTAAGTACAGAGTATGATTGATACTGCTACTGATAAATTAAGATTATTTGTAGAAACGTGTCAAAATAATGATTTAAACCAAGAGCAGATAATTTTCAACAAATTCTATCTGCACTCTTTCTTTAGAATTTGTTGGCATTTCCATATGCATGCAGAAATTATTCAATAATCTACTTAAATTCATTTAATCTACTCTTTGCCCATCCTCCCCAAAGTTATACTCTCATGATACTTCTTTTGGTACAGATAACAAGATTTCACACACTGTTTGGGCCCAGTGTCCCATTCTGCTAGTTCTAAAGTAGCAGCTTGGTCTATCAGTATTTCTAACAAATTACATACAAAACCATACTGTAATTTGTATACAAAACTTAGTCTCATAACCTTAGTTATGATTAGTCTCATAACCTTAATTCTCATTTGTTTCAGTTTTCAGACTTCTGAAATAGGTCTTTTTCTTGTAGAAGCATGATGATACACAGATGTGTAAAGCAGTACCTGCTTGTATAGAGTCATGTGTGTCTTGGGTATAATCCTCCTGTGACTATGAGACAAAAATTCTTTGTTTACAAACTTTAGCAGTCCAGTAGACTCATTAATTCATTGTAAGCTGTGACATTGATGGTGCTTCCAAATATATTACTATGATTTTTTTGTATCAGAACATTACCATTTTCACAAATAAAATGGATCAGCTTAGTATAGTCCCAGCATGTTTGCATTACTCAAGCCATCCCTCTGACCTCCCTCTGCCAGTGGCCATCTCAGTGGCAGAGGATGGACTTTTTCAGCTTTGGAATAGGCAACCTAGGTAGTCTTCTCAGCTGTCTGATTCTACTTAATAGTTTTTGAAAAGGTATTTTTTAAGAGTCATTGATGTAGTGCCTTTCACAGCAATGGCATGCTATTGTTCAAATTCGTTAATGTAAAGTAACCTATGAAAACAGACTTTTGGAAAGAACTAAAAAGTTCTTAGGGCTTGCATATACTTTTTACCCCCTCATTAGTCCTCCTGTGATACTAGAAAATGAAAGGTTACTCTGTACCTGTAATAAGTCCTGTAGAATTGATCCTTTGACATATTGACAAGAAAGCTTCTTGGCAGCCATAAAACTCTAATTTTTCACCAGTAAATAGACTATATTTCTCTTTACTGAGAAATATTTATTACCACTGAACACTAAAACACCCTCATCACTTTAACCAATGGAAGCAGATGTATGCACCACAGACAAATGCTAATAGCAAGCAGGAATGTTTTAATTACCATTAACAATGGATTAAGATTAAAATCCTTTCTTCCCATATCAGAGTTACTGTTATGTCTCTTATCACTATAATCTGACAGTAGGTAAATCCGTTCTTGCTGTTTAGTTTGGCTACTTAATCATCCAATGAGGGCTCATCCTAATATATCTATAACCCCAAGAGGGCTCATTATGACATGAAGTTCCTCTGGCACAGCGAAGGAACTCTCTGAAATTCCCACCCACAAATACTTCTTGGTTATGTTGCTCTTAATTCCTGCTGCAGTCAAATAGTTGTTGAAGGTGTCAGAATGTGTTCCTGTCACCTGCACTGCCCACAAGCACTTGACATAACATGCATGAACACAGATGTTTTCCTTCTAATCCAGGAAACCTGAATACAACTGGAAATCCATTATTAACCTGTACTGTGCCAACAAAAGATCCAGAGGTAAATAAAGCGAAAGAGTTCTGGGGCAGTGCTGCCCCACTATTCCTATTTCTTTTCTTTGCTCCTCATTTAAAATACAGATTCACCAGGCATCATCAGGCAACACGTTTTATGCATCAAGGAGGATGACCCTCTAAGAGGTTGGAAAGAATAAAGGTAACAGTTCTCCCTATGCTTGTGGAGGATCTCCAGATGTTTCCCACAGACTTTCCTGAGAGACCAGCCTACTTAACTCTTCACTATGTTCAAGTTAAATTAAGATTTGCCTGTTTTCTCTTGGCCAAAGTAAACCCCAAAATTTTAGTCAATATTGAAGTGTATAAAGCTTTTGTTACCTGGTGTTTATCCAATTGCCTTTTTTTTTGTCTATAAATAGAAAACCAATGTTGAAAAGCATAAAAATATGTTAATGGAATTCAAGTTAATGCAACAGCAAAACTTTTGAGAGCACAGTACAACAGGGGTAAATAAATAACTGATATATTTCCATTTCTCATCTGTTCCTGTTCCATTTTTCATTCTCCAAAAAGAGAATGAAATTTTCCTTTCCATTCTCAAATCCTTTCCTTCATCTTGGAAAATCTGGTATCATAAAATACTCTTGAAAACTGCTTGTGCTGAGAAAAACAAAACAAAAACTAACCCCTGATTTTTCTCCAAAGCATCTTATTGTAATATTCCTTAATATGTCAGCAGTCACCCACATGTTCATCCAGAACTGGTTACTGTGAGCTTACCCTATTTTTCAGTATTCATTTTGCAACTTACAGCTGCAATCTCTAGTGGCCTAAAGTTTTCGGCAGACATCAGTGATTTAACCTAGTCAAACCTAAAGCTTTGACATTAAATGATTTCTTTCTTCAAGACTCCTATGAGAACACATAGTCATCAGTGAATGTTCTTGAAATAGCTGTGCTAGAGTAGTCAGCTCATCCAACTAGTCAGTTCTGTGAAGATTCCCCCAAAAATTCTATATACATGCCGTGCAAATTTTGACTGTTCCACCTGGAATATTCCTGAGCTATTTCTCGCTCTGTAATGATGTCTCATCTTTCCATCAACAGGGCAAGAATTACGTAGTTTTCCATAATTCCATCTAAACTTCTGTTTCATTTTCCCAACAATCACATCTGATCAGGAAATTTTAAGGGGCAACTTGCATACCTGGTTTATTGCACCCACATTCATGTACACTCTGTTAAAATACATCTCCTTGTTGTCCAAATAAATACTGCCCAAAATGTCTGTAGTTGTGTAGTATCACATAACCCTTATATGAGTCATCACTTTGTGACTCTCTCGATTTTTTTAGCTTGTAAGATTTAGATCACTCATAAAAATAGTTATTTAACCATCAGTTGAAAATAACACATTTTATACAGAAAAGCAACTTTATTTTTTTGATGTAGCTGATTACAGATAAAATCCAATAACACAAGATAATGAAAGCCTTCTTTCTTTAGGCACTCCCTGTCTGTGCACTGTTCCAGCTGCAGTAAACAGTGTGTCTTTCCTGACTTGTATGTGCTCAGGAAAAGTGCAGGTTCCTGGTTACTTCTACAGTAACATGTAAGGTCTTAGAGCAGAGGCATTTCAGGCTTTTTGCAAGTCATTTTCCCACATTTGTCTTGCTACTGATACTCCCACTAGTGCATAGGTCTGTTCATTTACTTTCTTACCTGTTTTGCTAGTTGTAAGATCTCCCTAACTGCAGATCCTGAGGTTGATCAGGCTCTGTAGAATGGTCTTTAACTCCCTTTTTCATTTTGCTTATATTAATAAATGATTCAGTGTATTCAAGGTATCAAGGGAAAGGAAGGATCCCATTCAGTCTGGATTGAAATCCTTTCCACTCATGATACTTTTCTCATGTTACTCACAAGAGGAACAGTTTTTATCCAGTATTGCATGTAATGAAGTTTTTACAGTCTTTGAGTTTGTAAATGTGGAATTCATGACCAATTCATTTCCTTCTCAAATTCAGATAACATGATTTGTGGAGGAGAAAAAGGTAAATCAAGTGTATGGCTTCAGAAGAGTTAATTCCTTTTATAAATTATGTTTTATTATTATATGAAGTACAGTATCATTTAGTTCAAAAAAACGAACGGTGCCTTGAACTTTACTATTCTAGAGCTTAAGTTTATTTTAAACTCACTACAAATTTATAACATACCCCAAAGAACTTCTGATTCATGTATACTTCTATTATAGAAGAAAATTACCATGGAGTTGATTAAGGTTTGAAGTAAGGAAACAGAATACAGTGTGATCTGAACCTCCTGACATCTTTTGAACCGTTTTTAGAAAAAGTACTTCCTTCTGGAGTTACATGTCAAGTGAAGCTCTTCACATCATGGTAAGACCTATTTTTCAGCTGCACAGAAACAAACCCTAAAGCTAAAGGATTCTACATATCCATGCCCTCCTGTGCAGTCTTATTGAATGTGTGGGTGAATATTCCATTTCTGGCAAAGGTCCTCTGTATTCTTGTCCATCCTAAAGACATTATTCAAATGCTAATATGGAGGCATATCCAGTAACCTCTGTTGCGTGTGAACAGTTGCTCCATGTGTAGGCAGTATACATTTCCAGATGCTTGTATCAGCTCCTGTGCCTATGGATTAATGAATGTCTGAGATGAGGCAGTTCTGAATTGGGCCTCTGAGAACTGTGAGAGTCACGAGTGTCATGAAACCTAGCCTTTGAGATAGAACATCAAGGATTTTGTAGCTATTACATGGGCAGGCAGCTTCTCTGAAGGTTTATGCTCAGAAATCTGGAACTTAAGTTACTTTAACAACACTTTCAAGTTTCAGTTGTTGGGAGCTATGCTACAAGATTATATATTCCAGTGCTCATGGGCACAGTATTGGTTTTTCTCTCTGTACTGGACAGAAGTGATAAAGATGGGTTCCACCAGAGAAGATGGGTGGCATTCTGTGAATGCCTTGCACAGACTCCAATCAGAGCTGAACAGCCAGTTTTCAGAGGGTTGAACTCTAATTTCTAGAGTACATTCGTTTCATCCAAAGATGGGATGTAGAAATAGTTGGGAGCGTTATCTTGAAAAAATAGCTATTTATGTAATAACTAACAATCATACTTTTTCAACTGAAAATTCTGTTCCAGTAATCATCTGGAAATCCAGACAGTATTTTGTGGTGAAAATGTGTTTCTTAGAAGGGTAAAGCACAGTATAAAATTAATATTTATTTTCGAATGGCACCTTTGAACAACATGAGATAGAAGAGCTCTGAAATATGCTTAAACTGGAAGTAGTTCCTCTGCTGAAGTTTCAGAAACTCTGCTATCCCACTGAAATTCAACTTACTTCAGTAGCAGCTTGTGATGGGAACGCAGCCATGACTGGTGTACTGTGTCATGCCATAGGACTAAGAGAACCTTAAACCAGCAAGTATTGTTCCAGCAGTGCATATTTAAGCCTTGTTCAGCTCTAAGTAGTGATGTAGTGATAATCAGTAGGAACTCCTGATGCAAGTGCAGGCAGTGAGGTGCTGTGTTCCATTAAGCTTGCTTGCTTTAGGAAGCAGTAAGTTTACAATTGAAAAGTCAGCTTTGTTTCACAAACCTGGTGTGTACTGTGTCCCATGTCAGTTTATTGGTTATTTTTTTCCTTTGACTGTTTACTACCTATTGCCTTTAGGGAAAAAGAGGGGAGTGAAATAGAGGCCACTTTGGTGTCCTGGCTGGGCAAAGTTACTGTTTGTAATCAGAGTAGGTCCCCTGGTGCAGTCTATGTCTGGTTGTCAGAGGGCTGCTCTGGCTCGCTGTGTGCTTCAGACCTCAACAGCAATCTCCTTCGGGCTGGAGCTCACTGAAGGGCGAACACGAATGCTGTTTAGGAATCTTGTATGACCTTGGAGTAGCGCCAAAGTCCTGGAGCATCGGGTAGGTGCTTTTTCTTGGTTTTGTAGCCATTGAGCAGGGCTTTGGTTAGGTTCTAGTCAGTGCTGATTGTTGCTAATGGTCCCCAGCTCCTTCAAAGTGTCAGTCTATTAAGAAAAAAAGTGTCATGTAGAAATTTACTGGTCTGCCTCTGTGAATCAGAAGGTAGTGTAGAGAAATGGTCCCCAAGTGTACAACTGGCTTTAAGTGGCTCAGCTGCTTTTCTGCATTTGAGTGACAGTAGCATTAAGGCAGCACAGAATCCCAACTATTCATCTTTTTCTGGGTAGAGCAGCTGTCTTTCAATAACAGCTAGAGGAATGCAGCTCTCCTCTATGACACTGATGTAAGGCAAGCTAAGATAGGAAGGATAATAGGTGCATGCATAGAGGATTACATTATTTTCTTTACCTAGACATCTGACTAAGGTAAGGGGTAAATATTTACCATCTAAAGATGTTACATAATTTGTATCAGTTAAATAAAATCGAGTTTTAAAAAATAGTAGATAAAATCTGATTTTAGTCCATTTGTATATTTTACAACTACATAAATGTTCCAGATAAATAATTCAAAACAAAAGAATATGAATGCAATTACTGCATTTAATTAATTCTAAGAATGTATGAGCTAAGAGTAATGGCTAATGAAATCCTAAGGCTTTTCCCTTTATCACGAGTCCATCTTCTCCCTTCTCCCCCATCTCCCTTATTCAGTCTGTGGATTTAAGTTCTGTATGTATCCCTTCAGGAAAACTAAAGGTTAAGTTTTTGTTTAGGATGGAAGTGTTAGCCCCTGAGAAGAAAACACATGAAGAGAATGAAGAGGTGCAACAGTATCATCAGAAGCCTGCAAGCTGCAAGAAAATGCTTAGGAATTGCTGCTTGATAAAGCGAATTTTTGCCTGGAAAAGTTTGAGCTCAAAAGGTACCTTTCCTATTGAAATTTTTAGTGTAGGAGAAATTGTTGTCTTTCCAAGAATGCTGAACTTTGGATACAATGATATTACTGAATTTAGCATCAGTCAAGTTACAGGTACAAAAAGTCTCTGCTGTCTTGAGTCTATTGTGCAAAGAGATTAAAAATGGTACAGCTTTGATTGAGGTGCTTTATCATAATGTGATAAAAATAATTGTACTGCATGAGCATTCATTTTGCAGCACATAAAAATACATGGTCTACAGAAAAAAAATCCTTCGGCCAGGAGATAAATGAATAAATGTAAAATCCTAGCAATTAGATGTATCTATTTATCAGGGCCCAGCCCAAAAATCTGTTTTGATGACTAAAACCTCCTTTGATCACTGTCAGAGTATATTTGCATGAAAATTGCATGATCAATGCTTTTGTCTTTGAGGAAAGTAACATTTTGCCACATTTATACATAATGATGCTATGTACTGTATTAATAAATTCTGAAAGAAATGCTTCTTTTTAAATTAGAAGTTGGCTGTGAAATATCTCACCATTGAAAGTTGAACACTTTTATGAATAATAAATTAAACAGCAGCCATCCTGAAGTGATGGTTAATCTGCTCCACGTTATTTTCCTCAGGAACATGCAAACAGTTAAAGGATTGTATCAGCACAGATTCCTCTTTCTACCATCGTATTTGTACTTTGCAACATTATGTAAAAAACAAAAGAAAAAACACTGCCCCAAACAATTCTTTTGCATTTTGGCAGCATTTTTCATTCCCTTGCATACAATTTATGACAGCAGAAAACCCTCATGTCCTCAGTATGTCTGATTTGTGTTAAACAGAGTTAAAAAAAAGTGTGACATTGTTTTGTCATGAAGAGCTAAGTCACCATAACCCGAGTGTGTGTTATGTTACTGAATTTGCATTTACTTTAAAGGCTGTATTCTAGTGGCTTAGTTTCAAATTTAGAAATAATGAACTAGTTAAATACAACCTACCTCTGGTTTTAAACTACTGTGATCTCTGAATTATCCAAGTAAACAATATGCCTTTTAATCTAAGCATAAACATTTAGCTATTCTTGACCACTCATTTTTAAAGCTTTAAGGTAGTAATTTCAACAAATTACTGCTTTAATCACATGCACATTATGATTTGCTAAATACATATTTGATTTCTGATTATTGTATATGTCAGGTTGTACCTATAATTCTTCACATGTTCACTTTTTTATGTTGTTACTGAAGCTAATGAAGTAAAAATAATGTTATTTAACCTTTTCAGAACATTAATCTTTTTGTTTATGGAAATTTTTTTTCATTGGGTTATTTATAATCAATCTCAGTAGGCTGAAGCAATCACATCTCTAGAAATGGTGTGTGAATCTAAAGCAAATCGCACTGAAGTTAATATATCTGTTTCTTCAGTACCTTAAAACTGGCTAATAATTTGCACCTCTGGAAAGGACCTTAGAACAGTCAATAGGTGATGATAGAATTAAGGATTTACTTTGTTTTGGTAAAGTGAATTAGCAGAGAGATGAATTACTTTAAAATGAGGCTCAGTTAAGTTGCTGTGAATTACTCCAACAGAGACAAAATCAGAATCTGACACAGTGGTAACTCAAAATGCAGCTATTAATTTTATTTACATAGTAACATGATAGAAAGCATATTCCCATAGGAATACCTTTACAAGAACATTTGAATATTTATTAGGATCAAGAAGACTGACACCCTGAGGTTCTTTAATCAGTACTGTTCTGATGTCCAAGGTGACTTCCCTGGCCAGATAGGTTTTGCTGGACTGCAGCGCCGGAACCGGCTGACATCTATAACCAAGCTGTGTGCAGCATATCCCGAGGAGTTCCTGAGCCACAGCTAGGCAAGGGTGCATTCACAAAAACAGTGGGGCATTTCTGAAAGCCCCTGTGCTCACCCATGGAGATGCTCGTCCATTCTCTGCAATAAGTCAAATCAGCTAGAGGTCTGCTGGAACTTGTCCTTTGTCCTGGTACTCCAGAAGTGCTGTAATAGCACCTGCCTACAGAGCTACCTGGTCAATACCTACTGTTTCTGGTTGGAGAAATGGAGGTGGGCTTGCAGATCATATTGTGGTGGCTCATTCCCACTTAGGTATCCTTTCACACAAATCAGATTCCCTCATTGGTTGTCTTAAGCTAACTTACACTAATAAAGGGGTATGAAAATGGTCATTAGGCAGTTGAGTCTTGCAGTTTAGTACTTAAAAAAAACCTGAAATGCTTTTGGTTGTATTTCTAAAAAATTGTGATAACTGTAAATACGAAATTTGGTAATTAATTGCAGTTTGGTAGTTAAATCCCAGCTTGTAGCTGGGAATACTGATCTTTCTTTTAAAACAAATATTATTTCTCCTCAGCAATTTTTTTTTTTTTTTTTTGTAATTTAGGTTATTTGTATGATTGTGAAACTGAGTTTGTCAGCAATGTTGTTTTAACTTCATAGAATTTATTATATTTTCAGAGACAATTTCCATTTATGAATTTGGAGCAGGCAAATAAATATTTGATTTACTGCAATGTTCAGATGATTTAACTCTATTTTCAGAATGAATTATCTTCATTCTAGTGATAAAATCTTAGAATATCCTGGCACTGAGAATGTCTTCCTTCTCTTCCTCTTTCAAAATCTAGGAATAAGAAGATATACCATAAATATTGGAAAGATAATTATACTCAACCCTTTTCAATGCAGTACAAATGCAATGCAGGAGTGATTGCTCGAAAGGATGATCAATAATAATAATAATAATAAAAAAGCCTTAATGTATTTCAGAGAACAGTAAATGGAATAACATGGTTGTCAATGTGATACATTTGCATACTAACCCCACTATTTTAATCAATGCTGGAGGCAGCAGTTTGACTAATGCCATCATACAGTAGTTTCACAGAGCAGGTACCTTGCAGCTAAGGCCAGGAATGCATCACTGAGAGCTAGATACTGCAGTAAGCTCTGAGCCCAAGTTTAAAGCGTGTGTTGAAAAGCTTTGACTTTCAAATGTTCCCTTTTGAAAATGAGCAGCCCTGAAGTATCCCCTTGCTAAATTGGCAGCCTCCTCTGTTAACCTAGGGCAGTTATGAGTCTTTCCTGATCGTTCCATGCCATGAATATACATTTTGCTGCAGATTTTATAAAATGCAAATGAGAGACACCAAGAGGACAACAAGTTGTCTGTCACATAGATAAATTTGGAGGCATTGTACTGCTAACTCTGTGTTACACCCTGCTCAAAATATTAGAGATTATCAGTTGTTTATTTATGATTTTTATATTGTTTGTGTTTCTCATACCACATATTTATGAGTTGAGATATGATTACTTTAGGAATAATTCCAAGCTGTCAATCATTGTGGGGGTTTTTCCCTGTCAAATGGTACATTTGAAAAAGTATGTAACAAAAAAATAACCCAAGTTATTTGCGAGCTAGTTAAAATTCTACTCTGCCTAGAGTACTTCATATAATCTCAGACCTTGAATAACTCAAAAAATTCCTGCTGAAGATTGTTAGTACTTTTTTAAAATATGGACTACTTGTGAACAGGACAATAAAAAGACCATGAAAAACTTTTACTCTCAGTTGTTCAAAACTAACAAAAAACTTTATTAATGTTGAATAGGGCTCCTTTGGACTAAAAAACTTGTCCCTCAGCATTACTTCCTGTGTGTCTGTTTGCACCTTTTCTATTGAGCAGTGAAGAGATTAGGCAAAGACTACCTGAAAGGTAGAAAGTGGTACTATCAGGATTACATCCAGGGTTTGTAATCCACTATCAGAACCCTCCACTGCCTTAACCAGAAACTAACGTTATTCATAATTACGAGTTGAGAGTTGTTTCCTGATTTGGTTACTGAAGCAAAAACGTCTTTTTTGTTTGTTTGTTTCTTTGTGCAAGGAGTGAGAGTTACTGAAATCTGCCTGCTCCTAGTCACCCTTGCCTACAGGAAGAATATGAAATAAATGGTGTAGATAAAAATGACAGAAAACAACAATAAATAATAGATGTTCAGCATTGCAAATACCATATACTCCTGAGTTCATTCTCTCAGCCCAGTAGCTGTTCTTTACTAACAGACTTCTCTTACAGGATTACTGATAGGGAGTTCAGATCTTAACTTGTCCAATAATGGAATTTTTATGGCCTGTCAGACGTGTAATTTTTTACTTCATGTCATGTCAAACTACGTAGTCTGGCAGTAGTTTTTGTAGGATTTTTTTCCCCTCAGTTTTCTCACAGATGCTTTGACCAGTTTGATTTCTGTTGAAATTGCAGATTTACGTGAGAGGGCTTCACAGAAAACTTTATATGGGCACTAGGAAAAATTTGTCCTGTGCCTGTGGAACTGCACTTCACATGACTTTGCTATTCTGAGTCTGAAAGCATCTAAGAGGAGAGAAAAGGTGGATGGGGGTGCACACTGGGTGAGAAGGAGAGATGGAGGGAGAGTTTGAAGAGAGGGAGACGGGGGACCACATCCCTTACCAGATCTCTTCTTTCCATTCTAGATTGTCAGCATGTCAATAATTAGATCATACTCTGTGCAATCTTTCCTGACTGCTGAAAAAGGAGGCTTTGTAGTCTATTACAGCACATATTAATGACTGAAGAGGTTGACATAGCTGAGATTTTACACTCTGAAGGCAAACGGAACATTTAAAAAGTACAAGAGAATTTTTCTTGGGAATTCAAATAATATTTAACCCAGTTCATTTTTTTGAAATACTTATTTAAATGTTTTAATATTTGATGATGATGCTCTTGGTGTACATGCTAATCTTAAGTTCACTACTAGACACAGGAAATGTTACTGGATAAAAACTTTATTCCCTTTGTGTCTGAGTGATTTTTTTTTCAGAGCAAATGGACGTTGCTCATTATTGCTTTTGGTATTTCTTTAACTACAGTAAACTATGAATTAGCTCTGTTTTCTTATTAGACTAATAAGTTGAATTTTGTGTTGTCTTATACCTTCTCGAGTACCATGAAAATGTTCCGTTTTGTTGTAAAAGTTTTACCTTCTGAACAAATACTGCATACATTCTATAGATATATTTTTCAAAGCCACTAAACTGGGTGGAAAAAGTGGACATATTCCATTTAAGTGTAGAAGTGTTGTTAAGTGAATGTTTTTATTTAATTCAGATTTTTTTTCCTTGAAAGCAATATAGGACTCTAAGGTAAATAATTCTCCACATTAGAATAAATATGTATTTGTACATATTTACTAGGTATGAGAAGACTGTTTTTTTAAAATGCCAGTAAAAGAAAAAAGAAAGGTAATGGTAATAATCTGTTTTTACTATTTTTGATTTTACTTTCCATGAAAGCCTATTCACCCAATATAATCTCAGACAAAGGAGTTTGTATTATGTTACCCGACAAAAAGGAGCACTTTGTACTTTGTTACCTGCTTGCCAAATGCTAACTCTGAAAGACAAATCATGGCAATAAAATTAGAGGCTCTCCCTGGTGAATGTAATTTTCCTTTAAATTTGTAGCATGGAGTGAGACTTCTAACATCCTCTTCAGGGTGGCAGTAATAGTTAATGTCACAAATTAACAGGGAAGTGTATTGTGCAGGAACTTTTGTTATGCTTCAGGTCATTAAAATGGGAATTGGAAAAAAATGGATTCTCACAGTTTAGAATCATTCCGGAGTGATTAATGTTTTCAGAAGGGCTTTTACTGCATGTTTTTGTACAGACTTGCTATACTGAGCAGTGCATATAGCAAATGAAAATATGAGGCTCTGACACACACTTTTGCATATATAAAATTATGTTGCGTCATTTTTGGCTTGAGAAAGTTTAAAAACCACTCTCCTATATTTCTCATAAAATATCCCCATGAACATGTATCTCATGAAGGGGATACAGTCATGACAAAAGACCTTGCTGCTTTATTCTATACTTACAAGTTGTTGAGACATTTCCAAATTTAAGAATAAAATGGCAGAATTTTTGCAATAACCACCAGTTCACAGTTTGGGGAGAATTCACATGTGCCTCTTTAGAGCCCTTGAAAGAGTTATTAGTGCCTATAAAAATAAGTGTTATCCATAACAAAGTTTTTTAAGATGCTTAATACAAAGATAGCATGTAGCAAAGTGCAATTATGAAGTCAGTTCTCCTTAGAGTAAATGTGCTTGTATTTTAAGGAGAATGATATTTCATGGGAATTGTATTTTCTTAGGATTTGACTTTCAAAGGATTAAACATGGTCCACAGTTAACCTCTGAAGAAATATGGCTCAGAAAGATGCGAATGTATCATTTCGTGGAGTTTCTGCTTTATGCTTCTCTGGCTGTATAAACATTACATAACAAGGTCTGTTTCTCCTTTTCTCTTGGAGGTTTGTTTCCTTCATGTCAGAATGGATTTTTAGGATCTCCTACAATTGTCACCTATCTAATCCTGGCACTGCAGTTGCCAGGAGGGACATGATGCTGGAAGATGAAGCATTAACTCATGACAGATTGTTGTCTAAAAACTGCATTTTCAGAAGAGCATGTTGAACTTACAAGTTTTTTGCTTCTTTTCTCTTTCTTTTCCTACTGAACAGTGTTAGCACCAAGCACCAAGCTTTCTAAGAGACAGTGCACAATTTTAAGTTCACCCTAATTAAAAGCTTTGAACAGACTGTTTTTATTGACCATTTAGTTTTTGATTAATCATCACAAATGTGTATTTTCATATAAAAGGCATGGGAAACCATCAAGATGTCTGGAGCCTTTCCAGGAATGTCACCCTGCTCTCTGCATAATGAATTTTTTTTTTCCATTGAGATTATTCCCACTTATCAATGATCAGCTTATTGTTCCATCAGTTTAAATTGTTAAAACAGAATCCTAGCACCTTCTTGAATTCAGCTGAAGAATGAAAAGAATAGCTGAATAACTCCTTTTTGATCAGTTAGTTATATCAGAAATATAATTGTTTCTCTAATTCTTCTTATTTCTCTAGTAGAATTGAAGTTACTGCTTCAGCATCTTGCAGATATTTGAAAATTGTCCATTGCACTACAATTCATAGAAATTATATACCCTGAACATGAAAGCAAGCTAGGAAGTTCTGACCTCTCTATTGGAGAATATGATGTTTAGTTTTGTTTCCCCATATATTCCTTTGTTTTTATGCAAAGACCAGTGTCCCATTTTTAAAAAGAAAAAAAAAAAGGAATTGTTACTTACTTATTGAGAACCTGTAAGTTAAAAATTGAGTGCTAGCAGTCAAAAGTTTGGAATATTATAAAGGTAGAGGATCACTACCTTTGCAAACTCGTCTATATTTTTTATGAAACCAATATATGCTTCTATTAAGTCTCTGTGCTCACAGTATCTTTGATTTTTACTGTGCCTGCCAACTGCTGATTTTTTATTTAAAAATATTTTATCAATCCAAAACTAACAGGTCAAAGAAGTGTATTAAATTAAATGGAAGCACTTCTATTTTCATGGTATATTTAGAAAATGGTATCAATCTTTAAATATCTCGCCACTTTCCATCTGGGCATTATTCAAGCAATTTAAATGACTAAATATATTAAGAGTATTCCAGATTAAATGGGAGCTCTGAATGTCTTTTGTAAATGGTATGGCTCATAAAGAACTAAATTTTTAGTGGTAGTTAGTGATATCTGCCTTTTGTGTACTGAATTGTGCTGGGTATTAGTGCAGTGCAGCACAACTGCCTTTGCAGGCATCTGTCCCCGGAAAAAAATCCTGTGACTAGAAGGAACACTTGTACTGAAGATCAAGTAAGCTGACAGAAGCATCTTCTTTAAAGTATGCAAAA
>VXAU01005544.1:438248-452646 GCA_013399695.1 Formicarius rufipectus | reverse complement strand
TTTTTTTTTTTTTTTTAAGGCATAGTGAGCTGTTGTGACTGGGTTACTTTTCACCAAGGATCAAAATAAAAGGAAAAGCAGTGTATCTCAGAACTGAAAAGTTAGGACAGAAGAAGGGAGGGAAAAACAGTAGGAAATGAGAAAATTACTTATTGCTTTGTTTGCTTTCTCTCCCACCCCTATTTAATTTACTGCTGCTGTCATCTTTCTTGAATGCTTATTTCTGTGGGAGTCTGCAATGTGATCTTGGTAGTTGTGGCAGCCAACAGTTCTGACAGGATTAATTTGCCCTCCTTTCAGCCCCACGGGGGTAAGTGGTGGGACTTGGGGCTCTTCATTGCTGCAGTAATGCCATCCTGCTGGGACCTGCCTGCTGTTCCTTCGAGTAGCATTATCTTCTTGGCAAGGAGATGTGTTCTCAACCGTTCTTTAATTTTCTTACTCATTCTTTCTGTGTGGAAGAAACTAATAGAAAGTCAATAAGGAGATGAAGTTCTAAATGTTTAGTGGGCACAATGACTGTATTAGTCATGTGGCAACACTGCAACTGAATTTTGCAGATCACCTCAGCCAAATGCCAACAAACCTGTACTGTGTAGGAAAGCAGAAGGCACACTTGACTTCACATATGTCACAGAAAATGGTGCTGCAAATACTGAGCTACCTACATGCTTTTCATACTGTTCTCTATAACCTCTGCCTTTGAGATCAACCTGATTTGTTTGTTATACAGGCTGGGAAAAGGAGAATTATAATAGGTGAAAAAATTGAAAAATTTCAATACTTGTAATATTAAAAATGCTTTTCAAGTATGTATTTTAATTTGTGTTATTTTTGGTCTTGTGAGTGTAAAAGCAGGATACTTAAATTAGTTGAGGTCATCATTCTCAACAGTAGAGAAAACCTGTTTCTGACAATACAAGTATTCAAGATCTAGGGCACTAGCAAGATGAAGCTGGTTTCATCTTACTGCTGGCCTAAGCAGAAGCATAGGTTGTTGTTGTTATTGGCTGAACTTTGCGAACAAAGATCTTGGGATAAGCCTGCGCAATGGATTTTTTAGGTGAGGCACAGTGTGCACGGAACTGGCCCCACCCCTTTTACTCCTGAGGTTCATCTTGCCACGGCCGAGCAGCTCGGACGGTGACAGCGAGTTCCTCCAGGATTCGAACCGGCGTCCTCAGAGGAGGAGCCGGCTCCACAGGCGGGGGCCTATGCCACTCGGCCAACACCCGCTGCCTCTCAAGTGTAAAACATTAAGGAAAAGAAGCATAGGTTAAGCTTGTCTTGAATGTAACAGGAAGAATGATTAAATAGCAAGACTACATAGTGTTTAAATGTGCTGAATCACATCACCAAGTTCCTCTGAATATAATTATCATCACTGCATCTGATTTCCTTGTTAATGTAAAAATAGATATTTAAAAACATAAAAATACTCCAGCTTTAGAGTGTAGCATCTATCAGCTGAGCTGTTATAAATGCCTGTGTTTATCTTTGCACATGCTTGTTTTTACCTTTGCAAAATCTTTGCTGGTTGAGATGTAATATTCAGTTGACAAGAGCTACCTACCCAAGCTGTGATAGTTTGACTGCTTAAACTGAATCCCTTCTTTCATACCATTTCTGATGCAACTGAGATGAAAAATTACCAAAGAGAAAAATCAAACTTATGTGGAGGAGGGGAAACATCACAGTATGTCTCTAAGTAACATAAAATTCATTCTTGCATTTCTAAATCTCAGTATTATCTGCTGTGAGAAAATGACTGTAAACACAGAAGTTAGTCCATCTTCTAGTTTTGAATGATATGGAAACACAGTAACTTACTGCAGCTATCTGTTTATCTGTTTCCTAGCTGTTGAATTTACCTGATACCAACTCCACTTTACTTTTTAGTAAACAAACAGTGCAATTCCTTAGATGTTGACTGAACAATTTAGAAAATAGTGAACAAAACAGGAGATAAGAAAGAAAAAGGGGTCCATATGGTTCATTTACACCGGAGTACCAGATTTCTTCTCCCACAGAGTTTCTGTGTCATAGAATCATAGAATATGCTGAGTTGGAAGGGACCCATCAGGATCATGGAGTCCAACTCCTGGCCCTGTGCAGGGCACTCCAAGAATGTGCCTGACAGTGTTGTCCAAACACTTCTGGAACTCAGACAGGCTTGGTGCTGTGATCACTTCCCTGGGGAGCCCGTTTCAGTGCCCAAACCACCCTCTTCATGAAAAACCTTTTCCTGATACCCTGATACCTAATCTAAACCTCCTTTGATGTGATGTGAAAGGAGTCAGTTAAGACAAACTTTAGATGTTGCCATTGTGTGTTTCTTGTTTTCTGAGTGAATCCTTGAGGCTTGATTTGGAGAACATTGAGCACTTGCAGCATTACTAACTAGGCTTTGAACGTATATGAAAGGGTGTGTATTAAGCATTGTGAAAATAAGCTTCTATGAGTGCCCAAATTAGTCAGAACCTTTGATCTTAATGTTGCTGTGCCTCTGTTCTGCATAAAGTAGGTATAATAATAACCTCTCATCTCACACGGATACTGTGAGCATAAATGTAGTAATGTTTGTGAAGCACTCAGATGCCATAGAGATGAACATCAGAGAGAATTTTCAGCTCAGTTTTTCAGTAATGTTTGATAAGTAAATTATGGGGGCACGAAGTGTGGCAAGTGTGAAGTTTTGAATTTGGTAAATAGCTAATATCCGTGAATTAAATTAACTTATCAAAAGAAACTCCTGTCAAACTATATTGTGTCATTAAAAGGTTACATCATAATGCATATGTAGAAAGGGGCTGAACTAATGCTGTTAGGATTTATGATCACAGTACAGTTCTTTTGATGTATACTTCCTGTGTAATTAATATATATACCAACATTTCTGAGTTTGAAGGATTTAAAACTCAGATCTTGGCTTGTAATTCAGCTTAAAAGTAGGGGCAGTATGATTGACTGAAGCATGAATCCCTAAGTTACAAAGTATGAAAGGTGTGAGGGATACAGAAGTATCTTTCAGTTAATTGTGTGATGTTAAATCTTGGCTTGCTGGAATGAACGAAAATCTTCCATTGAGCTTTATAAAAATAATTCTATGCTGAATAAGATAAATATTTATGTAGCAAAACAAAGTATCACCCATCTGTTAACTTTGTAAAGTTACATTTTAATGTATACTGTATTTGTTTAGAAGGAGCATTTAGGGGAAAAAATGCTGCTTACTTCATTTTTGCTAGATTATTTAGTTTCTCATTTTGAATGAGGTCCCAATACCTTACCTTAGCTATTTATTTACTTCATTTTATGTAATTCAAATTATGGAATATCCAAATTCTAAGAAATAATGGGAATTTTCAGAGTTTTTATTACCAAAATGAAACCATAGAAATGAGGAAAAAACCCAATATGAATTTCTTTTTATAATTTAGTTAAGCTACAATTTATTCTATACTAAAAACTAATCAGTATACTGTAATTGAAGAGATATTTTTGGACCAATGTACCAGCTGGTACCACAGATGGTACAGATGGCATAAAGCTCTTTAATGGGACGAAGATAATGTGTTGGCACAAAGAGAGTTGAGTATATGAACATGTGATTTTTCTTTTCCATTATAAACTGTCTAATCAGAGTAATTTTAATTGACATACAATTGATACATTTTTATTCTACAAATTGGGTAAATAGATGGCAACAGAATCCCAGAGTGGATAAGGTTGGAAGGGACCACAGTGGTCAACTGGTCCAACCCCCATACTCAAGCAGAGTCATCCTGCACAGGATTGCATCCAGATGGTTCTTGAATATCTCCACTGAGGGAGACTCCACAACCTCTCTGGGCAGTCTGTTCAGTGCACAGTCACCGTCACAGTAAAGAAGTTCTTCCTTGTATTCAGGTGGAACTTCCTGTGCATCAGTTTCTGCCCATTCCCTCTTGTCCTACAGCCTGGCACCACCAAGAAAAGCCTGGCTCCATTCTCTTGACACCCTCCCTTCAGAAACTTGCAGGCACCCCTTTCAGTCCTCTTTTCTTGAAGCTGAACAGGCCCAGCTTCTTCAACTTTTCCTCATAGGAGAGATGCTCTGGTCCCTTAATCATGTTCATAGCCCTCCAGTGGACCTGCTCCAGGAGCTCCATGTCTCTCTTGTACCAAGGAGCTCAGAACTGGACACAGCACTCCAGCTGTGCCTCACCAGGGTTGGGTAGGGGGCAGGATCAGCTCCCCCAGTCTCCTGGCAATGCTCTTCCTAATGCACCCCAGGATACCATTGGAGCTCTTGGCCACAAGGACACACAGCTGGCTCATGGACAGCTTGCTGTCCACCAGGATCCCCAGGTCCTTCTCTGCAGAGCTGCTTTCCAGCAGCTCAGCCCCCAGCCTGTCCTGGTGAATGGGGTTATTCCTCTCCAGGTGCAGGACCCTGCATTTGCCTTTGTTGAATTTTAGGTAGTTCTTCTCCTTCTATTTGTCCAACCTATTGAGATCCTCCTGCACAGCCCTCTGGGGTATCAGCCCAGAGCTCCTCCCAGCTCTGTGCCATCAGTGAACTCGCTGAGGAGACATCTACCACTTCATCCAAGTCACTGATGAGTAAGTTAAACAATGCTGGGCCCAGTATTGAACCTTGGGGGACACCAAGAACATCAAAATACTGTTATGAGTTCATAAATTCCTTTGTTTATAATTATTCAGTATCAGGCAATCATTACTAGAGGAGAAAAATACCCACTTACATTGTTAAGATATTGAGAAATTTCCCCAGGTAATTTTTTAGGATCATTATCATGTACTATTTTAGTAAAGTAACTATCAAAAGAATGTAATAAAGCAGTCATATTTGAATTAATTACCTAAGTTAAAAGTATTAGAGTATTATGTTTTGAAAAAGTTCAGTGGTTACACTTAATTTTTTTTCTATTCTATAATAGAAATATTCTTTCAAATATGCAGTAACTTCTGCTTTGAGGACTTGTTTAAAATGCAGTGCTTGATTTAGAACTATAGAAATATATTGAAAAGTGACAATTTATGGAGCTCTAGTAAGTTTGGGGTTTTTTTATGTGCAAGTATATGTTCTGATGTGTGTAGAGTAAAATATTCACTGAACATATGTTTGTTTCATGGAGACATGTAGTCTAGGAACTTAATTTCTTCTTTCCCTCGATCAGCTTAGGAGCAAAATGTTTTCCGAGACATGGAGTTAAACCTCAGAGGTGGATGTACATGTATTAGTTAGTTGTCTGCTTGGTCATCACCATACAGTCATACCAGGAATATAGTTGTTTTCCTGGACAGTGATGTACTACAAAGAGATATCATAGTTGAGCTAACTGCAGTGGGAAATGATATGCTAGTGCTTGTGCAGGAGCTGCACTTGGCTAATGAGCTGACTAAGCAATGCTAACTATAGCAGGCATTATGCCATGTAAGCTGAGCCGTACTACTTCTGAGACACAGCTACTGCCTGTACACAGTGCTATTTTTGGGAACTGTGAACTTCTCACCGCTTATTCAGAATGAACTGCATGCATCTAGCTCCCCCCTGGTGCGTGGAGGAAAAAAGGCTGCTTCAAAAAGCAGAAAAACTTATAAGAGGCAAATGGCATTGAGTTTCTTTTACCTGTGGCTTGGGTCTCCTGGAGGCATAACACAGACTTTGAAGACTCATTGCTGGTGAGATCAGCCTCAGTGGCAGATCTGCCAGGCTGACATTTGGTGAGTGTGAGCAAGCTGTTTTCTTTCCCACAGCTTTGGAAAGGAAGACACCATAACAGCTGTCCAGGGAAAAGGCTTTCGTTTTATGTAATCAGCATTCCTGAGACATTAGCAGCAGCTTTGCTAGTGCCTGTGAGTAGAGATCTGCAAACAGATAAAAATACTAGTTCTGATGGTTGATCCATAACTATTGGGAAAACACGGTTTGAAATTGAGAGATCTGCTTAATGAACCTCAGAGGTGTTTAACATCTGTGTCAGTGATGTGGACAGTGGCACTGAGTGAACCCTTAGGAAGTTTACCAGTGACACCAAGCTGGGTGGTGCGTTGGACATGCTGGTGGGAAGGACCAGAGGGACCTGGACAGGCTTGGGAGTTGGGCCTGTGTAAACTTCACGAAGTCCTACAAGGCCAAATGCAAGGTCCAGAGAGGCTGTGGAGTCCCAGTCACCAGATATATTCAAAAATGGATGCAAACCTGTGCAATGTGCTCTGGGATGACCTTACTTGAGCAGAGAGGTTGGACCAGGTGACCCACTGTGGTCCCTTCCAGCCTTACCCATGCTGGTGATTCTGTGATTCTGTCCTACACCTGGGTCAGGGCAGTCTCAAGCAGAAATACAGGCTGGAAGGAGAGTAGATTGAGAGCAGCCCTGAGGAGAATGACTTAGGGGTGTTGGTTGACAACAAATGACAACAAACACAACATGACCTGGCAATGTGTACTTGAAGCCCAGAAAGCCAAATGTGTCCTGGGCTGCATCAAAAGTAGCATGGCCAGGAGGTCGAGGAAGGTGATTCTGCACCTCTACTTCCCTGGGATGAGACCCCACCTGGAGTATTACCTTCTGCTCTGGAAAACCCAACAAATAAAAGACATGAACCTGCTGGAACAAGTTTGGAAAAGAGCCACAAAGATGATAGGGGGCTGGAGCACCTCTGCTATGAAGACAGGCTGAGAGAGTTCAGCCTGGAGAAGAGAAGACTCCAGGGACACCTTAGAGCAGCCTCCCAGTAGCTAAACGGGGCTACAAGAGAGCTGGAGGGAGACTTCTTACAAGTGCATGTAGCAACAGAAGGGGGAATTGCTTTAACTAAAGAGTAGGTTTAAATGAGAAATAAGGAAGGCATTTTTTTATGATACATGCGGTGAGACACTGGAACAGGTTGCTCAGAGAAGTTGTGGATGCCCCATCCCTGATAGTGTTCAAGGCCAGGCTGAATGGGCTTTTGAGCAACCATCATGGGTGATGGAAGTTGGAACTGGATGATCTTTACTGTCCCTTCCAAAAACCATTCCATGAAAATATTTTTTAAGGTTTGAAGTGTTAGGGAAATTGATGTTTGGTGCAAAATATGAGTTAAAAAGATGTGAGTTTTAAAGAGAGTTACTTAGTTTTGTTCCTATATAGTCAGAAAATTTGACTGATATTAACCTAGAGCCACAAAATCTTTTAGTTGAACCAAATGTGGTTTTTTTTGTGAAAAATGTTCTGGATAAGTATTTTTTTCCCTGCTATGTGAGTCAGTTTCCCTAACTGAGGAAAATGTTTTTAAAAGCTGATTTGGAGCAGTTGTAATGAGTAGGTGGTAGGAGTACAAAAATTGCAGCTATTCAGGGGTAAGGCATGCTCAGAAGATGTAATTAAAAATATTTCTTCTTCATACTGGAGTCTGTCATGATGTTAATGCCTCCCTTAATGAATTAGATACACACTGCTTTTTCCATACAGTTTTTTTAACTGAGTTGTAGTTCATTTATCATCTTCAGAAAAGCCCTGGCATGTTTTTCATCTGGTCAGCGAATTTGGGAAGAAATTAATGGATGCAAATTATGATTAATAACTTATTTACTCTTCTTTTCTTTTTACAGCAGCACCACCACAGCACATATATTCAAAGCACCACAAAATCAGCAAGTAGTAGTCTACACAATAAACAAAGAAACTTAGTCACTTTGAAAACATTTTACAAACTAAAAGGGCAGTAATTATTCAGATAGGGCCTTTTGGTCTATAACAACGCTCACGTTGTGACAGGAGGTCCCACCATCTCAAAGCCTTTCTATGTCATTTGGTTAAAGCTCCCTGTCTTTAATGATGTCAGTAAGTGGTGTCCCCCGTGGTGCCAATGTCACCATCTCCTACAGAAAACTATCTGCTTATCTCTTACCAACAGCTCTACTATGGTAAATGGAGTTTTTAAGGAAATTTTGAACGTGCTAGTTCTGAGCAAGAAAAGACTGGTCTCCTGTTTGGTAAAGGAGAGTCTTTTCCATTCTGAAAATACAGTAAGAATTGTCCCCTCTGAAATATTCCACTACAGGACTATTGTCTTTTTCTTACTGTTTGAAGCTGAGTCATTGTGCATTTTCTGGATGAGGAATGAGTACATAGACTTTTTCAGAGACACTCTTGTTCATGAATTCTTTGATTTTGGTAATAAATTCCAACTTGTATTGCTCATGAAGTGACTGATTTAAGAATCAGTCAGATCTTCCACCAGGTTGTGCCTTTTTAGAGCTCTTCATGGATTAACATAAATTTACACAGAGATATCAGATTCTTTAATATCCTGTATATCTTGGCATCATATTATTGAGAATCATCTGCTATTTGGTTTCAGAAAAGGATAAAGACAAAAAGAGATATGGCTAATAAAGATAAGAGGAGACATCGTTCCTGGTATCAAAAGGAAATGTAGTCTAAATATCCAAAATAATTATATGAAAGAGAAGATGCTTCTGTAAGCCTTGTCAGGTGTTCAGAATGACCTACACTGGATGGGGGGTACAGACTTATACCTGCTGAATGCAAACTGTTTATTCAGGGAAACAGAAAAAAAGACTAGAAAAAGAACATGGATGACTGCTCTTAGTTGACTTCTTTTGTGTCATTTGTGGTCTCATTAGCATGAAAAGGATTGTCCGTCTGTGGTTGATGTTGATCCTAATAAAGGGAAAATAATTTTATTTTCTTGGAGTCTTTTTTAGTTGTGGCTGCCTTAAGACTTTAGTAGGTTGAACTTGGCTTATTTATCAACTTAGAGTCAGGGTAAATACTACAATAATCAAGTATTCATTTTATTTCATTACCTTGGCTTTTTTACATCAATTACCATAGAAAAATGACCCAAGAAAAATGTCTATTGGAGACCTTTTCTACTTTAGAACTAAAATTGTCCAATACCTGCAAAAATGCTATCTTTAGATTCATTCAAAGGGAGAGGTCAAGCAACGTTCAAAGGCTTATTATTCTTCTCTTTATCAACAATAGATACCAAACATTCTGTTCCTCCAAATCAGAAGCTTTATTTTAATTCCTTTTATCTATCTGGAGGAAGGTTAAAGGGAAAGATTAAGGCATTAAGATTTATAAGAATTACAAGATTCTCTAAAACATTTCCAAAGAAGCTTTATTTTTTGGCTCAGCTGCGTGATAACAGAACTCAACTTTTGTTCTGCTTTTAGCTGAGCTATTTATACTTTGCAATTCACTGTGGACAGTGCCTGAGGTTATTATTACTTTCCCTCATGGGTTTGTTTCTTTGTTTGTGCATTTTTTTTGAAATGGCATTTGATAATATTACTCAAACAATTTTTTTGTGTTTGGGATGTTTTAAAATGCCCATTTTGCTTTCTCATTTACTCTAAGTGACTGTACTGTAAGCTTAATTCAGCAGAAGAAAAACTGTTATCATACCAACCCAGAAAAGCGGGTGGTGTATCTTGCAGCCTGAAGGAATGAGACTTGGCCCCTATTTCTCTTTCTGAAATGCAGTAAGGGAGTGTGACAGGTGGTAACAAAAAAGAGAGTATCACAAACTTCCTCCCTGAAACTGTTCCTATAAAACTGCAGCACAAACATATCCAGTGAAAATGGTTAGCTGGGTGGAAAACCTCCCAGGGAATCCTGATGAGACCAAATAGCTCTTCCACAACTGAGGATTGCTAAGAGATACTAGAAAGTGGTAGAAACCAGTGTAAGATGTTTCTAATTATGCCTTCTTTAGAGAGTTTAACTTTACCACTTTACCAGCAGTAAGAATTGTTCCATTAGCTGCAATAGTTATTATATCGATACAAGGCCAAGAAGAAAATCTATGAATTGAAAGGAAACAGATTAAGCAATGAAAAAAAAAAGACTTTACTTTGTGAACCTTTTTTTTTTTTTTAATGCAAGCCTGACTTATGGGTTGAATGTTCTCATTGTTTTTAGGTTTTGTTTTTCTATGAGCCATAATTAAACCATGGAATTCCTTGCTGCAGGACAATTCCTTGGGCTGCTGCCTGCTTAAGCCATTTTTGGATCTTGGTGGAAAGGCTGAGAGGCTGTTCATGTGCATGCATACCAGTAGTGTACAATTCATGCCCTGTAGCATGGATCATAAAAGAAGCAGCAGCTTGGACCCTGGGGCAAGGTGGAACATCAGAAAAGTGTTAGGAATGGTCAGATGATTTTACAGGTTACTTGAGAAAGAGCAGGCTTTTAGGAGATGAAGTTACTTAATCAAGGATTTGGGTTTGTTGTTTTTGTTTTTCATTAATTTATCATTCTTGTGCATTTTAGTGACAGTCTGATGCAGACTTTAGAACAACATGGCTTCTTTCACAGTCTAATGAGAAAAACTATCCATTTGGGGGTATAATCCATGTATTTAACTGCTTTATAACTCTGATTTCCTATTGACTTTTTATGTGGAATTGCTTGTGGTGTAAGGTCTCTACTTTACTCTGAAACCTATTTAAGCCATGCTGTTAGCTAATGTACCTGTTATAGCATTCTTTCCCGTTTCCTTGACATAAATTATACTTAGTCAATTCATTCCAGGCTATTTACGTTCACTGAGCTGTTAACTGCATGGCAGCTATCGGGTGTGAGTTGAAGAGAGATAACTTTTCTAGAAAAGATGTTACGTTAACAAATAACTTACACATGGGCACTCAAGCAAAGGTTGATGCAATACAAAGGAAATAAAAAGTCAGTCAGTTCTTTTTCTTTGTTTTCCCTACCATGTATCTTCTGTAATTTGTTTTGTCTTTACCCTTGCCATGCAGCTCCCTCACACTAATAAATTTCTGTAAGAAATTCCACCAAATAGACTTAGCAGTGCTCTTTCACCATCAGAGGGCTTTGAGTGTTCTTGCTGGTACAGTAAAGTATGATGCTGGAGCTAGAAATATTGATTTATGTTTTTCATGGTTTTTTTGTATTACTCATTTTCCTTTAATATATATAGTATTATATTTGGGAATGTGATTAAACCCAACAGGCTTCAACTATTCAGATTTAAGCTTGTAAGAATCAAATTAATTTAACTTTTTTCTACTCATACAAAAAACATAATCGTATTTCAGAGGCATCATCAATTATGGATACAGTTGTAAGCATTATGAAAATAGAGAAGCCATGCTCCCCCCGATATTTGCAGCTTTTTGTAAAGTTTCAGTAGCTGGACTGCATCCAGCTGCAGCTCCTATTGCAGTTTGTAAAATACCTAGAACTGATCAAGTATGGTGTAGGCCCATACAGATGCAAGCACTGAAAGAAGTGATCCATTCTAGGGGCCATAGGGAGCACGCTGAAGGATGTGAAGGATGGGGCTGCAGCCTCACGACACAGGGGATGTTGTAGGAATTTGGTACAGACACCACTGGCAATGTATCAGGCAGGGACATTAAGAGCAGCTTCGCTGAAATGCAAAATATTAATTAAAATCAAGATAAAAGGGACATTTTTCTTTAAAACTGGAGAGAGAAGTTCTGTAGGTAGGTCACTTTGCAGTAAGTTAGATAATATATCCCATCCACATCCAAACCAAGCAGTGTTTTACAGCTGCAGCCAGGGAGGGTTACAGGGATCAGGTGTGCCCGGTGGACAAGCCTTTCAACAGAAGTGATTTCACCTGAACTTTGCTTAGCTTTGTGTGGGTAGCAGGACTCCTGATTAGGTTTTGAGGCTGAACGATCTTGGGGGAAAGTTGTGACTTCAAGGTTCTGATAAAAAGTGAAGTGATGTGGGTATTATCTAAAAGCAATGTATTTCAGCTGTCCCAGGAATCTAGAGGAGAGTTTGAGGCAAATGAAAAGTGGCAGTCTCACCTTTGAGGGCTTTAATAGACTTGTGGAAGCAGCCTTACAAGTAGTGCTGAGGAAAGAGGATTTAAAGATAGAGCTGTCACGGTTTTTAGAAGCATCTGCTACAAAAAGGCTATAGTGCATACAAAAGCTATGTGACTCAGCCAGAAACAAGGTGAAAGGCTGTTTTGAGTGAATGATCTGAGGAGTGTTTTCTTCAAGGCATCTCTAAGTGTTTTAATAGAAAAGAATGGAGTGAAAGGATGCGATTGAAGAAGGTAAGTCTTTGCTACAGCAATTTATGGAGTTAAAAGGATTAAGTGTTCCTCTTTTTAGTGCACGGAGATCTCGTTTAAATTTTATTTAAAAGGGTACTTTCAGGCTGTGGTTTACAGTGATTTTAGCAGACTGAAAGCTGATCTGTGTTGAGCTATCACCACCTAGTGGCAATAGAGAAATTGTAAAAATAACAAAACCGTGGAGCTTGTTTCCAGTGTTTCTGTTAGCTGTTGTGCTTTTGTTAGGTGTTGTGGAATATGCAAGAGTAACAAGAGCGATAAACTGTGATAGAAAAGGAAGGTAATCAAAACAGTAGTAGTCCTTTACCAGCTTAATTTTTTAGGGATGTCTGTGTTGTGAGAGGGGTTGTTAAGGACTAGTTAATAACTTCTCTCTAAAAAGTATTTCTTGTAATTAGCTAGGGCACCACTTTTGTGTTCTTGCTTGTTTGTTGATTGATTGTAAATCCATCGGTGATTTTTTAAAAGAAGGTGAGGTTTTTTCCTACATGTGATGAAACATTTATTTTTTTAAAATGCAGGTATCTACACTTTATAGCTCCCAGTGCTGAATTGATTGTGTATATATATATATTGTTTGATGTATGTGTATTTGATGCATTTTTTTAAAAAGCCCTTTCCCTGTTTACTACTGAAAGTGGTTTTTATTATAGACAGTAAGGAATGTGTTACATAACTGGAGGTAGGCTAGTGGTGGAATCCTGGAATTTTGACACCTTCTTGAATGTGTGTGTGTTCTGCCTGCATCCATTTCTATACCTTCTTGAGCAATCACTGCAGATTCTCTCCTCCTTGCTCCCCACCTCAGTGCAGCTGGAGGGAAACTGTGGCTCACATCTTCATTGAGCTGACTTTTGGGGCTTGGCTTTTTCCCCTTCTCAAATGTGTACAGTTATCCTCATTAAAGCTGTCTAAAACTGTAATTTTCATTATTTCTTCCTTGAGATAGCTGTAGGGAGAGAGCAAAAAAAAAGGGGGTGGGGGGGAAGATCTGTCTAAAAGAACTGAGCTTGTTTAGCCTAGAGAAGCTGAGCTGTGGGGGAGGGAGAATGCAATGCTGCCTTTGAATGCGTTGTAAGGGTCATGAGGGAAAAGTTGTTGAGCTGAAGAGCAAAGTTACCCAGGGATAATCTAGGTGTCAATAAATCCAGGTTTCTGACCATTAAAGAGACAAGTGTCTTGAGTGGCCATCTAGTGATAGGGAAAGAGAGATGATAACTTCAGAGGTAAAGTTAGTTATGTTCATGGAAGAAACTGCACATGATGTTTTGCAGTAGTGGTTAGGTGCTAGGGGCAGTGGTCCTGGGAGCTCTTCTCTGAACAGTCACCCTGAAACATGGACACAATGTAGGCCCTTTTTGGAAATTTTTGAACATATATTAATCCATTATATTCTGTACCTTTTCTACACAGTAGAATCACCAGGATCAGTATCATCGTATCTAAGTGTATCACTGATAGCTTTCATGTCTTTGTTTTGATTTGTGTCTA
The DNA here is from genome assembly GCA_013399695.1 of Formicarius rufipectus. NCBI lineage: Eukaryota > Metazoa > Chordata > Aves > Passeriformes > Formicariidae > Formicarius > Formicarius rufipectus. The sequence goes on along the minus strand of VXAU01005544.1, from coordinate 439,050 downwards.
CATAGTTTAGGGTAAATTAACATGCTTCCAAGCCATGTTGCCACATATTGAGCCACAAGTCACTATGTCTGCATGGCTTTAGGCTGTGTCACACTGAGATACCTGAGTTATTGGGTACATTTTGCAGTGTTCTGCACCAAGCCAAGTCAATGCGCCAGACAAAAATAAACAAGATAAAATCCCTTCCACTTCACACCCAGAAGTGGCATCTTTCAACACTGTCTTAGTGAACTCATCAAACCAAAAATAGTAGAACTGATAAGAAAATTGTCAGTGTCCACCGTGATTGTCTTCACTGTCCCACAAATGGTTTTGTGGTGGTGCCTTCTTGGAAGAGCTTCTCCTTTGTGGTGCCTGTCAAAACAGGTACAGCTTATCTTCTCATTCTGTATGCTATGACTGTTTCTGAAGAAAGAATTATGGCTTCTTTTACCATCTTAAGTACTTAGATTGCTGCTATGAGCCAGAAAGAAATGTGATATGATCTCTTTTTTTATAAGTTCTTTTAGAAAAATAGTCTTGAAAGTCATTAGTAGCTTTAAACCTACCTAAGTTTTAAAAACATTATTGTTTTACAAAAAATATCTGCTCTTTGTTTCAATTTTATTGTTAATTTTTTTTAATGTGACTACATATAATGTTATGTAAATAGTCAGCTATGTTGTGTAAATATGCAATTGCCTAATAAAAGTGAGGAAGAACAGATTATTGTCCGAATGCACAAACTGAACGTACAAAAATTATGTGCTGTACTTAGAATTAAATGGCAGCTTTACATCTTGAAGTAGATTTTTTTTTTTTT
>VXAU01005544.1:424082-438227 GCA_013399695.1 Formicarius rufipectus | reverse complement strand
TTTTTTTTTTTTTTACCAATGTCAATGTAAACTAAAATTATATTCCCCTGAGAAGTTTCTTTCTTTGGCTACAAATTGTTTGGTGTGATAGGTATTTTGTTGCCTTGTTAGACTGAATGCTTTTTGACTGCATTTTCAGGAAAGACTTCCTCAGGTAACTCTCCTTTTCTAATACTTTGTTCTGAATTTTAGACTTGTTACTAGTACTTAGTTGGTTGGACACTTCATAGAGTTTTCAATGCAATCCACCTGAGACTGTCTTCTAAATAAAAATCTTGTTTGCTTTGACGAAGAACACCAATGCTTTTTTTTTTTCTTTTTAAGCCTTTGATTTAGGAGTTCTTCAGGTGATGAGTTTTATGAAATCCAGAAGTGTTTTGGAAAAGTAAAAAAAAAATAAATCTGTATTATATATGCTGGTAGTTTAGGCAAAATTGTATGATGTGGTCTAGGTTTCTCTGCCCTCCTCACATTCTTTTTCTAGAACTGATCACTATCTTGTATGAAGGAATAGTAATATTTTTAAATGATACATTGTTCTTCAGTGCTTTAGTGTATTGAATTAATTATGATACTCTCCATTTTTAAGGGTTTTATCTGCTGTTGTGTTGCAAAGTGGGATGTGAAGAAGTTGCAAAATGTTTTTTGTCTCATTACTATGCACGTGGGGTTACATGTCTCACAGTGTTAGGTGCTTCACATAGTGCCAGTTCCACGCATCACACTGCATACCCCTCTGACTGAACTAGACTGGCGTGCTAATGTACGCAGTCAGCAGGTAGCAGATGAGGACATGACTGTCTGCTAGAGGCACCAGTGGTACCTTGGCATCATACAAAAGGCAGTAAGAAAGGGCTTACTTTTTTTTTTTTTTTTAAATACGTGAGAGAGTTTTGGCTATTATCTGGATCCAGACAGCGATAATGTTGCATTACAGTTTGCGCTCCTTGGTATTACAGAGTAGTCTTCTAGTTTTCTTCCCTCAGTATCAGGAACTATAGCAATAGGACAAGGAATAATGGTTCAAGATGAAACAGCAGAAATTTAGGTTAGATATACAGAATAAATTCTTCACTGTGAATGTGGTGAGGCTCTGGAACAGCGGCCCAGAGAAGCTGTGGATGCCTCATCCCTGGAAGTGCTCCAGGCTGAGATGGATGGGTCATTGAACAACCTGGTTTAGTGGGAGGTGTACCTGCCCATGGCAGGGGGATTGGACCTAGTTTATCTTTAAGGTCTCTTCAGTCCAAAACCATTCCATGAACACTTTCATGTGCAGACTGCACACTTGAATTCTTGTTGTCCTTTGGTCATCTTGAATTCTATTTTTCCATGTTTCTTTAACCAAAATAATAGAAGTATAACTATGAGCTGTGTTCCACCATTTTTGCCACATCTTTATAGTCTCCTAATCTCTCCTGCTCTGTGCTGCCTGCCTCTCAAGACTTGTAAATCTGCTTCAGTAGCTTCCAACAGAGCAAAGTGGGTAGCTTGAACTGAGTGCAAGAAGTATCAGTAACTTGATGGCAGTGAAAAGGTATGTGATTGAATGACAGAAGAATCTGTGAAGTAGGAGGGCCTCTCTCTGTCACACTGGAGTGAATTAATTTGTCTTTTTCAAATGGCAAACCATAAGAATTTAGGCAGGCCACATATGATAATAATACAGCTATAAATTGTACTGGCAGTACCCCAAGTTTTGTCAAAGTTGGAACCAGCTTGCATGCAGTCAAGCAGATAAGAGTCGAGGGTGGTCTGGCCAATGAATGTAATGGGTCCCAAGGTGGAGAGACCTTAGTTCTGTATCTACTGGACTGCAAGTATTCAGTGAAAAAACTACAGATTAAAGGATGAGAGGGAGTGACTAAAAGAACATTCCATGACTGAACTTGTAATTCTTGGAAATGTTAATTAGTAGCTTTGCTTACAGGAACATACTTTCTTAAAAGATTTCTGACCAATTAAATATTCTGTAAACCGAGCACAAATTTAGGTCGGCATACCATAAAAGAAAGCCCTTTAGGTGGCGCCCTGTAGCACTGTGTACCGTCTGGCAAACTACTGGTTGGACTTGCATTATTTCATCTTATGTCTCAAGTGAAAATTGGTCTGTANTTTTTTTTTTTTTTAACCATCTTAGTAATTATGTGAGTTTTCACAACAGATGTTAGCTGTGTGGTCTGTCTACCTAAAGCTGTGTGATAGGTGAGATCTAAGCTGCAGAAATCATTGAGACTGCTAGAATAAAAATAAACTTTTGCCTAGAGAGCACCATTTTCTCTCCAGTGCTTTTCATTTCTATTGCTGCTGAGCTGTTATGAAGGAGTGGAAAACCCAGTCTACCGGTTTCTAGAGAGGGAAGATGTATTTGATTTTTTTAAACAAATAAAATTGTGAATGCAAAGCAATTAAAACCTTTTGTTTGCCTTCAATAGCCTTATATAGCACGAAAAACCTTCAGGCTTGAGACCTAGCAGCGTGTGCCCTTATAGGCACATAGTTTTGATATATTACCCTTATGTATTTAAGCCAAACAAAGCTCCAGTAAACACACAAAGTACAGTAGTCTGTAGGAACAGACTATGTATGTGCATAAGTGTAAATAAATAAAACGCATTGATTAAAAGGTTACTGTTAATTTTCTGATAAACAAAATGGGGTTTTGGCGATATATGGTGATAATTTTGTATTAACCTTCCTGCCTTTGAGTGGATTTGAAAGAAAAAAAAATTAAATTCAAAGTCATTATTCAGAATACAGATTAGTCTTATAAAGATAATTATGACTTATTGAAAGATACCTTCGGAAATTATTAACTCCTAAGCAGTGATGGATTGCTTGAGATTCCTAGCCCCTTGAGGCCCAAATCGCATTTACCTTTATTTTGATTTTTTTTTTTTCAATAAGGTTTTCTTCGATATTCAATATAGAATTTATTCTTGGTGTTATTTTGTTGGTTGGTTGTTCCCCCTCCCACTCCCCCAAGCTTTCAGGAATTTTTTGTTTTTATTCCTTACTACCTTCTTGAAATCAGCTGCGTGAAGAATTGGTCAGAGTCAGGTACACATTTTTATATACAGTTTTATTATTTTCACTCTCTTTTCCAGCATTTTGCTGGAGTTTCAAGGTATAAACAAAAGAAGCCTTCCTTTTGCTTAAATTCATGTACACTAAACTGTGCACAGCAGCAGATATTTCTGAATATAGCCTCAAGACCAGACATTTTTGGTCTCTTCAGCTGCTTAGCTTTGTTTTTTTTTTTCCATGGTTGTGGGATGGTTTGGCAGTTCGCTGTTGTTCTGTTTTTTTGAGTTCTTAAGGGTGTTCCTTGTTTTTCTACTGCAAAGCTCCAGCTAGTGCCAAGCTTCACACCCTCTGATAAGTCTTCTGTTCTCTTCTCATTCCAGAACAAAACCTCATATTAGTACTTTTTAAGATGCCAAAAATCAGTTAGGCATAGAGCTGTTTTATGGTACAGTGCAATCCAAACAGCTAGTGACAGCTTCCAGGAAGTCATCTGAATATGAATGTGGTATCCTGTAATTCCTGTGAGTAGTTCCTGGTCCTAAGTGGTGGTGTGTGTTTGATTGAGCAGCTGTTTTTTTTCCAGAATGGAGAAACCCATCATTTGGAAGGGATGAGGGAAAAACGTTCTTCTGCATATTTTTATTATAATTTTCCCAAGTGTGTACTCAAGGGAAGGATTCAAACTCATATCTCTTCCTTACAAACTGAGTATATTCACTGACTAGAGATTTAACACATACAGTGCAGATAATCAAAAGTCTCCTATTAGATTATTGCCTGTGCAATTTTATAAACAATTCTGTAGCCCTGACTTGCAGCCAAGCCAAGTAGGGCTCAAAAAGCCTTGGAGGTAGGGTATAGCCCACTTCAGTTGAAGTAATCTGTCTTTTTCCCCTCTCCTTAAATCATTCTGAAGTCTTTTATCCTCCCAGCTGTGTCCTATTCCAGAACCTCCTTCACAGGCATCAAAGAAGTCACCAGTACTTCCTTCTCTTTGCCCTTGATTCCATTAATGTCATGTCAACTGACATTGGGACCCTCACTTTCTCCAAAATTTTCTTCTTTTGCATCTGGGGACAATTTTGAAAGGTCTGGGTTAAGCTGCATAATTCATACACAATGACAGTACGTGATTTGGGAGTTAGATGACTGGGATTTGATGGGGGCAAGGGAGGAGTAGGTATATGGCAGGACTAGTCCCAGGCAATCATAACTTCAGTACGTGCTCAACCCATGAGACCAGTAACATTAAGCCTCAACCCCTTCAATCTCTGTATGGTTAATCTTTTCATTGTGTTTTAAGGAAATTTCGAGCATTAATATGCCCTGTGAGCCTTCATAGATCAAGGTTTTACCCATTGGTACACTTACCTTCTAGCAGAGTCATAGTTTGCTACAGAATTACTACTTTAGGAGGTTTTTATAAATTACATTGTCATGTAGTCAAGAGTCTGAGTAATGATAGGTCTGAAGATAAAACAAGTTGGGGAATCTTGTTAATATGCATGATGGGCTTCTTCAGAAGAAATCGAAATTTGAATAGGAATGGTTTCAAAGGAGTCATTAATGCCTTAATATGTTAGTGATCCGTGTATAATGGAGTCCCTCCATAGTCACTGACAGGTGTCATAGTGGTCTCAGTATGGAAAATTTGATATAGCTCCTCCTTTGTCCTGCAGTTATTCCTCTTCCTTATGTAAAACTGCACAGTAAAATTAAAACGTTATGTGAAACATGAGGCTGTAGGTAAGGTCTGACAAATGCACAGGAAATTCATAAGTGCGTTGGAGCAAAGCAAAAGCTCTCAAAAGACTGCAGCCTATTAGTAACTGAAATGTGGAAAAGTTGTGGAGTTGACCTATATAAATTTTATTTTTGTTGTAGGGTTTGTAACATAGCAGTGCACGCAATAAAAGCAGGGTAACTTTGTTACCTTATTATCTGAGATTAAAAGCAGAAACAAACGGTATTAAATGGAGAATATTGAATGAATAGACATCAAATTTATCTTGCATTTAAAATATTAAAATATATGAAATATTAAAACTTTAGGGTGTGTTTAATCAGTACTTTTAAAGAAAGTATCAGCAGATTTCTCTTTTTGTACATGAGATATCAGATGATACTGCACTGGAGACCGATACTCCATCCACTGTAAGATCTGTACTGATCTCTCCTATTCTCAGCGCCAATCTAATATTTAACTGTGAAAAGTGGAATTATTTGAAGAAGAGAGAGAACAAATGACTCTCCAAACCAACCTGGCAATTTTATGGCTAGAGATTTCGCTTGTGTGGAAGAAATGTGGAATGGAATAATAGTCTAAAAGAGACAGGGATCTTTTGAGTCTGCTTTCCATATAGCCATTGGTATGCTTGCCTGTTGTAAAACAGCTCCTTGATGTTTCTGCAGATCTTTAATTCTTCCATTTCATGCCTGCATCAAAATAAAATTTTGTTAAAATATGTAGAACAAGTTGGTAAAATGAATAGCAACAAATTGCCGAAGTCATGTGGTCACTTCTTAAAAGTGTAAAGTTGCCAGGCTGCTCAGTGCAGTGCATAACTCCTTGCTTGAACTGACTCCAGTGCCAGAGGAATGAGAGAAAGGAAAAATGGTCTTTAACAACATTTTAGGAATTACCTATCAAAAAATCTGATATGTAGAACAAAAAGGGTGACTAGATGAGTAAATATATGTTGCAAAGGAGAAGAATGTTAATTTCATAGAGGAAAATTGCACACCAAGGCATTAACGAGGGTAGAATTTAGAGTAGACTTTCAGGTGAACTTGCTCTAATTGATGAAAGCATGATAATCTCTTGAAAAAATTTTAGATAAATCTCACTAAATGTTTTTGATGGGATAACAGGGAAGGTGCGCTTCTAGACCAGTAAGAGACTAAATAAAAGAAAAAAGGGAAAATAATTAATAGGAAAGGATTTGTTTTATTTTTTTTTTCACATTTATAAATCATCTGGGAGAGAAGGTGGATTATAAAATAGCAATTTTGTCAAAGTTCCCCAAGTTAGTCACCATATTTAAATCTAAAACTTAGTAGACATACTGGCAGAAGATTGCAAATCTTAATAATGAGAAAGTTAAAAAAAAAAAGGAATAAAATTACTATTAATAGCTTATGCAAATGGCTAATATATGTATTCAGAATTAGACACTTATTTCAGGATGCGTGCATACCCTTGGGGACTTTAATGGAAAGGAAGCATGTAACAAAATATCACTGTTACTCTTTGGAAATTCTGCATCTACTTGGTTCAGAAAGGATGCGGTAGATCAGAAAGGTGCAAAATAGAGGGTGCATTGTGGGTCTGTTTTATTTATTACTGGGTTGGTTTGGTTTTGGGTTTTTTTTGAGTGGGAAGGCAAAATGTAAGGTGAAATTAAGAAGTTCAGAACACTGCTTGGAAAACAAATGTCAAGATAGTGGGCACTGGCATATAAATGGAGTGATGAAAGGAAATAGGGAAGATTTTCCAGTCTTCCCCAGAAAGTCCAAGCTGGAATAAATAAAGTATCAAGTGCCAGATATAAATAGTTTTTTAAGCAATGCTTAATTAAATATGGGAGTTCACATCTGCTAACAATTTTATTAATAGCTTCAGAAGCCATTAGACAAGTTCAAGTAAGAAAAATACATTAGGTACTGTTGAAAACAGTGATTTATTGAAGCACTGTTTACCCTTGAGTCATAGATAACTGATGATGGAATGCTACACAAGGAGAAGTAATGCTGCTTATTTGCCCTTATTTCTCCTTTGAAACCTTACTTGGAAATCTTTTGCTTGAGCACCCAATTTATATAATTCTTAATATTTTCAATCATAGATGTGCTTACTCTCTCCTGTGTGACCTTTTGTTTATTGATTAACTCATCCAGGAAAGGGGGTTTAGTTGACGGGCTCAAGTCATACACTTGAATAAGTTGCAGTTCCTTGGTCCCCATTATGTTGTGTGTCTGCGTATGTTTGGAGACCTGCTCTTGGCTAGAGGTCACAGCCCTAAAATATTACAGCATCTAGCTTTCCATGGATTTAGCTGCAGAGTTAAGAGATGTGTTTTTATCAGCATCTCCACAGATGGATGTCCGTATTCACCACGTCCTTAAAAGCCTGTCATGTAGAGTAGCTGGCAATTATGGGGCCTCAAATTGCGTATTTTACATTTCTGCTGACATTGGCCTAAATTAGCACTTTCTGCTGTGTTGCTGGCGATGTGCAGGATTTGGCATATCCCCTGTAACCTCTTTGATGCTCCCTACCCTGAAGATACTTCTTCACTTGGCATTTTTTCCCCTCTGGCTTTGTCTGCCTGAAAACAAGAGGGGAAAATACAGAACAAATGACTGGTTTTAGCTACTGTATGAAAAAGTTAATTTTCATTGCTTTATTGATCAATAAAATAAATATAGGCATGACTTTAGCTTGCATGAAAGGACATGAATTCAAATATTTGGCTTTAAAGTCCTTTTGATACAGCCAAGCACCATGCCTGAAGCTGGCTTGTTTTGCCTGTTGACTGCAGCCTCTTCACTTCTTAGATTTAATTTTTTTTTTCTTTTGGTATGACTTTTCATTTTTTAATGAAGAGAAATTTGCAAATATTAGCTTCTTTTCATTATGAGACTTCAGTGGTTTAAGAGATAAGACCTTCGGGAGACCTTCATGCTTTCAAATGATAATCAGATGACACATTGTGATTATTTTACATATTTTTCTTTAAAATGTGATTCTTGACTTTTCAGGCTCCTCTGCAAGCAAAAAATGGAATGAAAAAATGAAATATGAAAAATGAAAGTCTTTTTTGCAACTCTCAAACTGTTGTTCACAACATCATTCTACTCCATGAACCTTGAAAATAATTTTAATTCCTTGATTATAAAGACTGTTAAGAGAATATGCATTTTGTTATAGATGCGTATATACTTGCTAGCTTTTCACTGACATTGAGGAAACCCTTAGCTGACCCTTGAAATTCACTAGAAAAGTTAGATTACTCTCCATGCCCAACTTCATCCTGTCCATAAAATGAGCAATGAATACTTGCTGATTTGTGGATAACCCCTAAATGAGCCCAGTGCATCTCACTGATTTCCACCAACCCCCATCTCCCTGAGTTCTTAAAATTTTAATGAAATATATGAAAGAACCATTAGCTATCTGAAAATGATAATAGGAAAGAAAATTACCTACTACAAAGTGTAAATTCAAGACTAGTACTTTTTCATAGTATAGTCCTTTGCATGTTGTGTTTTGTTCTGACTGCAGCGTGACGTACCTAACTGCATGCTATTTCCGGAGGGGAGCACTAATACCACAAAGCCTGTGTGATTTAATTATGGAAAGCCTGTTCTGCAGCAATGCTAGGAGAAAATAAAAGTAGATGAGTCTCATGTTACTGACTAACAGAAAGAGCTAGCCATCTGAAATGCATACTTGGTTATTTCAAAAGTGTTTAGCAGATACATAGTGTGAAAACTTCAAGGTTTCTATGATACAGACTCATCTAAAAATAAAATGTAAGCTGTTATAAGTGTATAATGTGAAACTATTGAAATTCTAGCAAAACAGACTAGTAGACAAAATCCTGGTTAAGACTATTTAAACAGTGTAATTAGCATTAAAATATGTTTGCAAAATTTAATATTTTAGTCTTTGAAAATACTAGATCTTACAACCTTCAGCGTAATTTTGACTGCTTAGAATTTTAGAATTTCTGGAGTCTTGTTACATGGCCCTGGTTAAAGCCAGTTTTCATGGTTTCTATTGCTGGCTAGCTTCATGTAAAGTAGGTTTTTTTGGAAACTCGGAAAAGGAATTTGAGAAGCTTTATTTTTTGGTGTTACTTGATTTTAACTATTTAGTTATCCAGTTTCAAGGTTATGCTCAATTTTTGCATGTGGCAACTTAAACTTGCATATGATCATCTAACTTGACATTGTACATTGATTGACTTGGACCAGTTGTGTCTGGAGTGCAACTCTTGAAAGTGTTACAACTCTGTGTTAACAATTTTAAGTAATGGACTTGCTTTGTTTAGCCTTTGGTCAAGTTTTGTGTTTTGCAATGTTTCTGATTTTTTTCAGGTTGCACAGATTTCACACATCATAGTGGAACATTTTCTCTGCTTAATTCTTTTGAGATTTTGATTATTCTTATTTATAGTGTTTACTTAAGATATTGTTAAAAGTTTTTTAGTTGATTTGGATGATATTTTTTTCAAATAGCTTTCAGAAAACTGAGTTCTTCAGGAACAGGTACTAGGAAAAGGAATTTTGAAAAGGCAGCTATTCATGAAGTAACTGTATTGAGCCTAAGAAATGGCATGTTTTGAGTAACTGGGCATTAAAGTGTCACACTTATCTAAAGAATGCGCAGGAGCAGCTGACAGAGATTGAAAAAGCCTTGCTAGTTTCCAAAGGCTGTCATTCAAGTGTAACTTAGAAAGTTACCCTGTGTCTCTCTGGTGACTGTACGACCAATGCATTGCTTTGCAGAGGCCATCATGTCCTTCCTACCACTACCAGAGTATTTGTCTCTGGCTTTTAAGGGAGCAACTTTCAGCTTAATTTTCTTTTCTCTTTTTCTTTCCTCCTCCCCCTCCCCAATTTTTTTTGGTCCATATTTATGAAGTAAATTCAGGTTAATCTCCAGATCTTCCCTGGAAGCAGTGGAACCAGGATGCTTTGGACAGGCAACTTCTGTTGTTTTGGTGGCTGTGAGCTGTCCTGCCCTTCTTGTAATCTTCTTTGTGGGTGTGTTCACTAGGGGTAGAATCCTTTGGGCCTTTTACAACAAAGCATATGAGAGTTTTCTGTCTTTGCTTGTCACAACTCAGCGTAGGATAGGTCAATCACATACTTCCTATTCGGTGGACAAAATGAGGCAAACATCAAATCTATAGAAAAAAATAATTGTGAAGTGCTTTGCTACATGTAAAAAATAGAGTAGAAAAGTTCACCTACACTTCAGTTGCTTATTAACATTATTGGAATATGGGAAATGGCAATGCATAATATTAAAACAACTTTATTAAAAAAACCATTGTTTTATGACTTGGAAAAAAAATACATGAATGCTACTTGAAGGTGACGTGATAAAATTTGACTACCCTTGCTGTTTGTTGTCAAATTGAACAGTGCTGGGAAAGGTATTTTAAAATAAAATTGGAATAAATCCCTCTCTCTACTACATACTTGAGAAATACAGCACAGAAGAGAAACTGTCGGATTTTATTGATTTCTGTGAACTTTATGGTTTTGTATTCAAACCACTCAGTACTCTCATTAGCTGTTAAATGTTCTTTAGCTGCTGCCTGTCACAACACTGAAAATGGGAAACAAGTGCTTGAAGGAGAACAGCGTGGGCAGAAAAAACAAGCTACTCAGCATCACTTAAACTTGCTTTTAACTCCTTTTGGCCTTTGTGTAGGATTTTAATTTAGATCTTTATGAACTAGACGCTTTAATAGACTAAGCTCAGCAACTTCCTCTGTCTGCTTGAACTAGGTAAAACAAAAGAAGATGCTGTCAGCATAAGACTACAGTTTTAAAATGAACCACTAAATTTTGGTAGATCTAGGAGTGTGTGTATATATACACATATAATTTTCTCTAAAACAAAGTTGTTTTAAAGCATTAAAGAATACAGAATCATACAGAAACTTCTTTTAATCTTTCTTTTGAGGTCTGACTCATAACATTGTATTATATGGTATCGGCAATTCTGGAATTCAGAAAGTAAGTAGATATTAAAAACCAGATTCTATTTGGGGAGATTGCTCTGCTTGCCCTCTCCAGTTCCATCTTAAGCATCATTATTTAATCTTTCCTTTTTATCTCTTATGCTTTTCCTTCCTCATGACAGAAGGATGATAGATAGATAGGCAGACAGGTAGAAAGTAGAGAATTTCACCTGTGGGGGTAAGAAGGGGAGCACTGTGAGGAGGAGTCAGACTAGAGCTTTGTGTCTTAAGAGAATCTGCAAAAAAAAAAAATTGACTTTTTTTTTTTATTGTCATAGAATTATTGTCTGCCCATGTAAAAAGTCATTCTCCCTCTTTTTATAAGCCCCCTTTAAGTACTGGAAGGTTGCAATGAAGTCTCCTCCAACTCCTCCAAGCCTTCTCCAGGCTGAGGAATTGCACCTGTTTTCATAGGGGAATTTTTCTAGCCCTCTGATCAACTTTGTGGCTTCCTCTGGACCTGCTCCAGGTCTTTCTTGTGCTGAGAACATCAGAATTGGGTGCAGTATTCTAGGTGGGGTCTCAAAGGGCACAGTAGAGGGGCAGAATCACCTCCCTCAGCCTGCCATGCTGCTTTTGATGCAACCTGGGATGTAGTTGGCTGACTGGGCTGTGAGCTCACACTCTTGGCTCATGTCCATCAGAACCACATCAGAACCCCGCAACTGCTCTCAATGAGTTGTTCTCCCGGTTTGGGATTGCTCTGTTCCAGGAGCAGCACCTTGCACTTGGATTTGTTGAATTTCATGAGGTTTCTATGGGCTCACTTCTCAAGCCCGTCCAGGTCCCCCTGGATGGCGTCCTCTCCTTCTCCTGTGTCAATGGCACTGTTCAGCTTTGAGTCTTCTGCAAACTTGCTCAGGGTGCACTCAATACCTTACCTAATTTAACCAAAATACCAGATTCTTGTTGTGGCTAATATCTTGACACATATTCAAGTTAAATTCAGGCTGTGCTTCCATACTCTGTATTTTTCATCTGGTCTTGCCAAGATCATGGGTTTGATCCTCATATGGGCCATTCTCTTTAGCGTTGGGCTTGATGATCCTTGTTGGGTCCCTTCCAACACAATATTCTGTGACTCTGTGCTAGCACAGCAGTCTGCAGAGCTGTACTAGAATGAATGTTGTGGAAACTATTTTGCAATATGCTGCATTCCCTTCTTATGTGTTCAGGTGCTAACTTTAGGTTTTCTACATGTCAAATTGGAGTGCAAGTGTGCTCATTTGGGTATAAATGACAGTAGAAAATTACCCTGTCAGTGTAAGTCATGCAGTGCATGTCATGTGCCATAATGGCAGCATGATTTCTTTGCTGTGCAGAGTGCCTCAATTTCCGGAGTTCAGAAGTGCAGTTGTTGTTCAGGTGCCAAAATAATGCTGTTCTTTCTGGTCTGCCAGCTTCTGCAGCATCAACAACTGCTGTTGCTCAATGCTGGGAGTAACTGTCTGGAGTACAAACAGTTCTTTTTTTATATTTATGTTTATGTGTCAGAGCAGCGAAGATGTTGAGGGGAGTGCCACTGGTGAAAGTTCTCTGCAGTCCACTCACTGCAGTGGGGTGTGAGAAGTGCTGGCACAAAGCCATCTGCATCTCTTCTCCAGGGACAGTGTGCATTGCTGGTGTGGCTCTCTGCGAGAATAACCTGCCCAGGCTGTGGGACGTCTTGGATGCCCCTGCACAGAACGGAATTTCAGGTTCATTTCTGGTTGTGTCATATAGTATCACAGAATCAACTAGGTTGGGAAAGACCTCTGAGATCATCAAGTCCAACATTTGACCTAAAACAAAGTGGTATTGCCCATTGAACTATTCTCATCTAAGTAAGTATCATTCAATTAAGTGGTGTTTTGTTTGCCATTTAAAATACCTTGCCAACTTTTGCTGACCAGATCCAGAAGTTGAGTTCTTTTAAAGGCCTTGGCTGCTCTCCCAGAGATCATTCAGAAATGCTAATACAGTTCAGTGAATTTTCAAGTGGCCACAGTGGCAGACAGGCAGCAGAAATGGCTTTGTTCATGCCAGTAAATAGGATCCTCTGAAGCTGCACAATAATAAATGCAAAAAGTTGTTGTGTTCCATACCAATTTTTTCAGTACTTTGTCAGCATTTAGTGTTTCAACCATTTTGCAAAAAGGTATTTTTGAAACTTATCTACCATCTTTGTTAAAACCCTCTCTTTTATATTTCTGAGGAAACATTTTAATTTCTCAAAACATAGTTCCAGGGTGATAAATTATGCTTCAGTTACTTTGGAAATAATTAATACTTTAACTTACTAATAGACTGCCTAAGGCTTATAGTAAGAAATTACAGAAATAATCACAAAACATGACTGTCCTCTGAGATTCAGTTCCATTGTCTCAACCCACTGTGCATATTTACGAAATAGTGTCTCATCTAGTTTTAGTTTTGAAGTCATTAAGCGTTTCCTTGCAGCTTCAAGAATATTTTAAAAATCTGGCAAAAGCACAGTTTAATAATCCAATCATGAAATAACAAAAAGGGCTCATTACTGTGATGTAATAATAACAGAGATCTGATGTTAATTTCTGACATGTGATTGTAAAGTTCCAAGTTCTAGTAAAGCATAAAAAAAACCCAAAAAAACAAACAAACACCTGGTTTGTGTTCAGAGTATCACCGAAATGCTTTTATCTTTTGGTGACACTTGCAATTTTCTTACCTGGGCATCTGTGTCCCCCACTCCCACCCCACCCCTCCTCCCCAGTGCAAAAAAAAAAAAAGTTTATATTAGCAATAGGGAAAATATGTATCCATGCATGCTGTAAGATATACCAATATGGAGGTGAGTTACAGCAGCTTCTCCAGCTCTGTCATGTAGGGAGCATTGTATATAGCATTATAAACGTGTTTAATGTTCATCTGTTGCTTGTGAATTTAAGTGCCTGTTCCTAATGGCGTGGCTTGTAAATCTGCAGTACCACAATTCCTAAATCTATGCCAAACAACATCAAATTCATTTATGATGGCAGTTTTATGGCTCCGTGCAGAGAGGAAGGGTTGTCCTTTCTTTAAACTTTGCAGAAGCTTTTTTTTTTTTTTACTGCATCTCTGACCAGTGGAATGTAGCAGAGAGAAACCAGATCATTTGGATTTGGATTCTGCAACTCATTTGGATTCGTGCACATCCCCAAACGTGTAGTAGCAAAGTACAAGTATCTTCAGTGTATGAGGTGCCCTATTCTGCATACAAAGCTTGTCATGAGCCAACTTATTTTAGGATACTGTAATATCCTTGGGGTTTAGTTGCCTGGGAACTCACATGTGGAAGCAGATCCTCTATATGATGTGTAGTAGTTCCAGTAAAGGTTTCAATGGTGGAGGCACAAAGAAA
>VXAU01005544.1:410853-422481 GCA_013399695.1 Formicarius rufipectus | reverse complement strand
TTATTTTTAGGGCTAAAATTGGGAATCTTCTATTTTTACAATGGCATCAGATGAAACCAACACATCTTCACTGTAGAAGCAGTGAATCTTCATTGCTTTTAAAGTACAAATTACGTCTCGCACACTGCCTGAAGTTAGGCTGATGGTTTAAAATGCAACCTGGTTTTTCTGTTGTTTTCCTTTCTATTATTTAATAGCTAAAACCATCAACTCAGTTCCAAGAATATATTTAGCTGACTGATTTAATCAAATTTTCTCATTGAGCATGCACTGGAATAAAAAAGCAAATCAATAGCACTCTTGGATATTTTCAAGATCATTTCAGTTCCTGCTCCCTTGTGTCAGCTTCCTTCTCCTTTTATAAGACAGTGGGAAAATTTGGTGAATGTGGAAATGGAAAGGTCAGTATTCCGTGTCTTTTAAATGTTTGAAGAAATTGCTGTTCTTATGATGTTGTTAGCTCTGTGGTCTGTTGGGGTTTTTTTTGTGTGATACACTGCTAGTGTATCCTTGGTTTAATGGGAAAGTGCATCCCCCTATTGCACAGCTGATATCTTGGTGGGCTGTGTTCTCAGATGCATCTAAGACTTGTGCTGCTGCCTATATTGGTTTCTTGTCCTCTTGAATTGTAGTGTTTAGGTAGTTGTAAACAGACTTCATGGTACTAATTTTCTTGTCCTTTGTTGTATAACTTAGTCCTTCTCAGATCAGTTGGTAGGTTTTATTTTCTTCTCTGCCAGCTTTGTGGGAAGCTGCTGTTAAAAGCTGGCTAGCCACATGCATTTATCTGCCTTCCGTTCCTGATTTGATTATTTTTGCTTATATGCTATGCTCTATGGATTTATTCATGAAGCTCTCATCTCGGTCTCAGCTTCTAGGAAATTCCACAAAATTTTTTTTTGATTTTTTCAGAAGTGCATTTCTAGACTGTAAAAACCTTGCTCTCTTCTAACATCACTCTGGATTTTTTTGTTTTGCTAAAAGAACACTGGTCCCCATTTTCCATAAACAAATAGGGACATACTTCTGTCTTACACCTCTCTAGAATCACAACACTGACAATAACTGTTTCAGTCACTACTTTGCAAAATCTCCCCCAGGGTGGTTTTTGTGCTGGCATCATGTGAACTGAAATGATACTATTCAAGTGATGATAAAAGCTGTTTTCCAGTAGAAGTTGAGGTTAGCAGAATGCTGACATTGTTGTGACTGGTCATAGCCTGGACCAACGGAGTTTCTCATTGACTGGGGCAGCTGCCGAAGATTCTGTGGTCCAGAAGAGATGCTTCTGATACTATCACATACAGGACAGGAAATACGATGCTGATGTATGCTGAGGTTATCTGGAACCACAGTAAAATCCATAAGGAATGCTTATGTGTAAGCATCAGTATGATTTGGGCATAATTTAAAGCACATCATAACTAAAAAGAGGAAAAACAAGGAGGAACAATAAGTTTAAAGTATTGAACAGAATAAATTAACACATAAACCAGTGTTATGTTGTCCTTAGAAAATAGGAATAAATAGCTAGGAATTTATTCTGTTTTAAAAAGGCATAAAAAAAGTTCATATTCTTCTGCCATCTTTATCCCTAGAATATTATAAAGTAAGTTTAACTACTAAACAGATAATGTGTTTACTATCAAAAATTCTGTTTGCATTATGTTGCCAAACACAGAGATACCTATGAGTGTAGACACCAGTTTATAAAAGAAAAGTGATGTGCAGTGTTTTCTGTTTCCAATTTAAAACAGGAAAATCAGTTTATAGTTCATTATAATGAAACCATAAATTATTGACACATTTTGAAACAGAGAAGGATATTATTTTCTTCTTAAATTTATTTTCATATTATAATGAGATTATATAAATAGGTATAAGATTGCTAACTGCCAGTAAAGTTTCAAACTAGTGGTCCTTCTAGAAGGGCCTAAGTGATATTACAGGATGATTAATACTCACAACCCCCTTTGAGACAAGATTGAATTTATGACTGTGTTACAGAAAGATACATGTGGGTGGGATATATGCTTTGACTCACATATTAAGGAAGGGGCCAGGGAAATGCTAAGCTTTTTCTCCCTCAGCATGTTTGCTGAGTACACCGTGGGTGAAGTGACACAACTACCTTGTCAGCTCACTGACAAAACATGAAAAACTCGCACCAGTGAGACTCGCTTGGCCATCGTTTTGCAAATGTCATAGTAACGCACAACTCCTCAGTCTCTCATCCTCTGTGTTTCCTCTGGCTGAACAAATTTGCCCTTTCAACCCAAACATGCGGACAGCTCCTGTCAAACTGAAACCTCTGTGGCCTCCAGCTTAGCAAACACATTGCAGTCACAGTGCTATGGATATTAAAGCAGTTCTTTGCACATACATGCATTTTTTGGATAAAATTAAAAATACCTTTTGATCAGGGTAAGTTTTTCCCAGGTTTTTTCCTAATCTTGGCGGAAACGTTTAGCATTGAATATTTTAGAATTAAATGCCTATTTCTGAAAGCAACCACTTCTTTGTCTAATACTTTGCCAATACTTTTTTGACACTACAATATTCCTTTTACAAGCTCTGTTTATTTCTAAATTAGAATATACTAGCAATTACATGTAAGCAAATACAGATTATTTATAACTCGCTAAATATACTCTTCAGAGTTACTAATAAGTATAGTTCTTTTTAAGACTGATTGTCACTTCTGTCTGACTCCTTAGGATCACTGATAATTTCTTCTTTGTGTTTTAATACTGAGAAATGTCAGGAAAAAAAATTCCATGGACAAATAGCCTACTTGTGAGTCAATATTAGGCTTTAATAAAATTATTTGGATTTTACTTAATGCTTTTTCTCTGACATTTGCTCCTGTAAAGCGGATGGCATATTGAAGATACCTTGAGTTTACTAATTAATACTTAAACTTCTATGCTTTAACATTCTCTATTTTCAATGATTTTTATTATAAAAGTTTTTGTAAAAGAAAAACTGTACTTTTCACTTATCTTTTTACTATGAAAGTGATTTTTAAGTCATCTTGAAAGCTAAACTTGACTTTAGATATTTAGCTTGTTTTCAGCGACAGTCTTGGAGTAATTTATGTCCTCATTGCAAATATGGTCAGTTCCTCAAATATAGGACTTTGTTCTATGCACTTAAGAATATGCTTGAATGTGAACATATGAGGACCCTCAATAGAAATAAAGATCACAAGAAACTGATTTCTAGATTACTATATTAATGACAAACCAGAAATTACTGGGGGAAAAAAGGCAAGTGGTGACATGCTGGGCAGCACGTGGATTTCCATCTGAGTGGGCAATTAGCTGATGTTCTTTTCTGTTGCTACTTCATCAGCATCCAAAAGCCAGCACATAATTTACGCTGGAAAGGATTTTTGGTGGTCATCTTCTCTAAAAGTGTCTGCTCAAAGCCTTCACTGTTCCCTTGCTGGTGAAGGATTACTGCTGAGCTAAGGCTGCTCAAAGGTTTCCCCCTGTGGTGGCATACAAATTGTTGAGGGGATTCCTTACTCTCATAGCTTCCCTTTTGAAAAGAGTTGTTAGGGAAGAGGAAAGGGATTGTGGAAAAAGGAAGTCCTGTGATGCCCTTGATTTATTGTCATGTTTCAGTCCTGAGCTTTTAGTCCTATAGAGGCATCTATATATAGAATACGTTACACACTTGTAACGTTTTCAGCAAGAAATTAGGTGAAGGATGCTGCTTCTGTGCATGTGCATTGAATTTATTTGCTAGGGGCAGATATGCAATGCCTTGATAACCAGGTCAGTGATAACAAAAATTATTTGTCATGAGTATTTTTCTCTGTGTACATAAATCTAGAGAGAACTATGTATATAAATGAACATAATAAAAGTGGAAAAACTATTTGCCCAAGTATGAGGGAACACACAATGTATAGTATTAGTGCAATGTTCAGTATTCACCATTAAATTATTTTCTTGCAGCATTTATGCAGTGAAATCTTCAGGCTGGTGCTATAAAATACTACAATATATTGTATAATTTTTCATCAAGTACTGTAGTTGTCAGTGTACGTTGAATGGATTTGTTTTTTTGGAGGGCAGAGAGCACTTACTTTTAGAAGTTGAATCCAAATGACAAATTGCAGACAACTTAGGGCACTAGATCACTAGGATTCCTTATCTAAATTGTTTGCACATCAGATTTCTTTTGTAGCACTGAATAATTTGGATAAATGACCTTTCAAATGGTAATTGAATTTCCTTAACAACAGTTGGGTGATGGTACATAAAAAGTAATAAAAGCCTTTAGCAGTGCCCTTTCCTGGAGCTTGTCACAATCTCTGCCTCTGATAGTGAGTGACACTTGCTACTTCAGTTCTCCCTTAAAAGCTATGGCTTTGCTGACATTGTGCCCAGAAATATACTTTCTCCTGTAAGTTAATTCTGTGGTGATAAAGTAAAACTATTTTGTTTTTGTTAATAGTAGAACATTTTACAGGCCACTCATTTTCTTCAAAATACATTCTTAAAAGCTAAGACTGCCATTAGAAATTTAGTTCCCTAATACTTAAATACTGAGATCAATTAATTTAGTTGTCAGCAACTTAACTTTACTGTCATAAGGGAAGTAAATTCTGGATTATTTGCACGAGAACCACACAACTTGTATAGCCATATCTATGTTGTCTGAAGCTTATGTGGGATCAAAATCACCTCTGCCAATATTGAGGCTTTTGATGTAAGATTTTTAGATTTGACATTTTAATGCAGATATTCCATAATATAGAAACATAAAAATTGAGAGTAAGTACTAAATTATGGCTAATGAATATTTAAAGTTAGATTACTTAATTCTCTCTGACTGGTACAGCTAGAAGAATTCAAAATTAAATCTTTAAAATTGTCTTGTTATATCTGTGTCTTGCAAAGAAAAGGAAAAACATTCAGAGAGTAGATAGCACCCAAAGAAGGCAAACCTTTCAATATGTCGTCCATATTATTTGAAGTGTAGGGGAACTTTTTGCTTACTGAATGACAAATGGTGTTTTAGTAAAATCTTAAATTCTCATACAGACAGAGTTTTAGAGCTATAAAACCTGAATTTGCTGAAATGTTCTTAAAAATACTTTTCATGTGAACTTCTTTCTCTTTGTAAGTTTAGATAAGTGATACCCTGAGTACTAGTCGTTTATTTTTATTGCTTATCATATTGCTTATGGATGCAATATGGATTGCATATGCTTATAGGATATTGCTTATCCTATATGTATATATTTATACACACACACACACACACACACACATGTTACTGGATTATATCTCTAGTTCCTTTTTGCTAGAATACAGGAGTGTTTCTGTGGTTTTAGTGTTTTCTACCTGGGCTTTATTTGGCTTTCTATAAAATGTCTTGTGGTGCTGGAGAGGGCATAATGCTTGTTCAAAATAATTCATAGGTCAAATACCTGATACAGGTAATGACGTAATAGCAATTTGGGGATACTGGCTATTTGGTTGTCTGGCATAGCAAAGGTCTTATGATTTTACAGCATGTTTTTTACACATGACCCTGTTTGATCACACACCAGTCAACATTCACTCAGTCTTATGTGCTTACTTGCTTTCTCTTAACAAATCAAATTTGTCTCTTTTTGACTCTTCAAGGCCATAAATTTTTCTGACTAGGTCGTTCTCCCTGTGTTTTTATGACTGAAAAACATATAATGCACTGGAATACACCCAGAAACTGTAATTAATTAGTAAGAGTGATAGATGTTTAAAATTGACAGAAATTGTTCAAGTTTTTGCCATCTGTAACCTGAAATTACTATTTCTTCTGCCCTGGTAATAAACAGGGTTAAACCTTCATTATAGTTGGCTCGATCAGAACTTTCTGCATCAGTTTGACTATATTGGAAAATTGATTCAGGTCTGAGTAGACCACTCCATCTTAAATTAAAATGGCAGTAAAATAAATGTGTTAGATGTAATAGTTTCCACATGTATATTTTTCTTCAGTGTCTGAGTCCTGTATGTTTTTTCATTTCTCTGATTTTTATTAGGAGTCATTATACTTGTAAAGTACGTAGTGGATTTCTGATTGCCGCAAAGAAAATAACTCTGCTAGGTAAGGGAAATCAAAGCCTTTCTAGTGCACAAAAGCACTTGGAACAATTACAGATATATGACTGCAAAACGGAAAAAAACCCCACAGTTTATCAAAGTGAAAACAAAATACATTTTATAAAAACTAAAGGCATTTCAGCAATTTCTTAAATTCAAATCACAGTAAAGTAAGTATTATCTTAAAATAGCGAGACCTGACCTTTCTTTGGGGGAAGTGTAAATTTGATGTTGATAAGTAAAGGATGTCATTATTAAGAAGACTTGTGATCTTTAATGCTGTTTTAATTTGATGATGTTAGTCTTGTTTGATTCAAAATACTGTTGCCTTCTGGACTGTAGTAAAGTGTTCTGTGACAAAAGCTTTTATAAGAAGCCACTTTTTCAATTTTATTTTGGTTAATATGGTGATTCTATATTTGGAGAACAACTGGTTTTACCTACCTCTGAATGTGGGAAGCTGTAACAGTTTCCCTAGAAATGTCATTGTTGGAAACACTGTTGTTAGGGTTGGCTTAAAATGTCAGTGCACCAGCTGTTCAGGAAGCTGCTGAGTTTCAGGGCAGAAATGTTGCCGTCTTCCAAGTGAACTGAGTAAGCCAAATATACTCTTTTCTTCTCCGTTGGTTTCTAAGCTTCACTAGGAATAGTTAGGAAAGTGAGACTCCTATTTTAGTAATTCATGTATTTGCCTTGTTACTCTCTAGAAAACTCCTTATCAAAGCTTTCAAAATGAGTGTTTTGTGTTCAACTTTTAAACCTTTATATAAATATCTACAAGTATGCAGATGCATTTGCTTTTCAAAAAAAAAAAAGGCAAAAAGCTGAACATCTGAAATTTCTGATTGTTTTTGAAGGAGCCACGTGCTTATATGCACAGATGGTGTTTTTAAGAGCCTGATTTTTCTACCCAAACTTCTAATGAGTGCAGTCTTGCATGGAAAGCAGAGAGGTTTTGTGGAAATATAACAATGGCAAGATTGGGCTCTTGGATTTAAATAAGTTTTCCCTTCTCTTTCTTGAAAACTTAAGCCTATCCCCTCAGTACTTAATGTTCATTTGTCTTCAATGAACAGGTGCAGCTCAGAGCCCCAGAGCCAGCGTATCAAGGGTATAGGGATTTTTTGTAACAAATTCTACTTCATTCACTCTGATTCTTTTGGGTGCCATCATCAAATGATGCATCTGGTTTCTGAAGCTTGGAAGCCTGCAGGTATCCCCTCTAAAACAAAATTTCTAAATTTCTAAAACAAATACTGTATCCCCTCTAAAACAAAATTTCAGATGCTATCTTGGCTTCCAGGGTACAAACCCTTCATTGAATTTAGCATTTTTAAAGGGCAGTCTTACTCTGCAGGTGTATGTTAGTGTTCCAAAGGAATGGTCACATTTCTATAAACCATTTTAATCAGTTCAGAGACTTTTGTGAAATCACATGCTGTCCTTGCTTCACAAAATCATAGGTTCGTATAATGTTGAGGGGTTGGAACAGACCTTAAAGATTATTTTGTCCCACCCTCCTTGCCAAGGGCAGGAACACTTCCCACTAGACCAGGTTGCTCAAGGCCTTATCCAGCTTTGCTTTGAACACTGCCAGGGTTGGGGCATCAACAGCCTCCCTGTACAACCTACTCCAGTGTCTCACCACCCTCACAGTAAAGAATTTCTTCTCGATATCGAACCTAAGTTTTCCCTCTTTCAATTTGTACCCGTTACTCCTTGTCCTATTGCTACAGTTCCTGACAAACAGTCCCTCTCCAGTTTCCCTGCCGTGCCCCTTCACATACTGGAAGGTTGCTATGGGCTATTCACTCTTACCCACTTTGTAGCCCTGCTCTGGACTTGCTCCAACAATTCTGTGCCCTCCATATGCTGGGGACACCAAAACTGGACACAATACTTCAGATGGGGTCTCACAGGAGCAAGTTAGAGGGGGAGAATCACCTTCCTTTGACCTGCTGCCCACGCTTCTTTTAGTAGTCTTCAATTTAATTACTTTGCTGATTAATTTCTTTCCACTTAAAATGTAGTACTATCTTGAGCTTTTTATCTGTTCTCAAGGTGTACTTTGGTATGAAACATTGGAACGCTGAACAGATAACAATATAATTTGTGCACTAGTATGTCTTTTAACTCAAGTTTTTAATACGTTTTAGGTGTTACCTTTTGTCTTGCTAGGAGTTAGTGTATAAACAGTTGCAAATGCAAATCTTCACTTTTCTTTTTTTTTTTTTTTTGGCTTGAATTCTGATTCCAGTGGTTTTCTTTGAAGCAGCACTCATAAATATTCTTTAATAGATGAAAATATCCTTGAAGAGCAAATGCATTTCTAAAGTGTTGTAAATGTCAGAGGAAGGATGGAGGTACAAATTATCTCTGAACTTAGTGTTTCTACCAGAAAACTCCCCAGAGGGAAAGAAGCTTGCAGAGAGCACTGATAATGCATAAATACCCATGCTGATTCAAGAAGTGATCTTTCAGATATGATGCACATCGAGGTTTGTGGAAGGTTATAGTTGATTTGAGATACTTTGTCTCTCCTTGTACTAAAGAATTCCTGTATGGCTGTGAAGGAACTGAAGCTCCATTTCCCTGTGAGCTTCCCTTTCCAGCCTTGTCTTGGATCTCTAATCACAAAATCAGTTTTGCATGAACTGGGATTTTGATCATTCTCTGTCCCAATGAAACCTGTCTCCAGAAAGCACACCCTCCTGCTTTCTCCATCCATATGCCAAAGGTATCTGCACAGATGTATGTATATGTGAAGACCCAGGGAGAGCGAACTGTTGTTTGTGCCCATGTTTGTCGGTAAAGGACATTGTACACGATCTGTAGAGTAGAACATTCTCTAGTGTGTTACAGAAGTTCATCAAAGTAGATTACCAGGTTACCAACATATGCATACATCAAGGAGTAACAGACTGCATCAGGATACTTGTTAGCTGTGAATAAATGTTCTGCAAAGACTTGGAATATTGCTTCAGGAGAGGCAGTGAAATGGCTAGATGGCGAGAACTGAAAATGAGCAAGAGTTGATACACTGGAGAGGGCTCAGAGAAGCTGAGGAACGTCTGCAATGCCAAAGAACATCTGGAATGCTGGATTAAAATGGGGATAAGTGGAAATCTGGGTGAGTAGATGGGATGAATCAGGTTGCTAGGAAGTTTCAGTAACAGAAGATTTCTATTGTTATATATTACAGAGGTAGAAAGGAGTAGCAAACTCAGGTGGAATGATGAGTAGCAATGCAATGTTGAAATAAGAACATACAGAAATAGTAAAGAGGATTATTAAATTAGAATATGGTGCTTTGTGAAATGTTTCTCAGCAACCTGTTGATACTGATTTTTACTTACAATGACCAAAAAAAGAATACTTTAGTAGATTATCAGTACAAAGGTTTTTCCCATCACATAGCACCTCTGGAAAATAGTAATATCAAGAACAGGTAGCAAGTCCCTGAGGTTTTACCCAATGGGGATTTTCCATTCAGCTGTTAAATATTTTATTCTGAATTTAATACTTGAAATGTCTCTTGGGACATAATTTTACTTCCTGGCTTCATATACTTTTCCTAAAAAAATGGGAGTATTTCCACTAGGAGAGACACAAACACAAAAGAACTGAAGGCACCTGTTGTTCTTGGTAGGAATAGGATCCTAACGGAAGAGATAATCTACTTGAGGTAATAAAAATTGGGAGTATGACAGATTAATTTAAAATAAATTTGAAATGGAATTCTAACTTAGAATGTTCAGGAAAAAAAATTCTTGGACCTGCAATGTTAAACTTGTAATTATTGCATGAATATTTATCTCTTGTCTTGTATTTACATGAGATGTTTCTTGTGATGTTGTGTTCGGAGACTTGTCTTAGGAATCTTTGTCCAATGTGTCTTCATTTGTCATCATCTACCTACTTCTGAGTTTCATCATGGGCTGAAATGTAATTTCACAAAGCTTGCACATCAGCATGCTTGCTCATTTTTCAGGTTCTCCTCAATTTTGGAAATACATAAAAGATTTGTTTGAGTATATGCTTAAACAAAATTAGTTTTATTACAGATTAGAAAAATGAAGCTAATGTAGGAATACTTTGAACAGCATGACTGTCTTTGCTTTTCCCCAAGCGGAATAAGATAAAGCACAATCAAAATTAAGATGAAGTTGTTTCTTTCAAAGCAATCCTCTTTCTTGTCTTGTTTGATGAACTTCTTACTCTTTTTTGCACCCAGTTTTTAAATGCTACAACTAGTATAGGTGAAATGAACACTTCTGTGTCTTCATGACTGTTTTGTAAAACCTGGAAGTTCATTTCTGTATAGGTCACGATCTTGTAACTACTACTGAAGCTTTTTTTTGTTGGTTGGTTCTTCCTAACCTCAGTTTTGACATCTGGGAAGGTTGAGTAAAAACTTGAAGTAATTTTTACGTATCTATTTTCTGCAATTTCAATAAGTGATGTTTCCCTTGAACTTCAGATCTCTTCTTTTGAAGCTGGTATGTTGTCTTGCATAACACACTTGGGTAGTAATTCTGGGTCACTCATGATGTACTGTCAGTTATGATATTCTGGTCCAATAGCTTGTGACCGTAGTGTCATGGAATGGGAAATGCTGTCTCCTCTCTTTAGAGCCTTCTGTGCACTTAATGTGCAATTTCTCTTCATAGTTAAACCGCTCTTGAAAAGAGTGAGAGGAGGGAGAAAAGCTGATGCAATTCTCTCATAGCAAAATACAGGTCTATACTGTTGGCGAAGTACTATTTTTTGTTTCAGTTAAGAGATACAAGTCATCTTAAGCACAAATGAGAGTAGATATCCCAGAAAGTCCTTTTCAGATCTGTGTTTCCAATTCAGCTTTTCTGACTCAAATGCCAGGACTTCTGTCTTCACAACTCAGTCCTTCAGTGTCTGCTTGTATGTGCAAATTGTTAGGGAGCTGACGGTCTAATAATTGCTGGGGTTTGGAAAAAGAGTCCTTCTCTCTAGTTACAGCATGAACAGAAGAGCGTGTTGTTAGTTTTGGTTTTTTGTTTATTTGTTTCCCCACAAGCTTCTGCATGAGAAGTTGACAAGCACCTTGGTTCTGTGCCTGAGTCAGTGGCCATGCCAGCAGTGATTTGTGGTTGTGAGTCAAGATCAACAGCAAACAAGCAGGACTTCAGGCCTCCAAAAGCTCAGTTTGATCTGATGCTCTTTTTAACAGCAAATAACACAATAAAGACCAATCATTTGCAACCAGTAGTGAAATTGCATTGTGATGGCAATTAAAATAGATAGCATCTGAAAATAGATGCTTCAGAAGTTCTGTTGAGTGATTGTTCCAGCCATGCTTTTCTGGTTGACACTTCTGCTCTCAATGTAATCCTAAATCTCTGCCACTTTGCTCTTAAATTTAGAAACTTATCGCATCATGTTTCCTTGTTAGTAGGGTTTCACTTACAGTCTGATATTACTGCATGTTCTCCTACATGCAGAGAAAGAAAAAATCCAAACCAAAAAAGCCCCTAAAAACTTGTCAGGT
>VXAU01005544.1:394913-410729 GCA_013399695.1 Formicarius rufipectus | reverse complement strand
TAATATATATATTCTGTATATGTATATATGTGTATATATATATTCTGTATATGTATATGTTCTGTATGCAGCTATATAGAGTAAAACTGCTTTTGCATAATATTTTACTTTATTAAACTTGCCCACTGAGTTATGAAAACAAAAAAAAAAACCCCAAACCAAATAAAAACAACAAACAAACAAAAAAACCCAAACAAAAACCCCAAAACCAAAAAACAAAACAAAAAAACAAACAAAACAAAAACAAAAAAAACACAAATGAAAAAACAAAACAAGGTATGATATAATCTGTGGTTTCTTCCTCAAAGAGATAGAGGAAGCAAATTCTTGCAAGGCATGTTGTTAAAAAATTTTATAATTTTAAAAGCTAGGAATCTATTTAAACCCCAGAATAGGAAACAAATCTGACTAGTCCATGCATAAATGAAAGACACATGCCTTTTAGTTTTGATGGGCCATCCAAATTGCATGAGTGACAACAAAAATTTGTCTTGCTAAGGAGTCTGAGCTAAGAAATTTGTGGATAGCAGAAGTTTTTAGGGCAACTTTTGTTTTGCCTCTGAGATTCAGCAAAAAGTTGTGTTTTGCTGCATTTGCTTTTGTTTGTTTTTTAATGCAACAGATAGCCACTCTAGTGTAATTTAATTTTTAAGGCATTATCCTTATGTTCACTTTCTGATAGCCAAGGCAGCATAAGTATATTTCAAGGCAAATTATTTCAATGTATTCTTTTTTTTTTTTTACAAGCCTTAGACATACAGTCCCAGCGGTTTTAAAAATTGTCTTGTGTTCAGTGTGGATTATTTATGCAGTCCTAGTTTTCTCAAAAGTGTCTGCTGTTAGAATTAGACTTCCCAGATTCTGCACATGTTTAGAAGGACTAATAATCGTGCTTGGCTTTGACCTTCCTCCCCAGCCTGAAATGCAGATTAAAGCAATTGTTTCATATATAGAAGAAAATAAAATCTCTAGGAAAACATTGAAAATTTAGTGTTGCTTTCCCAAGGATCCTTAACTTTTTTTGCTGGGAAAATGTCTTGATCATAATTGTTCATGCTTTTGTTTTCTGTATCATTTCTGTTGCAACTTTTATTATTTCATCTAAAAGAACTAAATACTTGAATTTTCACCACCAAAATGTGCCATTTAAAATGGATGACATTGCTGATACTCTTCAGGCCCAAGGGAAGTGACAGGAGGAATTTTTGCACTTGGTTTAAGCTAACAAAAGAAGGTAATTAAAATTTGATTACCTCCTTTGTAAATAAAGAACTGATGGAAAAGGAAAAGCAATTGCTCTTGGGAAACCAGAAATTTTAAAATTTTTTGTTTGTTTTCTATTTGTTTGGGTTTGTTTTTTGTTTTTCCTATTGTTGTTTTGGTATCAGATGGTAAATAACTGTGCGCTTCGATTATCTAGGAAAGGACCAGATAGAGATGTTTTCTTTTTTGTCTCCTCTTTCCAGAAGTATATGAAGTGTGGACATGTCATCAGAAGTAAACTAGCTCTGCGTTGCACGGAATTGGTTTGGTTCTGAAAGTCCACACTCTGGAACAAAAAGACAGGAGATTCAGCATGCGGCAGAGGAAGAGCCCAGCCAGAGAGTTTACCTTTAAGGAGTGATGTAGAAACTGTGTTTTCCCCAATTCAGATACCTTAATTACTTCAGGCACAGGAATATCTTGCGTGATTTAAATTAAAAATTGATTTTCTTCTTGGCTGTGGGCAAGTTTGTATACTCTGCTGACTGGTGTGAACTGCAAGTTCAGAGTGAGTGCAGTTCTGGGAAATTGTTTTCATACTTCTGAGCAAGTTCAGAAGTTGGTGCTGCCCCTAAATGGTGACAGTGGTTAAACCATGAGAACACCTTCAGGTGAAAAGTCACAGGTAGTAAAGCAAACTTCACAAAGATTCTTGTGGTAAGACAAGGTTTTATACATGAAATCTTGCTATGGACAAGAGAGGGAACATGCCATATATCTGTACCTGATCTCTATGCTTACAAAGCTATGAATTTAGCTCATTTAAAATACTAATAGTATAAACAAATAAAAAAAGTTTTAATTCTAATTGTAGTAATATTAACAGTTCATATTGATATGAGATCTCAGAGTGCAACAGCTTAATGAATAGAGACATTCAGAAGTAATTTTGTTTGCATTGTCGTCCTATAAATCACTTTCAAGGCAGAGTCACACAAACCACTCATACAGGGTTTTTTCTCCCCCCCTCTGTGTCTTAAAAGATAGAAGTGTTCCTGGGGAAACCAAAACAGCATATACTAAAGAAGTGAGGAAATTCTATTGGTTTTTTTTCAGAAATGTTTTCCCTTTGGAAAAAAAAAATCAATTGGTTAAAACATCTATTACCTGTTTATCTACTTTTTAAAAATTTTTTCTTTAATTAGGTGGAAAACAAAAGAGGTAAACTATTAAATGTGACCAACCTGAATTATGTTTGACAACACATCATATGGGGGAGGCTAGCTAATGATAATATAATGTAGGATAAAAATTATTGAATCAAAAGAAACTTGAGGTTAGGGAGAGTGGAATTAGTTTAATCAAGACAAGAATGAAAACAGTAAGATGTGCCACAAATCCTGTATTAAACAAAACTGCTAAGGGTGTCTTTGCAATTAAGATGCTTATACCTGACAAGTTACCTGTATATTGGAAATTTTAAAGGGTTCTTGGTTTTCTTATTTCCCCCCCCCCCAGTCTCATTCTTTGGACATAAGATAACTGTAATGGTGTGCCTTCTTTTTTTTTTTTTGACTGAACTTATCTCTTCCAGTTTTAATACAGTTTCTACAGTAGAGATAGCTGGCCTGTGCTGATGGGGAAAAGTTTGAAATCATAATTTATGTAATATAAAACGTGACTTCTCTTTGGTGACTGAAGGTCTATATCAAGGCAGACAGAGCAGCTGGTGTGAACTAGGACTTTTCTGCAGAGCTTAAACAGAAGGAATATTCATATCCACCAGATAGGACCACATGGTTTACCACCATTCCTCCAGTATGCAGTGTTCTTTTTGGTGTTGGTTTTTTTTTTTTTTTTTTTTGTTTTGGTTGTTTTTTTTTTCCCCTACAGTTATTTTTCACGTCACAATGAGAGATACAAGTGATATTTCTCTGTATTCTTATGTTCCTGAATATCAGTGCTGATTATGTAATGTGTGTGTGTTATGTCAACATTATTGTTCTTTAGACTGATCTGTAGTGTTGGGAGTAATTCTCATTATCAACCTTGCAGTTAACTTCTTGGACTAGGCTTTAGAGTTAGAAATTTATTTACAGGTAACTAATGAAGTTTTCCTTTATTCACCTACACCTTATACAGGTTATTATCATTATCACTGACTTGTGACTTTATAGTGGCTAAGTTCATAAGAAAATTGCTTCACTTCCTTAGGCTACAGAGTTGGAAAATGTTTTGTGTTTATGCTTAAAGCCCTTATTTGATCACATCTTAGGCTGTTGTCACTAGGAAACTGCAATGATCTTGTGCTCAGTTTCTACTGTTTCCTGAGGTCTTGAGCACATGGTCCCCAGTACTTGTCCTACCACTGAGTATTCCCAGCTGGGAATCAAAAATTCCTTCACCAATGCCTTTGGGTCACATGTGATACTGAATGCCCTGATTAATCCCTTACCCTTTCGAGTAAATCTCCAAAATTTACTCTACCTCCTTCCATCTCTGCTCCCTAGGGACTGATTTAAAGTGGTATGAAAAGGGCAGATGAGAGAGGTTTGCCTGAAGCCCCGAGTAGTTGTGGCCATACTTGTCAGAGAAATGGTCATTATATGGTTGCAGAAGAATGTGTGGCAGGAGGTAGGAAAAAAAAATGATGCTACTGCACAGATACTGAATCATCATCATGGCTAGACTTAGCGAATGAAGATTTAGGCGCGTTTTACCCACGCTTGCTGCAAGTGTGCTGATGGCTGATAAGGCCAATGCGAGATAGGCATGTCCGGTTGCAAAAGGCACAGCAGAAAGTCTCCATAGGTGGCACTGCTAAGGCACAGTTCTTTCTGCATTGTCTTTTCTCCTCCAGACTGATTCTGCGTGCTGTTTCAAAGGAGACAGCAGCGTTATAGATTGTGTGTCTCCACATCTGATTGGAGGCCAGAGTGGACCACTGATGGTGGTCAATATGGCCAAGGCTGAGGTGTTGTTTCAGGAAGTCCCTGTATCTCTTCTTTGGGCCTCCTCTCTTGCGGCAGCCAGTGGCGAGTTCACCATAGAGCACAATCTTAGGGAGGCGGTGATCCTCCATCCTGGAGACGTGCCCTGCCCAGCACAGCTGCGTTCTCAGCAGCATGGCCTCGATACTGGCCATCAAAATCGACCCACTGTATTAAGCATGCAACTTGAAGACCCTAACGCAGCCTGACATGTTTCCTTTGCAGGTCCAGCAATGTTAAATGGGTGTGATACCCTCTGATTCATATCCCTGACAAACATTTCCTGCCTGAAGCACACAGTGGGTAGATTCTTCAGGCTTAGTCTGTATCATGAAACCTAGATGAATTTCCAATTGACCGAAGATTATGACAAACTAATTTTTGGAATGTGTTTTTTATTTGCCTGTAATGAAAATAGGCATGCAGAGTAGAAAAATTGATATTTAGTTTAGAGTGGTAGAGTTTTGAGCTTATATAAGCCTTTCTTATTTCTCATGAGGAAGGTACAGCTCAGGTTTCTCAAACCATAGATATGATCAGATCAATTCTAAGTCTATTTAAAATGATTTTCCTCTATGTGAGAGTTGAATTTTGCATACTTTGAGAGCTCCTCAGCTTCATTATGTGGGAAGATGATCTATGGGCCAGTATTACAATCACAGCTGTTCTGGAAAATCTGGAGTAGTCTGGTAACTGATTGTATTCCCCAAAGGGTATTACTGAAGGATTACACAGAATGCTGACAAAGTTTTTCTTCTCATTGTCTTCAGGAACCTGCTAGGAGGGAAAAAGCAGACCAGAGGCATAGCAGTGTGATAATTTAACTTGATCTCAACACTGGTATTTCATATGTAAAAATTAACATAATCAAATTTTGGATGATGGACAGTTTCTTTCAAAATTGCTTCAGCCAAGATGTAGATTGTAGAGCTGTTTGGGCAGTAGCATCTGTCTTCAGTCTTTCTCCTCCAGGAGGCAGTAGCTGCATTATATTCATTCAAGTCCATGGCAATTTATGCCAGATTAAGGATGTGAAGACTGTCACTTTTCAATCTTAATTTTTAGGTTAATCAGAGCATCAATCCATGCCTACCAAAAAATGCAAGAGGAAAGAAAATCCTTTCAAACTGTAGGGAAACCCTTGACTGCAAAGACAAAAATCTAAGTTTGGATCATGTGTGGGAAATCCTATGCTCAAAGAAGTTAAAATAGATGACTGAATAAATCACTGAAGCTATAAAGTCAACCTTTTTTAAAACTATATGTATATTTCATATCAATATATATACATAGTAGTCACTACATACACATAATGAAAGCATACTTAGCATGAATATTTTCACTTATTGGCCTAAATTGTGCATAGTTACTACTTAGAGAATTCTCATAGCTTGTTTGGTGCAATGCCTATTCTGTTGCCTTAAGAACACTGCATACTTAATATGCATAAGTGAAAGTGTTTGCAGTCAATTTCTGATATTTTTCTGTTTAACAGGTTCATGTAGGTGTTGGGGTCAAAATGCAAGCTTTACAGTATTTTTCTTTAGTATGGACATTATATGAATATGCTTTAGTTATGTCAAATCTCAAAAGATTTATGGAATCTATAGACTACTACAGTTAAGGTTTCTATAGCAGGGAAGTTGATTTCTGGTTTGGTGTTTTTTGTGGTTTTTATTTGTTTGTTTGGGTTTTTTTTGTTTAGTTGGTTTTTTCTTTTTTTTGTGGTTTTTTTTTTTTTTGGTTTTTTTTTTGGTTTTTTGTTCAGCTTTCTCTTCTGTTAACTGTAGGTGTAAATATGCACAGAATCTGGTACAATTAAATGAGTTACAATTACTGTTGTCTTGGAGGTAAAACCCAACTGTCTTATAAATCGGGTATGTGAAACCCACCAAAAATCCCTCATATACTTGATAGTAGCAGGCCTTAATATTTTTTGGTTAATTTGAGAATACTCAGAAATAATCTTTCAGGTTATAAGTTATGACCATATATACAAAAAAGAATCGTATAATAATGAAGAAAAGATTTTAGTGTTCTGCAGAAAGCATATTGATAAAGCTGCCCATGCAGCTTTGCATACAGTTATTCAATATATATTGAGCACTACAGATAGCGCTCTGGTTTCTGCAGTGAGAATTCTACAGTGCATGCACAGAACTTAATGTGCAACATGAAAACTGCATTATGCCATTTTATGTTTCAGCAAGTAAGTCCCAGTCTTGTTTATTCTGCAGCACAAATCTCAGGCTGGCTGAGGGAGGTCAGGCAGGGAAGTTGCTCATGTTGGACACTGCAGCATTCTGGCGTGATGAATATTTAATTAGGCAAGTGTGGACCGTGTGGGAGGTTGAGGCAGCTGTAGCTCCTAGTTGACTGTCTGCAGTATCATCTTAGAGTGTTGTGTGAAAATGAATCCTTGGGGTAAGCTTCAAGGGCACTGAGTAGGTAAAAAAAGGCATTCTGACTGAGCAGCTAGTTAAAGGGAAGTTAAGAATAACAGAGACAAATATCTTAAGTGTTTCTGTTACACTGGTCAAAGGCTTTATGTTCTGGTGGGCTAAGCCACCATGTTTTAATAAACTCTATAAATGTAAAAGAAAATTAACTTTGAACCTATAGAGTCTGGAACTGTAGCAGCAATGAAAGTAATTTATTTTATGCAGGTATTAGCTATTGGAATGGGGCACATGTATAATTTGTTGATATTAAGCAAACAGCGTGAGGTAGCAGTCATTTCTCTGTAGTCCTATTTTAAACACAGCAACGGAGATGTTTGAAGATATTATTCTTAGCAAGCTTTCAGGAGAAAATTAAAAACTATAGACAAAAGCAGAAAGATAGTATTAATATTCAGTGGCATAGGTCAGGATAAAGATTTCTTATTTGGTGTTAACATTTGGGCTCATAGGAAGATTTTAATTGAACTATGAAGGATTAAAAAAAAAATAAAATTAAAGTATAATAAGTCTGTCTTTATAAGCAGGAACATTGGCAGTCCCCTTACTCTCTGTCCTGGCCTCTGTGGAAGTTATTTTTCCCACACAAGACAGAACAAGATCATATCCACATCCCATGTAGACATCTGTTTTAATATGGAATGGATGAAGCAAGAAATACTTTCGTGTTTCTCGCTGTCACTATAATATTCAGGACAGAGAGCAAAGAACAATAACCATTTTTAACTAAATAAATTTAGTTAGCACATTAGGAAGGAAAGAAATGCCTGCCTCTCTGCTTCCTCAGCTCATATTCTAGCATATAGCCATCTCTGGTCTCTGATAATGTCCAAGACTAAATTTGGGCAAATGACGTACAGGAGAATTTTTGTTACTGTTAACTGGCTGTGGCTAAAAGTGGTGGCTGATACTTTCATAGGCATCATGAATAATTTGGAATTACATCTGCAGTGTCCAGTGACTTCTATGATGAATGACTCTAATCCTGTTTCATCCACTTTGAATAACGATGGTGAACTTTGGACACCTCAGTGCTCAGTACTGTTGAGTCAAGAAGTAAAAGTCCAGAGAACTCTTAAAATAAATACATGAGGGATTGTGATTTAGGAGGACCCTTATTTTTATGATAGGCAAGGAGCAACAGAAATGAGATCTGTTGATGGTCATCTACTTGTGGCAGCTGTTTATTAAGCTGATCATAAATATCTTGCTGTTACCTTGTGTTCACCCATCTGTTTGTTTCTGTCCATTTGTTATTGCTTGCCATGTGCTTAGCTTGTAAATATTATCACTGTTCTTTTAAATAAGAAGGTTAGAAATCCCCTGATAAATAAGTTCTTTTGAGGAATTCAGTATTTGTGTTAAGAAAGCCTCAAAGTCAACATCAAGGAAACTGTATACAGGTTTACAGAGCTCCTGTAGTTATCCTTTCTGATGAGGTTGAAGCATTTAATTGAGTTGATTTTTGTTATAAGATTCCAATTTGCTCTTAGTCAATAGCAAAAGCTAGTTCAGGAGGAAATTTTGCTCTTTGAAGTCACAGGAATGTGTGAAAAGGAAAGTACACAAGGCAAATAACCTGCAAGAAGCCAATGAACTTGTGCTCTTTATATGTCACTCCAGCTTGTGCTGCTATTTTTTTATTCCCAGACTAGCAAATTTATATTTGGTATGCACTCTTGTCCTTATTCTATTGGCTTCTTTGCATAAAATATTTGTGATTTTTTTGTTTGTTTGTTTTGGTTTTGATTTTTGCTTGTTTGGATGTTGTTTGTGTTTGGTTTTTTTCTAGTTTTGTTTTGTTTTCCGCCTAAACCATTGTGCTTTTTGGAATTTGAGTCTTTGCCATTGTTACTTAATGTGACAATAGCCAAACTTAATTTCTTCATGAATGTTGTAAGAGATTTTTTTCCCCCTGTATTTTTGTTATTGAATAAAATCTGGGTTTAGTAATTCTTTCTCAAAAAGAAACTATAATGCTAGCTAATTCAACATTTATTTATCATTTTATGCCAGGATACTGCAGTGTTCAATTCCAAGACAGCAATGCATTTGGGGTTAGGATTTTTTTTGAAGGAAGAGGCAACTAGATTGTCCAGTAACCAAAGCAATTTAAAAATCAGGGAGATTTATTTATTTATTTTAAACTGTTAATCTGGGGCTGTTAATGGATTTCTGTTGATTTTTGTTGGGGTTTTTAAATAATGAAATGATATTCCTACCCAGGAATAAGTAAATAAATACTGATACATACCTGCTAATACTGACTAGCTCTGAACAAAACACGATTTGCATGGTTTTTTCTTTTGTAGTGTTACACTAAAGCTACCCTCCTCTGAATGTGGTTAGGATACACTCCAACCACCAACAGATGTGCCTGGGGCTTAGACCAGTGAGAGTGCTGGGACTCTAATTGAAGTTATAAAAATGCATGTGGAGTTTAATCTGTGAATTGAATAGAATTTAATTTCATAAATTTATGGGTTTGCACTGTTTTCTTGCCATGGTGACAAAAGCTTTAAAAACCTTTCTCATAGCTT
The DNA here is from genome assembly GCA_013399695.1 of Formicarius rufipectus. Classification (NCBI taxonomy): domain Eukaryota; kingdom Metazoa; phylum Chordata; class Aves; order Passeriformes; family Formicariidae; genus Formicarius; species Formicarius rufipectus. The sequence continues at coordinate 401,537 of VXAU01005544.1, read as the reverse complement.
TGTGTAGAAGCCCTGGAAGGAACAAAATATTGTATTATTATCAATTAATCTGTTTTGATTGCTCTATAGTATGTTTTGTACGTTCAGGGAAATGGTTCCGTTTTGCTCTTAAACTGGACCACAGTTGTGGACAGTCTTTGACAAAAACTGCATATGTTTTCACCCAAGTCATTCCTGCCAAGTGTGCTGAAACAAAATAATGTTGTGTTTTATATTATTGTGAGAACTCATGAGCTGGCCTGTGTGAAACTATTTGAAAATCCAGTCTATAAACAACTTGTATTTTTTTCCTTCAATTTCCTTTTGCTAATGTCTGAACAAACCCTTTTGTATGCATGTCTTACTCCTCCTTGTTCATAAATAATGGTTTATAAATCCTAATTTCTAAGTACCTGATTCCAAAGTCAGAACTTCTAGGAACTGAGTCAGATCCCTCTGACATTAATAATATCTTTTTTTAATAGGTTTTGTTCAGGTCTGTGGACATTGAATTATTAGGGATGGACCTAGCTTACAAATTTAAGAACTATTTATATACTTAAGTGCGAAGAGACTGGTTTTGACTGAGGGCTTCAGTATATCCCAGCAATTATAAAAATAAAAAAGGTATACTACCAATACATAGAAGTTGATATTCTCCAGATTTTCTTCATATTACTTGACTATATTTGTCAAAAACCATGGTGGGTTTATTACAATTTTCTATTCTAATTTTCCTGCCCCCTTTTCCCTGATCTGCTGTCTTTGGGGCAAAAAAACCTTTAGTGTAAATACTAGTCAGCCTTTTATGCTGAGTAGAGAAGTTCTGGGAGCTAGATTCATATCCAATGCCACCAGAATACTGTGCTGTTCATGAAAAGTACCTTGGTGAAACTAGTCAAAAACCTTTCATGAAGTCTTCCAATTACTGCCATTGCTATGTTGAAATGTAAAACATTTATGAACAGTGTCAAAACTGGTAATGCTTTGTGGGTTTTTGGGGGGAGGAACAACAGCAAAACATGGTTTTGGTGATATATTCTTTTTGGTTTAGAAAACCAGTATTTCAGTTCTTTTAAGCTTCTGTTATTTTCAGTTCTTTATTTTGAAGTAACACTGCTAGGAAAAATTGTATAAAGCGTTTGGAGATGTCAAAGTATTAAGAAGGTCAAGGACTCCAGCTGAGAACCGTTTCTATTAGCCTCTTCGGTCCTCTTCTAGAGAAGAGATACAAGCTTATATTTTCAGTATCTCTTCACTTCTACCAGCTATTTAAAGAATTTCCCTATTAAAGACCAGAGGGCTTCAGAAATTTGGAAGGCACACTGCCATCTCCACTGCCTCAGAATTTAATGGGGTTTGTTGTGTTTTGGCATTTGTGTTGTTTTGGGGATGTTCCCCCCCAAACTCTTCTGTGTCTTCTCAGAAAAGCTTTGCCAAGAAATTAGCGCCTGCTTAAGAGGAGTGGCTGTAGGAAGTAGTGGAAACACGAAATACTGAAATTTGCCCAGATCTTTTTCAGACTAATCCTTATGTTGAAGTAACCTGGGGGCTTCTGTGAGCTGTTTCATTTTGGTTCTTTCTGTTATCTATGTAGCCTCACTGTGTATAAGACAGCATGCTTGTGCATTAGATAGATGACACAGAAACTGTGTCATCTAACTGCAACCTTGATAATGCTTTGATGTATTGTGTCTATAATGTGTTTATCGCTGCTCACTGCATAATATAGACAATAGCTTGAAGACGTGCATTTGTGTTTATTGTAATTTTTTTAAAGGCATTTACCAAAATGTTTTATGGTCAATGTTGTCATTGAAATTAGATCAGAGGCTGATTTTCTTCTGTTAAGCTTTTCCTTAATGGGTTGTCTTTTTTTAATTGTATTAAGCATAACGTATTGCATCACCCTCTAATGCAATAGAGCTGCTCTCCATGTTTATGTAGTGCAGGAAAGCACTCGAAGGGAAACGAAAACATATTCTTTGGGTTCTGTGGTCAAGAATGAAGACTACAGCAGATGATTTTTATTAACAAGAAACACTTCTCAAGCTAGATGGAAAATAATGACTTTTATAACTGAATAGTAGGGAATGCCGGTAGCTTCCTAAAGAGACTTTCTTGGAGAGATCCTAACCACAAAATGCTAACTGTGCCAGAGCCCGTTTCGAACAAGTCGCAGGTCAGCAGCCGTACAGGGGTACCACCTGGGCTGCTGCTTCGTTATTCCTTCTGTACAGGTGTGCGGTGGCCGGGGCTTTCCATGACCTTCAAGAGGGCTTCGGGCCCTGCCCCGGCACGCACGGTGAAGGTGGCGGGGCATCCCCGCCGGCTCACAGCTCGGTCCCATCCCCGCAGGTGAGCCGGGGCAGGACGGTGCCGCCGGGCCGGGCGGGGCGCTGCTCTTGGGTGCGCTCCTCTCCGCAGCGTGGCAATGGAGGAGCGCCGTGCCCTGCCCGGCTCCCACCTGCCCGCCTACTGACTGCGGGAGGAGGGCAGAGCAGAGCGGAGCCGCGGCGTTCCCGGCGGTGCGGAGCGGGGTGTGCCTGCGNGGAGGCCGCGGCTGTGGCTGGGCTGTGCCGCGCTGATCTGAGCTGTGCCGTGCTTGTACCGCGCTGATCTGAGCTGTGCCGTGCCTGTACCGCGCTGTGCCGTGCCTGTGCCGTGGCAGCGCCCGCGCCCCGCATCGCTCCCTGCTGCGAGGGTCCCTTTCGCAGCCACCCGAGGCGCATCGGCGGGAGTCTGCTCGGCCGTGAGAAGCTGTGAACTGCCCCAGAAGTTTGCTGGCAGAAGCTGTTTTCTTTATTGGCCAAATCTTCAGCCTCTCCTCAGAGGAATACCCCGTTGCCTAAGATGAGTGGCTGTAGGAAGCGGTGTAAGCGGGAAATATTGAAATTTGCCCAGTACCTTCTCAGGCTAATCACAGGTTCTCTTCACACAGGTAATGACTGCTTTTCTCTGTAGTTGAGCTGTGCAGCATGATAAGAGAAATGCCTAAGGATAATACAGAGATGTCATTGTTTTATGTTACCATTACTTTCATCCTGGAAATAATAATAAAAGAAGATCTGTGAACTATTTTGTGGCTGAGTATAATGAGAACAGAGCATTATCTTAGTGTGTCTACAGTGTGACATTCTCTAAGCATTTACATACATGAACAGAAATTGAGATATGTATGTGCTTTCACCTGTCTACCTGTATACATTAAAGGCAATGCAGAGAAGTCACGCAATGGTCTTAAAGGATGAATCTTACGCCTTTTATTTCACCACTTCTTGGGCTGATTTACTTCGACAAGCTGACTACATTCTTTTTCTCAGAGGCTTATCTAAAGATGTAAATCAGCTGCAAACTGTCAATGTGATGCTACAGTATCTTCTTGTAAACTTTAAATAACACTTGTGCTTTTGTGCCCTTAAAGAATTTGAAGCATAGTGGTTGTCAACTTAGGTAAATTTTTTTTCTGTAGCTTTGGACAAGTTGTACAGTACTGGATAAGATGTCTAAGGAACAGACACTAGTTTTCTTAGCACTTTGGAAAGTATGCCTTTTTCACAATTCAGTGTTTTTTACAGCTATTCTCAATAGCTAACAAATATGATCACTTACGTGATGTCATTCTGTATTTATTATAAAATATAATTGTGCTTCTTTCTAGACATCAGTTACTTACTTTTCCCTTGCAAAGGTGCAAGTCCAGCATCAGCAGATAATATCCAATTATACTAACATACTTGAGAATTCAAAGCCATTTGTTTTTCTGCAAGTGAACTAACAGTTTCAGCTGGTGACATTTGTTTTTTTCTTTTTGTTTGTTTGGGTTTTTTTGTTTAAACCCTAATGAGAAAATTTGAGAGCAAAGTTGTCTCTTCACTAATAATTTGAAGTATAGATGCATGCAACTTGTCAGATTTGGGGTTACAATGCTGTAATGGTCATGGCACAAACACTGGCAGTGATCACTTTCTAGGATGCATGTAACTTACAGAAATCTGACACAGCTCTTTAGTAACTTTGACTGTCTGGTAACATAGAATTCCTTGCCTTTATTTTCTGTACCATTCTTAGTCTATCATATTTTGTCTTTTGTGAATTGCATCAGTTTGGATTTCTCTGAAAACACTGGCTTCTTGCTCCTGTGGGTTGCTATGGAAATTTAATAATATATGATGCAAGAAGAAAGCTATGTTAGAAATTCATACCAATACTCTTTTTCACAAAGTCATCCAAGCTTTTCCTTTCCTATCTAGCAAATGATGCGCACATTACGCTATTTTTCAAACTGACATTTGTGCTGCAAGCTTTCTAAGCTCAAATTCAGAACCATTTTCAGGAATTGCTGTGGATGCTGATTCTTATGCTACCACTAAAAGAAGTTCTTTTGTTTGTTATTAAGCAATGCATTTTCGATGATAAATTACAGGAAAGCTAAGTGGAGTGGTCTCAAACATGTTTCCTTAAAGCAAAGAAGCAAACAAAAAAAACCCACTCAGGAACTTTTGAGAGCTGAGACATTTCTTAGGAAATTTTTGTTTTGTTTTGACTGCAAGTGGTGATATATTACTGCTCTTATTAGGTTAATAGACTTTGTCATGTTCAAATGCTGTAGCAAAGAAGATTAAGGTAATGGGATAATAATTGAAACTCCAAGAGAGCTAGAGCACCATTGTTAAGCTCTTGCATAGCCCAGTCCTACACGTTAACATCAACTGTTGCAATGCCACTTACTGTTCCCCCTGAAAAATCTAATGCATAATTCATTCTGTTGATAATTAGTTGATAATTAATGAAGATGAATGAGAAAGCCTAGTTGAAAGTGTTAGAAAGTTATACTTTAATTTGTGTATTAATGATACTGCTGTTTCTATCTTGAGCGTTCAAAAATTTAGGATAGCTATCAGAAAGAAGTGTGCTTATTTAACTTTTTAGGAGCAGACAGTCTTCCCTCTCAAGTGACCAATTTTCAAAGTGTAAATGTTTACTAAGGAGCACAGTGATGAACACGATTTAACTTCCTCCTTGATACGATTTGGCCTCAGGTTTCTTTTTCAGGTGTTCTTTAATGTTTAAATTATACTTAACAGTTGGTAACTACACATTCTTGAAAGCACTTGCACTGACTCTAATACATCCCTCCTTTCTCTATTGGGCAGGCATGTTGAATATAGACTTAATTGACAGATTGGTAGTTGGCATGATTGCACTGATCAGAAAACAAGAGAAAGTGCCTGGGTTTACTGGTTATGTGCCCAGCTAAGGAGTTGCTCTTGATTACTGGTTTTATAGCTTGTGCTTCGTAACAGTAATTTATAACATTACAGACCTGTTCTGAGGTAAATATCCATGTTTAAAATAAAAATGATCTCATGTACTAGCAGAGACAGCTATATAATCATGGACTTGTGCTTAATAGTCAACTCAGCTGGAACCTATATTAACGGAACTACCCACTTGCTTGAAGGTAAATGCTGGATAAATCTTTACAATGGGTTTTTAGTGGGAGTCTCTGCCTGAATATATCCTGCTCTCTCTCAATTATTTTTTTATACAAGTTACTATGATTGACTGCAAAATGTAGTCAAATGTAATGAAAAGAAATAGTCAAAGTTTTTAATTTTCCATGGTTCTGCTATATATTAAGCTGACATGTTTCCACAAGTGAAACAAATTCCCTAAAATACTTGAAGATAGTGTTTTTCAAATGTCATACCAATTCCTGGTTTATTGCCTCCTCCCTCTTGACATGTGTTGGAAGTGCGTGGTCTTTGAAATAGTCATAAAAAATTTAGCACAGCTCTTGATAATGCTTTATTTTTTGGATGCAGTGTGGATTTGCATACTATAAATAACAAGATATATCACTGTGAGATCAAGAAATAGGTCACAGGTTATTTTAAAATGGAAAAAATGTGATTTCAGAGCAATGGCTAGGACATTTTTCTCAACTGTCATCTTAACAACTGAGACAGTATGGGGATTGAAGACATGATAGAACAAAAACTGTCATTGACTTCGGTGGTAAATTTTCACAGGTATGGCCAAAGAAGCCAAGTTTTACAGGACAGAATCAAATTCCCAGTTAGCACATACAAATGTACATGTATATTTAGCATGTACATGTATACAAAGAAAGAAGGAAGAGAAGAACAACTCTGACTGTGGGATTGTACCCCTCTCTCCAACAAACTGAAGTAATATCACTCTTCTAGGCCTTTGTAGATTAAGCCATGGATTGATGTGGGGGNTTTTTTTTTTTTTTTCCTGAGGCTTTTTGCTTCTGTTTAAGTCTTGAGATTGATGACTGGTGTAAAATGACACTGATCACAGGCTTGAGATTTTTCTAAAAAGAAAATCTAATTGTGAATGCAGGATGTACTTTTTGATGCCATGCTCTTCGGTAAATCAGATTACCAAAGGTAATCTTTAGTCTTAAATTTTGCCAGTTTGTGCACAGAAATATATTTCTGGCCTACTCCCAAGACAAAATATCATCTGAGCATAGATATGAAGGTGTGGGAGTGCTCATAAGTGTGTGCTCCTGGGACTGTTGTAGTTTGTGTGCCCATTGCTGCCTAAAGTCCAAGACTGTTTGGGATAGCAGTTTATTATGAATGCTTTCGGAGGCTGCTCCTTTGTAATTCC
>VXAU01005544.1:246337-384860 GCA_013399695.1 Formicarius rufipectus | reverse complement strand
TTCGTTTTTTTTTTTTTAAATTTTATTTTGTTGGTGGTGTTGTGGTTGGTTGGGTTGCGTTGAGGGGGTTTTTTCGTGGGGAGGGGTGTTTAGGTGGTGTGGGTTTTTTTTTGTTTTTCTTTAATTTTACAGTGCTGCTGATAAAAGGGCATCTGCCCCTCACTGTGATGCCTGTGAATGCCTCTTTGGTTTTCACTTGGTCACAGCTGTCCTTCATGCTGCGGTAACTGTGAGTGTGTGCTGGGATTCAGAAGGCAAAGGTGCTTTGTCACTGTAGGTACAGGGGAAAAGCTGAAGCTCATAGGTCTGACCTCAAGATCTGCATTTTGAAATCTCTTTTTATAGATACACAGCAACAGACTGCACCAGGGAAGAAGTTCTGGGAGATATTTTTACCCACAAAGACCATATATTTCCCCCTCTCCCCTTTTTTTTTTTTTTTTTCTTGTTTGTTTGGTTTTGGTTATTTCTTGATCATCTTAACATGTGGCCCTGGTTTCTGCTTTACGATTTTTTTTCCCATGTCAGGGTATGGAATGACATTAAGATAACAGATTGTTCCTGCTCTCAGACATGTAATTAGCAGACATGACATAAGAGAATTATTTTGAAAAACCAAAGAATAGGCCCCCAAGTGGATATAAATTACTGATATGCAAGGCATGTCAGCTGTCAAAACTGGTGATCATTCTTCTGTGTGATGTCTCCTACGATGTACAATGAGGGTTTGCTCCTGAAAACTCAGTTACTTTAAGTTATAGGAAAAATGTGGTTCAATGATAGAAAATGGTAGTTTTTCATTTCTTTCTCAGTATTTCTGCATTCATTAGGTAAATCTGTACTGGGAGAAAATGCAAGAAATTTAAAGTTCAGACTAGGAAAAATGTAAATAATGTATTTTAAAGCATACTTAGAATATTGCATTAGAAACGTCTTCAGCGTTTTATAGGCCATGGAATTAGTTATGTATTTACTGATAGGAAACCTCAGGCCTGTTTGTTTTTTTAATTATCTCTTTAATTTTTCATTTTGTTAAGCTGTTGGTGTGTTTGGTGGTGGTGTTTTTATTTTTTTTACACACATAAATAAAATTAATTTTATTGTGTAGTACTTCTCTAAGTCAGTGGGAGGAGAAAAATTGGATGTGAAATATTTTCCTCAGATTTCCTTGCACCCAAAGTCCAAGGGTTTTGTAGTATGTGATTTTCACAGGTCCTATGTAGCGATACCTGTACCCCCAAAGTTTTATTTCACTGCACTAGACCTCAAGCCCCTGTTTAGTACTTAGATAAGAAATAAAACTGAATAGAACTAAGAATTCTAAAAAAAAATAAATTGCAAGGAAGTTTTCAAAGAACGTCGAAGTAGCATGTTTGCAAAACATACTTGAAGGACTCTGCTGAGGTATTGTAGAAAGAGATTAATCTGCTTTCCCCTAAAAGTATCTTTTCTTAAAGAGACTGTTTGTTTTCCACACTGTGTATTTGTTTTGATGTTTAACTAGAAATGAAGGATTCAGTCCTTTACAGTTCTGCCTTTTGGTTGTGTGTAGTTGAAGTTCAGCAGCTCCACGTTCATTGGAGAGCTCTCTGTTAAGTAACAAGCTCTTCACCCCTGCAGTGCAAGCAGGTACCTGATGGACTAAAAGGTTTGCTTTGCATTGTAATAGAGCAATGGCTTTTTTGTCTTTCCAGTTTGTAATTAGTCATACATTATATTCACATATTCCTTAGCTAGTGCCTGCAGATCATGAGGTTAATTTCTTGACTCTTCACTGCTTTTTACTTTCCTCTTACTCCTGTAGGCTGACAGACTCTGACCACTTAAAACAAATCAGTCATTTGCTTTCAGGTTGTTATCAAAAGCAGTACTGATTAATAGTTTAGGGTGGGATGACAGGCATGGAGTGAACTTTTTGTAACAATCTTGCAGAATAAACCTTCTGAATAAAGCATTTAGGACATAAAGGTTGGACTTGATGATCTTGGATGTCTTTTCTAACCTTAATGATTCTATGATTCCATAAGTGATGAAAGATGGTGTGTATGAAGCATTATCTATGTCCAATTGTAGTGTTTTATTGTAGAGGGTTGCTAGAACTGCTTTTTTTTTTTTTTGTTGCTGTTGAGTTTTGGCTTACAGTTTTTTGACTTATTGATAACCATGTATTTATGCGTTAAGACTCATTTTCTCTTTTCATATTCAGTACAAAGCATTTTCGTTGTATACTTCAAGGTACACTTTTTCACTGACAAAAGGTTATTTGGGGTCTTCTGGCCTGTTTTATCTTAAAGTGTGATCTGTTGTCAGAATTTAATTCACAGATTTATGAAAATTAGATTTGTGGACTTAGAAGAGGCACAGATAGACAAGCTGGCTATTTATTTATGCTCTTGTTTAGTTCTTATGTTGTATACTTTTCCTTGAAAAAGTCTAATAGCCCACTCATGCTGAGCTAGCTTGAAAATATAAGAGCTACCTAATTTTGGAATCAGCTCTTGTCAGTGTGCTTCTTTGTTGCTGCTGTGTATTTGTATTTCATTCTTTCATCTATGAGAATTACTTTTGTTTTCTTCATTAGTTTCATTTTTGGTACTAATTGCTATTTGGAAATCGTTCTGAGCCAAGTCTTAGAAGAACCTCCTCCATTCAGCCCTTTGCATAGCCCACCCTGGGTAATTGGAAGCTCTGTAGAAGATGTTTTCAGATGGTTATGTCATATTTGTCAAAGATTGGTTGCCCTGCTTTTTTTTTTTCCCCTCTGTCTCTAATTAAGAAGCTGTCCTCATTTACCTTTCTGAAAAGCCTGATGTGAACAACCGCTCTTTTTGTGAATGCTTTGAAAGTCAACAGGCCTGGGATTTTTAGCTAGTCGTTTTCAGGCCAGTTACTCCTCTGACTTTTGGGTAATGAAGGTTGTTTCTCTGTTGATAAAAAGCAAGATAGTGAGAATGCATTAGAACTTCTAGCAGCTTTCAAAGCAGGAAGGTTGCTACAAGTGCTTTGGCAGCAGCTGTCCTGTCATGCAGACTGAATGGAAATGAACACGGAAGGTGTGAAGGAAGAACATCATGAAGTCTACTGGATGGGAAAATAGAGATGTACATAAAATTTTAAAAAATAAATGCTGTCTACCCTTTGTTCTAGAAAACAAAGTGACCATCTGGCTTTATTGACTCGGTGTTTCTACGGACTCTTAGGAATAAAGAAACCCTGATACATTTAAGCGCTTCTCAGGGAAGGTGTCAAGTTGTCTTCTGAATGTGATAAAACATAATTGAGTTATTTCTGCCTGTGCCAAGAAATTGTTGTTTATAGCTTCGTTCAGCAACAGGGAAGTTCTGATTCTGGTGCCTGGAGAATTGATACTGTCTTTGCTGTTGTAAGATCCTCAGTATTAATACAAAGGTTTTATCAGGAAAAATACTTTTTTTTACAGAGCTAGTGAACCCTTAGCAGAACTACATTGTATCAAGACAATTATTGCAATATAAAATTGAATATGGGTCTCAGTAGTCATGAGTTTGACAGTCATGTAAGACATGGGATTTAAGAGAAAAAAAATTAAAACTGAGAAAACAAAATATCTCAAAGCAGTTTTGTGTAAAGGCAGAGTAGTGAAAATACAGAGAAAACTGCCAACATTTCTATGACCTGTTCATGGTTAATGTTGGCTAATAGTGTTATTATTTAAGTACTGTCTCAGTATTTGACTAACATTTTATTACAAAGGTAGTAATTATGACAATGTTTCACAATCTCTACTGAATTAGAACTCTAAGTGTTTTTAATGCTACTTACATTGGCCCAAATTTATTTTCTATGAAAACAGACACCTTAATTTGTCAAAGTCTCTTCCACATTCCATCAAGTCCACAGAGGATTTTATGATTAATGAGGGCACTATTTGAGACATTCAATTAATTGAGTAGATGTTGTGGTCATTTCAATATGGGGAACTGTACATCTGTTCTCAAGATGCTAGCAATGTGTCATTCTAAGGATAACCTGAATTAGCATATCCTTTCACTTTTAGGTTACTGTTGCTTTTTCATCTTCCCCCCCACCCCTCACCTGTATACTTTCCCCTCCCTACATCTTTGCTTCCCTGATGCCATTTGGCTTTAGGCCATTTACCTGCTTAGCCTTCCAGACTAATATATACATTAATCAACAGTGCTGCAAGGGAGCTTAATTGCATTTAGAGGTGATGACATTGGTTCTGTTTGTACAGTGTGGTTTAAGAATAACTCATTCTTTGACTATCATTGCCATAAAGCCTATGCTTGATACTAACATATATCATATTTTGCAATGCATTGGCATGGGATATATTTGTTCTGTACATAGTCATACTGAAACAAGGATAGGAAAAAGATTTGAGACAGCTGGTGGTACTCAATTTGAATGTAACTTCATGTTTAGCTAACACAGAAAAAATACAGTTCTCCTGGTTTATTTTATTTCTTAGAACTGTAACTATCCTTCTTGTTTCCTCAGAAATGTTAAACTACTTTATAATGTATACTAGAATGTCTTTAAGAAGAGGCTTAAAATAGTTATGATTATTTTCGATGGTAAACTTACCTTTTTTATTCCCATGGGGCTTTTCCCCCCCATAAAATCTTTCCAGTGACATTTCCATGTTTCTCACTTGAGATTTAGAGAGAGAGCAAGAGTTGGAGGAAAATGCCTGGAAACCTTTGGTTACTGGACAGAAAATACAATTTCTTCTGTATTTTATGAAAAGAAAAAAAGACCTTTTTTGAGAAATAGACTTCTGAGTAGCCTAGACAATAACTTTCAGTTTGAGCATCAAACTTGAAAACTTACAAATGTTACCAAATGCATCATAAATTGTTTTAACCACAACCTGCAAATAAAAGATCAATGAATTATGTTGCAAGTTTTACCCTTTGACATACCATCGGTCTGATGAAGATGGTGAATGGACTGTCATAAAAAAGTTGGAAACAAAATGTGAAGAGGGACCTGAAGCTCAAGGCTTGTAAGCAATAATATTACTTCTAAAGTGAAAGAGTAGGAATTAAATGCCAGGAGGAACAGATGGTTCTTCATGTTGGCTGAAAAATGTCAGGGAACAGCAAAAGAAGAATCTATGGCTTGTTTTGGAGAGACAGAAAAGGACAACAGATTTTCAGACACATAGGAAAAGATGAGGCTAACAAGGTCTGATAGGAAAAAAGCACAAACTAGTGGATGACTGAGTATAATCCCTCAGAAAATCTCCATATATAATGGACTTGTTTTACTGTTTTTTAAGCAGAAAGAAAATTCCAAGGTAGAAACAGCTTTCCTTATGAATGAACAGATGTCCTATGAATTTCATTACACTGCACTGAAGAAACACCCAGGAGAACAACGATTTATTAAGATTAAGGAAAACAGAAAATTTTGTTTCTGTCCTGAAGTTATGTAAGTCAGTCTTGTCTGAAGAGAAGTGTCATTCAAGAATGAAGTTATAAAGTACATGAGAAGTCTTGCTGTGTTGAATGGGGAAGAAAAACCTAATCACTAATACATTTATGAAGCAAATTGTAACCCTGTAGCTGAATGGTTACTCTGCAGGCCAGAAGAGAATAGTGAGTAGGGCTCTGCACTGAAGGATGGCCAAAATTGTGCATTTCTTTTTTTTTTTTTTTTTTTTTTTTTTTTAAAAAGAATATCTTGGTCAGCTACAGCAGATGATTTACAGTGAGGCCCATAACTTTATAAACTGATCTTTGAGGATGTACCAGAACAGAGGTAAATGAACAGATTTTTGTGTATTTTGTTCTGTTACTTCCAATGCCCTGGTTTCATTTTTTTTTTCCCCCCTGGTTCTCACTGCTTAGTGTTTGTTGTATACACTGTTAATTAACAAGTAAAATCATCATTTTATTGGGAGATGTCCCTGGGACACCTGCAACAAGATGATCTTTAAGGTCCCTTCCAATCCAGATTATTCTGTGATGTTTGTTGCTCTTTAGTGAAATATTAACTTGCATTCTTATAAACAATTTTTTTTCTCTCTGTATCTTTCCCATCTTAAATATTGTGTATTAAGAATAAATATACCATTTAAATCTTCCTAATAAATTAGTCATCATCATACATCCTAGTTGAGGTAGGTAAATAGTTAATGCCATGATGCTGTGAACAGGAAAACTTCATTAAATACTAGAGGCAATTGCAAGCAATAGCCAGTGTCCTTGGAGTAGGTCTCAGATTCATAATGGGGAAAAGATAATTTTACCTCCATGTCCCAGTTCCTGGATAGTTTAAAAGTAAATTTAGCTTTTAAAGTCAAGAATTACTCAATGTCATCTTTTTTCCCCAGCACTCATGTTTGAATAAATTTTTGGGTAGTCTGAGAGCACTCTCCATATACTGCTGTTCCTTTTCCCCCCCTCAGCAAAGGGTAGGTACAGTTATAGTGGATGTGAGTCTATGCAGTAACTTTCCAGGGGGATCTTAGGCCAAGGGTGCTTGGCTTTGGTTGCCAGCCAGGAGTCTGCCTGAGTTCTGCTGGAGACTGTAGATAAGAGCAGGTTCAGAGAGACCCAGCCTTCACAGAGATGCTTTCTGCTTTTAGTCAGTCTTCTCAGGGATGAGTTCAGTTGAATTAAAGCCCTGTGCTACTCAGGTGCCAGGGAAAGAAGCTTCTTAAAAGAAGACTGCTGCTTTGCTTGCAGAGTTTACAGTCCCCTAATCACTACCTGTGGTTGCTTTGATGAGGGACACGCAGGAGGTGGTTTGCTGTTCTAAACTGCAGTTACATAGGTACAATTTTTAATTCTCAACCTTTTCACACATTCTTTTAACCTTTAATGGCAATTAAATTTACTTGTTACGTGCCTATGTTTTTCTCTTCAGAGCCTTTATCTTAAAATATATACCATATATCCCAGTGAATGAATAGCTCAGTAATATGGGTTAATGCTGGTTTTGCTCATTTAAGTTTTCCTCTATAGTCTCATTTTTAGTATGCAAAATAGGGCAGGGAAATCATATATCATAAAGATAAACCTGTCAGAGCCACCCAAAGATATCATGTTAGAAAAAAAACCCCTTCTATTAAAATGATAGATATGCGAAACCCTATATGCAAGACTTTAGAGTGATTTTACAGAAATTGCTATAATTCAGTCAGGCCTAGTTTATATGTATTTAGATTATTTCTGTATAGCTCTAGCTTCTATGTAGGATGTGTTTGTAACAAAGGTTGTTTTTTTTTGGTTTTTTTTTTTGGTTTTTTTTTGTGTTTTTTTTTTTTTTTTTTTTTTTTTTTTTTTTTTTTTTTTTTGTTTTTTTTTTTTTTTTTTTTTTTTTTTTTTTTTTTGTGTTTTTTTTTTTTTTTTTTTTTTTTTTTGACTTCTTTCCTTCTTCCCCTTTAAGGATTCTAGCTTTACTCTTTTAGCTGTTGAAACAGAGTAATGTCAGTAATGTCAAAGTATTGAGTAGCAGCTCAACTTTGTATTTTCCTGGACCTTATATTGCTCACTATTAGTATATGGCACAGTACAGCCAACTCTGTGTCTTCACTTGCTAATCTTTAAAGAAGTTAAATTATAGGATGCATATCAGGTAGTATGTATCTTTTTATATTGTCCATCAGTTTCTTTTGGAGTGATTTATTTGAAGTGTTCTCTTCAAACTCAGCTGTGAATTTCAAGCTTACGTACATTAAGTGCAGCAATACAACAAAGGGTGTAATTGTGGTCTTTTAAGTTTCTCAGTTCCTTGCATGTATGGCTGCTTCTTGCCTTAAGGAAACTAGCTATTACTTTGCCTTTCTACATGCAGTCATTCTGCAGGCAACTTTACTTTGCTTGAGAAAGGAAGATGAGCAACTTGCAGCATGTTGATGGCAGATTCAGTTTGTAGCCAGCTTGTGCTTTTTGTGGCTGGAGTTGTGTTTTCATAATTCTTCCAGCAGATTTGGCAGGGAAGGCTTTCTGCTTTCACAGCGTGTAAGACCAAAATACATATACACGTGGTTATGCACACACATGCTAATGAAAATATCAGAACAACATATTTTAGTATTTTATATCTGCAAAAGATTAGCTACAATTATTTTCTTATAGAAAAGGCTAAAACAATTTCACCATGTTTTTCTTGATGTCTGTTTGAAACTTTTTTCCTTGAATTGATTATGGCTTGAACTGCTAAGGACTGACAGTCTAATTCTTATAAATGCCACTCCCACCTTCAGTCTACTGAGAATGGAGGATGAGTTCCAGAGGAACGTATCTTGCAAAAGCAGTAATTTCTGTTAATCTAAGAAATTTTTGAGTAAGATTTGCTTGTGGATTGTTTGTTTGGTTTTGTGCATTTTTTGTTTTTATTTTGGATTTTTGTTGTTTTTGTTTGGTTTTGGGTTTTTGTTGTTGGTTGGTTTTTGTGGTTTGGTTTTTTTGGGTTTTTTTGTTTGTTTGTTTGTTTTCCGGGGTGTGTGTGTGGGGGGTGTGTTTGTTTCTTTTGAAGCACTGCAATCACTTTGTCCTTTCTAGACTTTTCCTAGAAAAACATGAGGAACTATCTTTTTCATTTTCTCCTCCAAGAAATTTATATCATTTCATAAGGAAAGAGAAATCTGAGGGTTAACTCAGGTGTTATTTTGGCCTTACTGATGTTTAGTTTGTTAACAGATAAAGACCTGCAGAATTATCTCCTCCTTGGAGCCCTTAAGGTAAGATTACTGAGTTCCATGGAGCAGAAAACTTGACTTATAAAAATTTACAAGCCACCTTTTTAATTTTTTTTTTTTTTTACATTAGTGACTTTTAACATGACTTCTTCATAATCCTGTATAGGCAGCCACTTTGTCCAAGGTGAATCCTCTTATGACCTGTAAGATCAGGTCTATTAATTAATCTGCAGTCAGTTTTCGAAAAGCACATCATTCTTTTCTGACTTCATATAAAAAATGCATCTTACTTATCCTTTAGTGGCTTTATTTCTGCCTTTCAGTTGTGGTGCACATGGCGTGTGTCTCTATTGCCATACAGACATAAGCTACATTCTATACATAGAACACTTAACATCTGTAAAATTCTTCTGGTCAGATAATCAAGCACAGATGCTGTCATAGAAAATATCCTGTGAAAGAAGTTTTTCAATTATTTTCTCACATTTAACAGTTGATGTGGCAGCATTGCTGGTTTCTCCTCACTAGAACTCCCAGAAAGCTCTATTAAGAGGAATAGAAACAATGTGCAATACCCAAGTTAGGATAAAAATAACTTCACAGAAGTTAAAATGACAGCATCTGCTTGATGAATACTTGCAAAAAATAAAACTGCAGAACCCCCTTGAGCCAATTTTGATTGGGAAATGTGGATTAGTTTTGCATGAATGGACTTATTTTTTCAAATTAGAAGGGTTTCTTTTTTGTTGTTGTTGTTTATAGAAATTGCAAGTGTCACTGAGGATTATCCAAGTCTAGTGAGTCTAAGATAATAGTATTAATAATTACATTTTTAAATCCTCTGATAATTTCAGTTTCTTCTCAGGCATTTAACATTTCATGGACTTTGCACTGCATGCTTCTGTGTAATATTAAAGGCTGCATACAGAGGAATGAGGCAATTGTGCTGTTTTCACTGTGGCCAAGTTTCACCTCTGATGAGAGAGTCCACAAATGGGTCACTTTCCATTTGTGTTTTCCTTATGGGCATAGTATTGCCCTCAAGATTTCAGAACTGTGTCATCTTTAATCACTCCACTGATCTTGTTCAACTTGCACAGGAGACGGAATTTACACTTTTCTCTAGGAGGCATCTCCGAGCTTTTATGATATATGCATATGTCTGGTTACTGTTTGAAAATACTCAACAAAGTAGGCTGCTTGGTTGCTTTAGGCTATTTCATTCCAAGTATAAATGTGAGTAGTCTTTGTATGGAAAGTTTTGATGCTGAGATACAAACGAGAATTCAAGACCTACAGATCTCTGCTGAGCTGGTAAAAAGAACATTTCAGCCTTCTGGGAAGGAATTGGCCCCAATGTCTTTATGCAATGAGGAGGATACAGTTACCTGCATCTTCCTTTCTGGAGAGGAAAGTATCCTATCCTGGCTCTGTCCAGGTGTCACAAACAGGGTACTCTCCTCTACTTTTCACTTTCAGCTTTGCACTTAGCTTTTTTTTTTTTTTTCTTTTTTTTTTCCTTACTCTGCTAAAACAGCATTTGTTTACCATCTTGACTGGAGGATATTTTTCTTCCTTTTCCATCTAGTAATCATCATGGTCAGAAATTCATGGTCCTTTTTGCTGCTGTTAGTCATTTCAGCATGACTGCATCGACTCTTGCCCTGGCGAGATCTGTCAGGACACAGGACAGCCTCAGACAGTGATGAGAAAGGAAGCTCCAATTTCCCTGGTTTATTCTGGTCTTGGCATCTTTCTCACCTTTAGAATGTCCTTCCATTTTCACATATAGCTAGTCCACTCACTTCTCAGCATCAGAATTACATTATGGGTGATTGAACTGTGGTGATTTTTAGTGAAGGAAAAAGACATTTGAGAGAGTTAGAGAGCTTTCCAATGTTAAAGAAGCTAGGAATGGAAAAAGAAGGTTAAATCAACAGCAGCAGAACAACATCAGATATTGAAACTAGTATTTGCAAGAATATGCGTGAAAATAAAATGTAGAAAGAAATGAAAGTGTGGAATGCAGAGTGTAGAAAAGGGAATCCAGTCTGCTTTATCAGATAAATAAAAAAAATCTGTAATGTCCGCCTTTTTTTTTTTTCCTGTAGTATGACTCTACCCAGAAATTCACACTTTAAAGACTGTCCATCTTGATAAATGCTCTTTTCCACTGCAACTGTTGTATCTATTTTAATAAGTAGTGCAGGTGACCAGATTGGTTATTTGGTCATTCACCTGGGCTCATCAGTTGAAATTTTCTGTTTTTCACTTTTATGTACAGACTTATCATAGCAAAAGTTCCAACTTGGTTACTGCAATCTCTTTTATCTGGTACTGCAGGGTGTGATTTCTGTACCCCAATTAATGACTTTCTCCACATAGAGGAGTAAAAAAGAATTTTTGAAGTAAAAAAGCAATATCGAAATAGGAAGAACTTGGAATAACTTTTATCTTCAAATCCCTGTTGCAAATATGGCCCTTTACTTTTAAGAGGATAATAATATGTCTCCTTGGGTTTTCAAGATAATCATAAGACCTATGTAGATTATATAAGCTTTCTTGAGAGACCTAATAATCCATGGGAGACAACTGCCTGTTGAGATTAATCCATTTTTTTTTTTTTTAAAGCATAAAAATATGAAGCTTTTCCTTTTACGCCTTGACACATTGAAAAAACTCTTGGTTTTGTGTGTTGTTTCCCCCTCCCCACCCCCCACTCCCCTCCTGCAAAGTTGAAAAAAAACCCCACTTGCAATTATGCTAATGTGCTCTGGATGAGCTTTTTTTGGGGGTGGAGTGAGAGTTGAAAGATTAGATTACAAACACTTATACCTGCTTGATTAGAGATAAAAATAGTATCTCCTACTGATAAACTGTTTCATCACACAGCAGTATCTGCTGGTGCACATTTGCAAGCTCTTAGAGTTTCAGAAGTGTATGGATCTCACTTCAGGATTGGTTTCCTCACTGACAGGTACCTTGTGAATGTAGGGAGAAAGAAAATAGTATTCCTAAGACACCCTACAAAAAAAAGGCCGCTTGTTCATTTTCCCCTTCATGTTAAAATCTCAATCCCATTCAGAATTATTGTAGTAAAATCATCTGCAACCAAGATTTACGAATAAGTTACCTGTCATTTTGTTTTCCTGTTGATGTTTGTATAATTGTCTTGGGCTTTTACTTTGAATGTACCTGGTTCAGCCCTTTTTCTATGGTAAACTGAGCTGTTCTTACTGATAATGAAGATGTCAGTGTATGTATTACTCTACTTTCAAAGAAATGATGCTTTCTGACAATAGAAATCATGCAGGAGGCATCTCATATTCTAGACGTGATGAAAAAAACCTTCAGCATCTGAGATGGCTAAGAAAGAATAGTGAATGACCTTGAGGGGGATACGTTTTCAAAATGCTGTGTTAACTGCTTAGAAGTTGATAGCTTCAGACCTAGGAGTGCACCCACAGTAAATCTAAAGACTGTCGGAGTAATTTTGGTTTAGATGCTAGTATACTTGGTCAGATGGTCATTTTTTAATAAGTTGGTCAAGATGGTTTGGTGCAGGTACCAAAACACAAAGTATGGATACGGATTTAGGCTTTTTCACATTGGTATCTTCAGGAACAGTAATAGTAACAATGTATTTTGTTGGATAATTCTGATTTAATTTTATTCTTTTATTCTGTTTAGATTTGCACTAGTAGAGGAATTTACATGGCTAGTGAGTGTTTGATTTCTTCAAATTCTCGCTTTGTGGAAACATTGGATTATTTTTCTTTGTGGGGTTTAGCTCTTGGATAGCACAGTAGAATCATGTATCTTCATTATGGAGAGAAAATTTAGGCTTTTATCTGTAACGTTCCAACAAATTGGAATTTAATGCGCTTTTACAACCTTGGTCCACCTTTGTGTCAAATCCTGTTTTGATTGTATGAAAGATTCCATGAATGCATTCTCTGATTTTGAGACAGTGCTAAAACACAGCCATCAGATTTTTACTGTTTAACATAAGAAAATTGATTATCTCATGAAAGCAGAACAGCTGCATTGAAGTGGTTGAAGGGATTACTTCATCTCGTGAGCAGTAACTTAAGCATGACTGTTAAGTTGGAGGGGAGTTTTGAGGATATACTTAAATTTGCCCCTTTAAAGTGAGTAGTTTTACAAGACAATGGTAATAAGTAGAAAATACGGTATAACCTTGCTGACTTGAAATTGTTTATGAAGTTGCCCACATATGAAAGTGAATCTAGCAGTATTTTGGAATTGATTCATTGCTATTATAGCAAGTGAAGGGTGCATGTTTGGGCACTGCAGTCAGTGGAGTTGGCAGGGTTGAAATATGCAGAGACTCCAAATGTCTTACTAAGAGAGCGAAGACATCGGTCTCTTAAAGGAGGTAAGGAGAGTAGGAGAGCTCCCATTTTTTCCCCAGAAGTGAGGGAAGGTGTTTTAGATGCTCAAACTCCCCATTGCAGTGATACCATCTTAATGTGCCATGCTACTTCCCAGCTGGATAAGTTTAGTTCCCTCAGGGTGTATTTTGTAGGACCCAGGCAGTTTTATTTGTCCTACTGATGGAACCTTAGAATCCTGGCATCTCACTGATTGTGGCTGGAATGTTAGGACCTCTCACGCTTTGCAGGTGTTGGAGTTCAGCTGCCACTAGAGGAAATTACATTTTGTGGAGTTTTGTTTTCCCTTAAGACTCCTCTCTTTGCAACTCCCTTCCAACATGTCATCTGGCCACAACTTTTGTTTCTAAATCCAGATTAGGATCTTAATGATTTGCAAGTATAAAGAAGAGAAAATGTTCTTCTCTGGGAGAATCATACGCTTCTTTAAGGAAAAGGAAAAAGAACCTAAGCATATTGAAGTTAGTCAAATTCTTACCTTTATGTGTTGTAGGAAATCATGCATTACACCAATTGATAGAGCCTTGCAATCAGACCCAGTTTTTGGCTTCTATTTGGAGGGTATTACTTGCTCCAGGACACATTTTCTCATGTCACTGCAGTCTTTATCACCTTTTGTAAGCCAGCTGCTATCATAACAGCAAACCACCCCAAATGCAGATGGCAAGTGAATGGCTTCCCCAGAGGCACATTCATTCTCATAAAACAGATAGCAGTAAACAGGAGGGTAATGTCCCTAAAGAATATCCAGTATCTTGGATTTGGAGAGAGACCTTTCCCTGAGGAGCAAAAGCCTGTGTCATGACCCTTTCTTTGTTTTGTATTTACCCACCAGCCAGCTCTTCCATTCCCAAATTTTTCAGTTTCCATTGTATTCATTTTCCAACACCTCAAGTATTCTGTGATTCATGCTGACATTTTCAACTTAAAAAATCAATAGACAAAGTCGGTTAAATAATAAGTTACTGAAGAGGAGGAATAAAATTTAATTAAGGTCTTAAATGTAAATCAGTGGTAAAGGCAAAAACCCACCTACCCAGTCATGGGTTTGGATCTGACACTGCACTTATGTTTATATAGAAAGAAAAATGTATGTGTGAATGTTGAGCATTAGTTGTCTAGACACAACGCTCCCTCATTTTTTTTCTCCTGTAGGAGCTGCACTACTTTCATTGAAGTGTATGTATAGAAAGATAATGAAACCTGTGTAATTAATTTTCACTTAGTCTACTGCTGTGTATTGCGTACCTCCTTTTCCCACTGCATTTTCTTACCGATATTTCAGTTTTGCTTTGTAAAAATTATTTAAAAGTACTAATAAATTTTCTTCTCCTCAGAAAATATTTTGGCTTATTTCTCAGACTTAGTTTCTCAAATATCCTTGATAAAGTTTTAAGGGATGCATGCAAGGAAGCTGATGAAAATCACTTATTTGAAGTAAATTCAATGTTAAAACCAGACTCCAAGTAGCCTTTGAAATTACTTACGCTTTTCTACTGTGACTTCCCTTCACTACACAGTGACCTCCAGCACTTTCCTATTTTTAGAAAGAAACTAAGTGTGGTTTTAAGATAGCACTGTTTTATTTGTGCCTTGAAATGTACTAAATGGCACAAGGATTTGCAAGACAAGGGATAATGTTATATCTCATTTACAATTCAAAAAACCAAACAGGTGGTAGCAACTACAGTATGAACATATTTTTGCACGATTTTTTTGACAAGCAGGCGTTCATAATTTCAATGTCCCCTTGGTTTTTTCATGCAAGATAACATTCTATGCAGCTCCCTCAGGTACAGTGATATTAGATCAGGTCTGAAAAGTTTGTATGAAAGTTAAGCAGTTTGGTAGTGTTGATACCCTGTGATTACCCAAGCAACATTGCAGGTTGTAAAAGGGAGTGAGAGGCTGAATAATTTCATTTAAAATACAAAATGGGTTAAGTTCTCCTGGTTACACCAAGACTTCAGAGATGCTCTAAATTAGCACTGGAGCACCTGAAGAGCTTGTTTAAGTGACATTTTCTACTGAAGGTACTGAACTGAAGGTCAGTACCAGAAAGAAGCATAAAATTTCTGGGGGAAAAGGTAAATATATGCAAATCCACACCAGTCAATGATCTGCTACAGATTTGAGGCCCTGGAGTGAATGATGGCGTTATTTCAATCACACATATACTAGGAAGTTTTATTAATCATGTCACGCCTTTTTTTAATTCTTAATTGCCTGATAGTCACTATGTCATAGAGAGTAGGGTTGATTTTTCTGCTCTTCCTTAATAATGGTACTGATACTACCAAACAACATTAGGAAGGTCTATCAGGTCTCTAAAATCACAGCATGTCACTGTTAAACTGAGATGGTTTTCAGCTAGTAATGATTATTAGGAATTGATTGTCATTTAAGTAATATAGAAATAAAAGAATTGTTTAAGGAGAACATGTGAGTTCATTTAAGGGCAGTCATGTCTACCTAAGCTTTTGTAGTGCTCTGAAGGTATCACTGAGAGGACAAAACAACAGTCAGTGGATGACAATTGCTTTGATTTTTCAGAAGACTTGGAAACTTTTACTTTCAGATGACAAGTTAAAATAAAAAACTTGAAATACTGAAAAGGATGTTGGCAAGAATAATATAAAAAGCCTTATCCTTTTATGTAGAAGTGCTATGTAACTTGCAGGTTACTGAGCTACTGCAAAGACTATTTGCATCACCTGTTGCTTAAACTCCATTACTCCTTTTCAATCTGGAAGTAGTGGAATACCAATAAAAATGTTGCATTGCTTCCTTTATAGGATCTGTACTCAATGAATTGCAGCTGTTAAGTCTCTGTCTCCATTGAGCCTATTGCTTTTAGTAGTCTCTTGTGTCTGTCCAACATAATAAATCGTCCATCTTCCACATGTCCTTGCTGACACTATCCTAGTTAAAGGTTGTTTCCTCCCTTTGCTTTATAAATATTAATATAGACAGAACTGTTCACTGTTGTCCCACCATTTTACATGATAAAGAGGAGCATGTTGCCAGTGGATTTTAGTGGCAATACCTTATTTGGTCAGGGGTGGTTGCATTTTAGAACATCTTTGTGCCATCTTTCACAGGTTTTTTTTTTTTTTTAATTACTATTATGGAAATGATTGTGAAGTGGCTCCCAGCGTTCAGATTTTTCTGCTGGGTGAATGTCACTTGTCTCCTAGAGGCCGTGGTTCAGTTCATGGGTGTAGCCTAAACAGGAGATGTGTAGGCACTGTGACATAACGGAATAAAAAAACTGCTCCAAATTGCAAGACTTTCTCATTATTTTTTCCCTGATATGGTATTAGTATATTAAACATTGCCCAGGAATGTCACAGACACTGGGACTTAATCAGCTGTACTGGTGGCATGGTTCCTGGGAAAGTTCTGGTGTGTACTCATTCTTCCCCAAGCAATTCCTGGACATCATTCAGGACTTAAAACTTTTCAGAGATCATTCTCAAAATGATATTTACACATAGCTAGTGTATCTAATGGGAGAATAGAGTTTACTAACAGAGCCATGAGTTGTTCCATTGCCAGTGTAAACACTTAGGGATGTTCCCAGGCACATTGCAGTTATTAGCATCAATATCCTCTTTTTGACTCTGTGGTGTGGTAGAGAGGGATTAAAAATTAACAGGGAAGAATTCATGAGTGAAGTTGTCCCTGTATGCAAGTACTGACTCCATATTTAGAAGGAAGTGAATTAACACAGTGTTTTAGTGTAGAGAGGGTGTTGTGCTAAGTGTTACCTGCCTCTGCCTGCTGCTGATGGGACTTAAATCTATCAACTGTTGTTTGTTCTTCTGTCCTCTCCCCAGTGAGTTTGCACTAAATTGTAACATACACTGAGAAAGGCCTACTGAAACAAACCTTCTGTATGCATTTGCCAAAGAGCTACTGGTTTTTTTTAATTTAGTTTAGACCAGTAGAGTTTGAATTACTGCAAGGTTCATAATACAGAACTCTTCTTCCTGTAGTTAAAAATTTGCCACCACATCTTCTAATACTGCACATTGCTTTTTGTTTAGCATATTTATGTTTGAAAATGTTGAATTGTAGATGAAACACCAGAAAGAAAAGCTCTTCACCTTCTTTAGGGCTTTCTTGAAGGGAATCACTCTGAAGTGTTTATATAGTATTTGAAAATGTAAATATTTCAAATGTAAATATTTGAATATTTGTAAATGTGAAATGTTTGAATAATGCGACATGGATGCCTATTATTAAGGAATAGAGATGATCTCTTTTGAATGGAACCATAATTAAAGAGGAGGATAAATCATACAATATGCATGTAATATTTTTTAAGTCCTATTCTCTAACTACCTAAATATTTCTTCAAAATTTTAATGGTAAATTTCACTTTATATTATAAGCAAAGAGACTTCGATCACCTCACTCTGCAAACAAGTCATCTTTGCTAATTACATGTTAGTTAAATGAGGCAGCTTAAACTTTGCTTGGCCTGATTTTTACTTTCCAATTCAGTATGTCAAGGGAAAGTATCATAACAGCTTATAGTAATACAAAGGTAGCCAACCTGCAAGGTTTTATCTGTCTTTCACATTCTGGTCATCTAAACATTTGCCTGGTATCACATCTCAGTTGTTAAGTAGGTTCTTAATCATTATTCACAGCATAATGGTCAAAGAATATATTTCACAGCAACTAAGTACCTCTTAACAAGTGCTGCTGATATTTTCTTTGGGGTCTTGGTGTTTCTGTGCGTATGTTACCACATAACTGTACCCCCAAGAAGTAACAGGAATGGTCCTCCCTTGTAAGAAATGGTCCTCCTTGCCCAGCTCTTCCTGAGGGACTGTGTGCCTGCCTTGCAAATCACACGAAGTCCCCTCTCTGATAATATTTCAGCCACTGCACAATATGTACTGGGAGTGAAGTATTTGTAGAGGTGACACTGAATCCCACTTACTGACACACACTGGGTTAGTTAAACCCACAGAGAGCTATTTCAGCTCACAGTAAATTCCGAGCTGAAGACACTGTTACAAATGAGCATAGCAGGACAGCTATGCTTACCTTTCACTAGAGCTGCAGTGAGCAAGGTATTTGTTGCCCTTGTTTATATGACTTGCTGCTTCTGTCAAGACAAGATGAAATTCTGTTTCAGACCTTTCATGAATTTTCATTGTGCTGTTAGTTGAGTACTTTGTAACTGCTCACTATTTTCAGCTGTTGTAGGTTTGCTTTGTTTTTCAGCTGGAAAATCTGCTCTATAGTGACAGACAATCTCACCTTTCTTAATTAGAGGACAGTTTCAAAGGAATGTAAATGTCATCTTATTGCACAAGAAGTTGTTCTGTGCACTTCCATCACCAACCTTTAACCAGGGAAATGCAAGAGCCAAAAGTATTTCATGGAAGTGCACAGAACTAGGTAATGCATGGATGTTTTCTGTATATGATATATTGCTTTTTAATGCCAGAATGTTCTATTTAAAGATGCTTAGATCACTTCTGAATAGGAAGTACAAATCAGAGTAAATACTTGCATAGGAGTAATAGGTTTTCCTGGTGTTTGGTTGACATCTGGACAAAATTTTGAAAGGGTGTATGAAGATTTATGTACTTTGGGTGACTGCACTGTTCTGGAGCCAGCTGAGGAGAAGAAAATGAACAGCCTATTTGGGTACCCCATGAATACACCATTAGGTGCTAAACATATGTTTCTGTAAAACAGACTTTCATGTGGTAATGGCTGAGGTCTCTCCACCTCAGCCTTGCAAACCTTCTCCTTCATCAGTCAAAGATGCCAACATGCTAAGCTCCGTAAATCTTTGATGTTTTTTGCCCTCCTATTTGACGAGTGATAATTTTGTTCCCAGGTGTACAGAGAGGATTTCTAAGGAAGACCTGAGTACTTTTATGCCTCAGGACACTAGCCAGTTGTGTAAGTGGCTCCATAGGAAGGGATTTGTTATTGCAGACAGATGGATGTAAATTCCTGAAAAAGGGAAATTTAGATTCTGTCAGCTCATCAGTGTCCCAGTGCTGTGTTGCTAAAATCACTTATTCTGATTTTTGATGTTCTGATGTTTATTTTGTCTTTAGTTTAAGGTGTGCTTCCCTAGTTAATGAGTTTGCTGAGGAAAATAGTGATAGTAGGAAGGTAATTGAAATACTTAGTCTTTAGGCTTAACTGACACTGTGAGAATAGCAGCTATAGTTGCATTCGAGTTCTTGTTTACTTTGAGAGGCCCCAAGCCCAGTAGAGCACTTATTACATCATTGCAGTGAAACGTCCCAAAATTGTATGTAATAATGCATTCTGAAAAACCGGGGGAGCTATGTTGGTTTAGGAAAAAGATTGTTATGTGGAGTTTCTGCAAAATTCCGTGTTTTCATCTTATTTAAAAACTTCAGTTTTCACCTAGAATCCTGACCTGGAAAATGATATTTATGAAGCTTGATTCACTCCATAGGTTTATATTATATAACTGCAAATATGGTGACAGTGTAATGTGCTAACTAAAGAATAAGTTGGAAATGTACTGTGGACATAGTACATAAATTCAGCTTGAGAGAATGTCAGCTTTAGTTGTCAAACTAATAAGCTTGTTCAGTGAATTGAGTCTGTCTCTAAGATGACTGGCACCCTTTTAAAAGGTGGCTTTTCAGTTTCACTTTTTACAAAATACAAAAATTGAACCACTGAAGTGTTGCAGTTCACTTTTTGTTCTGTGTTGATCTCAATGGCAAAAGAGCAAGTCTAGTGTGGAACAAATAAGTAGAGCAATGTTCACCAATGCTTTTGCCCTGGAACAGTGACTGTCTGCTTCCCATGTGTATCTGACTGCTGTGGAAGGATTTTAAGGATAGGTACAGGCTCTCCAGAAACAGTCTCTCCCATAGTTGTCAGTCTACCTGATCCTGTTTCAATTGTTCTTAGTCTAACTGGATTATCATACTCTTTTTTTATTTTCCCTGCCAAGTGAGTGAGTCATGGTCCTTGAAATACTGAGAGGAGACATAAGGGTCCTAGTTCAGAAGTGCTGTTCCATCTTAAAGTCTGAATCTTCACCTCTTTCAATTTTTGTACTGAAAACAAACACAGAAGCCAAGAGAGTTCAAGAAGCGAAACAAACTTTAGTAAACAAAGGTGATGCTAAAATGTTTTAGTTTTTAAGATAATAAGAACACCAGTGAATTGCCAACCTGACAGGAATAAATGCCTTGAAACATCAGGCATTTGTTATAAAGAAATGAGGTCCTTGTACCCAGAGGTGAGAACCTGTACAACACTAACCATCCCCTGGTACAGAGCCCTTTTGCTACCTGATCACCAAAGGTGTTTCCAGTGTGTAACAGTGCTTATAGCCCTAAGGAGAACAAGTTTTCCTGTTAGTCTGTTTCTCACCTGTGGTTACGTAAAAATAGTGGACATTGACATGGTGAATCTTAGGCTCTTAAAATAAGGACAGTGTTGACAAAGGTTTTAAAAGTCTCTGCTATAATTCTTATCAGAGGAGTATTTTTTGTGATTTTACTCTTTGGATCCTTTTCATTATTAAAATTATTTCAGACTTTAAAAGGATGATCTTTCTCACTCTACTTGTTTTCTGAAAAGTATCGAACAGATGATTTTAGAAAATGTGATCTACATATACAAAGATGTTCTTGCAATTACCTCATTGTGCAGAAACTGAGTAGCTCAGACACTAAATAGACATTTAAACCATAACATAATTTTAAGTATATTAGCTCTAGGACACTGTCATGGTAGAGATGCTTTCAAAGAGAAACATGGAGGGCAATGAGGTGGTGCTTCAAAAAGCCAGATAGTCTGTAGTCCTCAATTGCTTGCTTTACACCCTGCTACTTCAATGCACTTGTGTTTAAATGATCTTTTAATGTTTTTGTAAAATTGCTTTTCATTACCTACTCTGCTTTTCTAATGTACAGATTTATCCCTTATTGGCTTTAGTGAACTAGATCTATACATACAAAATGCACCTATCTAACATTGTTGTATGTGCATTTTATACCTATTGGAGCTGTAATCTTCATTATTTTTAAACAAATTTTTTTTATTCTGGTTTTTTTATGGAACTGTCTGTTTAATCAGGAAACATGACAATAACTTTTTCTGGTTCAAATTCTGTCTTTTTCTGTGTTCTGAAAAGTTTATCTAGAAAGTCATGAATATGGTAATTTCCCTTTCTGAGCAGACTCCTTTTTATGCTATTTTTGTTCCACAATAGTTAGATAAATAGTTCTAAATGAGTAGGCACAGTGTGAGCACAAAATAGAGAAATGGCTTTTTTTATAAAAAAGTAAGCTGTAAAATGAAAATTGATGATAATACAATAATCATGTTTCTAAATTTTGCAATGTTAATCCAAGCATCTAATTCTAGTGTGACATAGTACTTCTTAATAAAAAATAACTTTTAAACAGTTAATCTACTAATGGAGGATATCTGTCACTTAAATTTTGTGGATGAACGATTTTCAAGGAAAGAAGAGTTGTAAGACAAAAGTGTTAAGTAGAAAATGAGGGCATGCATTGAGTGAGGTGAAGGTCGGAAGAGAATTTCAGAAAGACTGATTTGTACTCCAGTGCTTTTCAGAGAATCTCGCTTTTTAAATCAGGAAGAAGAAAGTTTGTCTTGCCTAGAAGGGAATAGAATAAGACTGCAGCCAAACCTTCAGAATAAATACCATAATATGGCAATGATGATAAGGACAAAAATTATTTTTAAGTATAATTATGATAAAATAATGAAATGAAAACATAAGAACAGTTGTATCCTGTCAAATCAAGTATTTGGTGAAATTCATACACTGACAAGTCATGAAAAGCACAAAAGAGATTGAGGGCAAATTTAATGTGATCCTTCTTTATCATGGCTTTTTAGGCTCCAGCAAGAAGACTTTTAGAGCTTCTCAAGCTCTAATTTTTTTCCAGTTAACACCAGTAACCCCAATGACTGGACTATTCTTTTGCCATTTTTTGCCACTGTTCTTTTTAATTCTTTATTTTTTAAATTTTGTTTTGTTTTGTTTTTTTACCCTTTGCAGACTTCTGACCTACAACATCCTGTGGCTGTGAATGGCACAGTTAATTATATGGTCGGTAGGAAAAAGGTCCCTTCCCTTTCTTTTGAACTTGCTACATGATGGTTTCATTAAGTGTACTATGGTTTGGTCCATTTCTCCCTAGATATGCCTTTTGCAGGATGAGCTGCTGTTACCCAGAACTTGCTCTGTGTGTCTGACCACTCTTCTCTCTTTCCTTTTGAAAGTTTCTTGTTACTCGAAAACCATCACTGTGCACAGTATTCAAGAGCTGAGTGCAGCATATAAAGGCACAGTGATGCCTTTCTGTTTTCTTGTCCTTTCCTGACAATTTCTAATGTTTTATCTTATTTTTTTTACTGCTCTTAGTCACTGTGGTGATATTATCTGATAACTGACCCCTGAAACACTGAAGAATGAGTGTAAGTAAATCACTGAATAACTGTTAGTTTCTTGTGCTGATTATGTTAATAATGGATGTATTATTTCAGCCTGCATATTCTTGTGTGTAGTGCTGGACAAAAGCCAACTGAGACATGAATTACAGGATTGCCAGCTGAAAAGTTCCTCAAACATTTTTTTGTAATATTATTTCATCATTTTCATGTTCAGTTTCTTAATTGTGAGAGTAGCTTGATGATGGCAATTCTTCAAACCTCACTCTAGGTTTGTGAGTAACAAGAATTTGATGTCTATTTTTAAGATGAAAACCCATGAAAAGCTTATCTACTTCTCACTTAGGGGGAAAAGTCACAAAAAAAAAAAGATTAGTTTCTGATCAGGTAGAGGATATTACATAGTACAGGTGAAAACTTCAACCTGAGAAACATCAGATTATAGTTCACAGCTTTTGTCTTTCATAGAGATTAAATTAAAATTAATGTGTAACATTATTTCTCTGGGACTTTGTAAGGAACATACAGTTATTAAAATTGGCGTGCTGTGTCAGGGAGTGTTTCACTGTGTTTAATGAGTTTCTCCTAGCAAATCCAGCAAACACAGGGGAATGCTTTTTGAGAATAAGCTCTCTGAGGCAGTGATGAAGGAACTGTTTCTTGCTATGTTGGCACAGTTGAGCTGCAACATGGGCAAGAAGTGTTAGAGACATTCTTTCCTATCAGTAGTTGATAATCACACCGATTTATTATTCAATCCTATGCAATGCATAAATGCTCTTTACAAGCAAGCAAGGACAATCCGATTGTAAACTATACAAAATATTGTCAATATCTGATGAGAAATGGTGAAGTTATTCGTGGTCTCTCAGCATCTAATCTTACCCAGAGTTCAAGGATGTCTGTCTGTATGTTAGGTGCTTTCTCTTTTTATTTACCTTGCTTCCTTGAAAATGAGGTGACCTACTTCTCTGGAAGGCTGTGTTAAATTTATTTGTTTGTTTGGCTTCACAGTCCAAACCATGACTTGCTAGTCAAATAAGCAGCACATTTCAGCAGCTCTAACAAGGTGAGAGGATTCTTTATTTCTGCTGCCTGCTTGGTTGCTGATAGAAAAACGCCTCCAGATATAGTAAGGACCTCTGCCCACTTTTTCCACGTTCATGTCAACCTGTGTCATGCTAGCAGAATATCAATACTGTACATAGAAATGTGAACTATTATAATGAATAATACATTATAAGTTATGTAGAGACTTGAAATTGTTGCACGTGTGTTAGTATTGCATGATTTTGACATAGTGCAGCTTGTAAAATATCATAAACGTACCTAACTTCACCTGAAAGTATGTTATAGTTGGTTCCAAGCTTTTCTAAGTGTTAATTTTTTTAGGCAACATAGCTTTATATGGTTGTTGTGTCTGCAGAAAAAATTACTATACTCTTCAAAGAGTTACTGAGGGTTATGGGTATATAAATAAAATCGCATTTTGCATATAAATGACAATACAAAACATAAAAATCTCATGAATGTCAGACTGAAGTTCATTTAGCTCTGTATCTTAGCTTTGTCAAAGCTGAAGATGTTTAGAGAATGTAAAATATAAGAAAAGCAGATATTGACATGTCCTAGGAATGTTCTCTGATTCCTAGCAGTTTACAATTCAAGCACTTCCCTGTCAGGAGATAATGACATTGTATTTAATAGTTCTTGATGTATTTTTAGTCCATGAATTTTTAGAAATTTTTTTTTTTTTTAGATTAATCTCTTAAATTTAGAAACTGCAGGAGGTTTTTTGGTTTGTTTTTTTTTTTTTTTTTTTTTTTTTGTGTCTAAGTGTTTTAACTGTGCAGTGTGTGAAGATACTTTTCTCCACCTGCTAGTTTCATTATGTATACTCTAGTTTTTCAGCTGGAAGAGCTACTGAGCTACTGTTCTTTAATTTTATATTTTGTCACATTTTTTACAGAAGTCTGTTCCTTATCATTGTTCATGCTCCTTGCCCTTCTTTGTTCTTATATTTCTGCTATAAATTGAAACTGGATAAATTATTTGCCTCAAGTCTTATTTTGTATTTATTTCTGGATATCTGAAACTTAAGACAATAATTTTAAAAATTTGTTTTCTCTCTGTGTTTGTATTTTTCAAACTCATTTGTCATTTGAAAGAGCAATGGCTGTTAAATTCAAACTCGTCATCATGCATATATAAGTATAAATATAATAGAGCCTGTAGCAACCGGACGAGGCATAATGGCTTTCACCTGAAAGAAGGTGGAATGAAACTAGGTATTTGGAAGTAATTATTTATGATGAGGGTGGTGAGGTACTGGCACAGGTGCCCAGAGAGGTGGTAGATGCCCCATCCCTGGAAACATCCAAGCTTAGGCTGGGCAGAGCTCTGAAGAACCTGTCCCTGCTAAAGCAGAGGGCTTGGACTAGATGACCTTTAAAGGTCCTTTCTAACACAAATCATTGTATGATTCATGAGTATATACTTTAAAAAAAAAAGACAGGTGGATTTTTTTTGTTTATTTGTTTGGAGTTTCTTGTGTAGTACAGGTATCTTTTGAAAGAAAAAGGTGTGCTGAAGAGCAGATATAGTCATAAATTTCCTCTCTTTTTTAGTCATTATTAAGGGGAAGAAGTAAATCCTATTTGTAGCTGGATCTGTTTTACAGTGATTAGTTGACTCTTCAGTGATGTTATTGAATGCTTTATCCCTCAAGACCTTTGAAGTCATAGTATCTATTTCTTTTGAATGAGCTTAGGCTATTTTACATTTTCAGTGTAAATGTCTGAATAGCTATTCAGACACATGTTGACAGTTGGCACAGAAATACACATTTTCATTACTCATATGAGTTCTCCAAAGCAACCAAACTGAGATTTATTATCCTTTGTGGGCTAAACTATAATGTTTTCTCTTGGTTTTGGCTGCTATGGAGAATATTTACATTCCTGTGCATATGCACATAAGACTACAGACACAGCTTTTTAATATTTTTATTAAACTGTACATTTTAACACTTTTATTAAACTAAAAGTATCCTTGATTACTTTTGCCTTCTTACCTCTTGTGGAGTAATAGAGACATATGAGTCTATTGCTTTTTGGAGTTTAATGAAGCACTATGGTTTGTTCTTTTAAGACATCAGTCATGGATATACCAGGTGATTACTGACAGAATAGGCTTCTAAGGTTATATAAATCTGTCATGTCATTTACAGCTGCATCACTAGTCTTCATTGCGTTTTGGGATATAATTGAATTTTTTTTTAAAAGCATATTTTTAGTTTGGTCAGCCACTGAATCAAATTAAGCAAAAGTAAAAATGGTTGTAGCCTTTTCAATGATTGAATGTGTGTTCAAATACCAAGGCTTCTTTTCTATACATTCAGCAAAAGCCCTGGCTTAAATTCACAAGCCTTTAAGAGAATGAGGAGCTGCTGTTGTCATTTTTCCCAAAAGTCTGTGAACCATATCCAAGAATGAGGGATGTGCATTCACTACTTTTCTCTGCAAAAGGGGTTTAACTGCTAAATCAGTGGCATCAGTTTCTTAACCCTTGTGTAACAAAAGGTAGAAATGACTTGCCTCAGAATGGGATAGGCTGAAATTTGGGGAAAATGAAGATCTGAACCGCTACTTCTCCTGTCCCTGGGTATATTACTCAGTCCCACTGATGGCATTATCCCCTTTGAAGACAGGTGAAAGGTGATTTCAAATATAAATTTAAAAAATTCACAAATTACTGTCCCATTTAACAGCTTCTCAGGGAACTAGAATGAAAGCAGAAATTTTCAAGTTGGTTTGAGAGAATACACAGTATCCAGTTCAAAATGTTACTGTCAAACAGCTACTTTTCAACTTTTTAGGTCACTATAATGTAATTATATTCAATATTCTGATAAAAACAGCAGAATTCATTATATTACTGTCTAACTTAAAAAGGTCATCTATGTTAAAATGAGGAGTTCATAGAAAGGAAATTGAAAGGACTGTTGGTAGGGGTAAAGTACATTTAGATGTAATAGGGGTCATTTTAATTTTGAGATGTCAAATTAGAGTCTTGGTGAAAATTTACGCTACCCTATCAAAACAGATTGTAGTGGGAAAATAAAAGGCGTCATTAAATTGAAGGGTCAAATATATTACTAACTAGGAAATCAATATTCAGAAAATACAAGAAAGGAAAATTTACACATTATGCATAACTAGAAAGATATTATGACAGTCCAATAAAATCTTGAAAAATAACTTGATCAAGGCATAAAAATAATTCTAGATTAGTTGTTCACTGTATATAAGCAACAGAAAGCCTTACTGGTCTGCAGGACCAGGAGACAGTCACCGAGTAATTATGTATGATTAAGTGGAAAGGCTAAATGAATCCATGTTTCCACATTCATGTGGGGCACAATGGAAAGGCTTAGGGTATCTCCCCATGGCAAGACACTCTTACAACAGGGTATGTTAGAAGATGTGTCTCAAATTACAGGGCAAGGGGAAGATCAAATAAATCATACGAATCATAACAGTTTGTAAAGTGGTTTGACTGCTAGGGCTTTAGATACATGGCTAAGCAGAGTTTACAGAGCTTTTGCAAGGGGAACTTATGCCTCAGAAGTAATTTGATTTTTCTAAAGTTAACATGAAAATAAACCTAGATTGTTAATGACAGACCTGAAACACTTGTGCATGTAACCTCAACACAGAGCTAGGGTTTTTTTCTTGTTTGTTTGTTTTGTCTTTAAAAGAAGTTATATCATCAGAAAGTGTTGTGGTTACAATGAGATGAAATTGTATCAGTGTGTCTTAGGTCTCCCTGAGTCTAGGCAATGTCATCTGGCATGGGAGTGCAAAGGCTGAAAAGACCTGCAGGGTAGTCTTTTCTAGGGGAACTCTTTATCCATCTTCGTGCCTGCTGTGAAATGAGAATGTTTGATTCTTTGCATTGCACACAGTATTCAACAAACTGAAATACCAGTACTGGCAAAGATGCTAGAATTTACTAAATGGGAGAAATTATCATAGCAAATCATGGCTCAAAGCATGGTGAGCAGGAGGAATTGTTAGAGGAGGGAGGGGTGCATGACGGCCATGACAGGAGCAGCAGGTAGATGGGACTTGCTCCATGCGAAGGTAAACTAATGGATCAAAGGTCTTTAAAGCACTTTGCTCCCCAGTAAAACTTAGAAAACAGTTCACATATAACTGACTCTCCAAAGGAAAAGCCTATGAAATACTATTAAGTAGTTCTAGTTAAGGATGTCTCCATTACTGTGTTTATCTATCTTTTCATAGATTTCTTTTTGCCTTCAATTAAATCAAACAAACAAACAAAAAAACAACAAAAAAACCCAAACCAAAACAAAAACAAACAAACCAACCCAACAAAAACAAACCTCTAAGAAACAGCAACAACAAAATCCACCTTTTTTAATACTTTGATTCATAATTGCAGATGGTGAAAAATAGCTCATATTACCAGAAAAACTAAAGTAGTTTCCAAGCTTTATATGTAGGAATTATATCTACTGGGGTTATTTTGCAATGACCCCCTTAAATATAAATCTCATCCTCATTGCTGCTATCACAGTTCTGGCAAAAGCAGACAGCAGAGGAAGGCAAAGTTCCTCCTGGGTATGAGCAAAAGGCCAACAATGAAGAATTGCAGAAGAATGTTGAATGAATGGGTGATAAAGTGTCAGTAGTCGTAAATGTAAAGTAATGTATATGTAAAACACAGTCCTCCCATTACATCCACAGTGGTGTGCCGTGTTCCTTATTATATCATTTGAGCATGAAACCTGTGAATTATGATAGGTTATGCTCTGAAAATGTCACTTCAGTGCTGAGTAGCTATCAAAACAACAAATATGACATTAAGAATTATTAGGAGAGGAAAAAAGAACAAAAGCAAATATCATTATATCTCCGTGTGAAACTATTGCCTTTATCTTGAATCCTGTATGCTGTTCTAGTGTGTCAAAAAGGACAAAACAAAGCTAGAAAAGGTACAGAGAAAGGCAGCATGGATGATCAAAGGTATGGAAGGGATTTAGTACAAGGACATGTCTAAGTAGATCAGGTCTCTTCAGCCTTGAAAAAAGTAAGTAATGAGGAGGAAGGCGGTAGATGAGATAGGAGGTTATAACAGTGAGTGGCATGAAGGGACATAAAGAGGTTCAGTGTTTTTTATAATTAAGGTGTGAGAAGTGAAATTATCCTGTGGCAGATTCAGAACATACCAGTGGTGTACCTGTCACAGTGCATGTGGACAAATTGATTTTGACCGAAGCTTAGAAGGATTTAAAAAAGCAATTTTATAAATTCATAGAAGAGAAATCCAACTAGACAACTAAGGAAATTTACCACTACCTTAGAAAGCCTTGACTGAAAACATCAAGGACATCTTGAAGAAAATACCAATTTTTAGTCTTCTCCAGACATCTACAGGATGCTAAGTTGGAGGTGTATTTGCCCTACCCCAGTACAAAAGTTCTTAAGTTATGGAAATGGCCTATGCTGACTCTGAAGTCATATTGAGTGGAGGAGGAATACCCTCCTTAGAAACTCTGGACATTAACCCAGTTACATCTCCTGCAGTCTGTACTAGGAGCTGAACACAAAGGATTCAGATAATTCTGTGCTCTTCTATAAAATACTATTGGGCTGAATGTTTCAGCTTGAAACTTTTTTAGAGAAGAGACAGAGCTGACTGCTTTCATTGTGTCTTAGATTGTGGCGTTTTTCAGACCATGAAAGTTCCAAATCCCTGTGGCTTTTCTAGATTTTTTTTCCTTTGTCTTTAACAAAGGAACTAACTGCAAATATCTTGTGTCCATGAGTTGTGCAGTATTAAGAGCGCTTACGTGGATCGTAGAGGATGCATGATTGACTAATATTTAGTCATGTTTTCACCTTGGCTTTTTTCTTTGCTAAAATCATGCATTTTAGAGCCAAAGTAGTTTAAAATTTAGGTGAAAGAATATAGACAGAACCTCTAAGACAGAATCTAAAAATGGGGACTAGCTAGTTTTCCTTTACTTATCTACTGTGAGCTTTAACACTTCAACCATATATGTGTAAGGTTAGTGTGAATTCAGTCCTGAATTCAGCAGCTGAAGGAAAGCTTATTGCCGCTTACCAGGGAGACTCTGCAAGCAGAACTTGTCTTGCTTGATTTCTTTGTGCTGACTTGGGAATTTACTAGATATTTTCTGCAGTGCTTTGTCTGAGGGTTGTTTGAGGCATTACAAGAGAGAAGCTCTTTTTATTGTGTGATATTTTTCTAAACATTAAAAGAGGTAAAAAAATCTAACGAGCAGTTTAATTGAGGCAGCTTCTCCTATCCTAGGCTAGAGAAACATAGAGGACTGTAAGGTGGTTAAATCTCAGTGGTTTTCTTCACCAATTAAGAATGCACTTGCTTAACTGACAAACATTTGTGATGCTCAACCTCTAAAGGGAACTCACAGTAAAATTGGAAGTGATTTCCCACCTTGTTGTTGATCAGTGAATATGGGGTTGGAACAAGTTGATTTTTAGAGCACAGGCAGTCAGGTGAACAATGAGAAAAATACTTGGCTTTTTCTGTGTTTCAAGTGTTTTGTTCTGTAGCAGAGCTTTCTCCTCTCTGCTCTGTGAGAACAGTGGACGAGGGCTGCAGGTGGCTGTACCCAGCTTTGGGTTTTGTAGCATAACAGGGAGATTAGCAAACTGGAGCAACTTCAGCTGAGACCAACCAATTGTTTAAGGAGTTGAATTGCACCTGAGGGGCTTTTTTTTTTTTTTTTTTGTCTGCACAAGAGAAAGCTAAAGGGGAGCTTATCCTCTCCCAGAGAGGACTGGTTATACAAAAGATGGAACAAGACTTGTGCATGCACCAAAGCTACAGCAAGGGAAATTCTCTCTGATAGTAAGAAAAATTCTCAGCAATGAGGGTGATCAAATGCCCAGAAGGACTGAAATCTTCGTTCTGAGAGATTTTCAGAACTTGGCTGTACAAGCCCTGAGTGGCCTCACCTAGCTTTGAAGATGGATCTGTCTCTGAGATTCTGCTTCCAGAAGGAGGCTGGACTAGATAATTTCCAGAGGTTTCTGTGCAGCTGTTAAAATTGTGTGAGTGCATGTGCCCACATGAGCTAGTCTTGTATGGTCTGCAAAGAGTTTGTAGTTGCTCTTGAACTTAAAATCAATTTATGAAATTTTGTTTATTATTGGAAAAAAAAGTGCCCACTTTTATTCTCTGAGTTCTGCCTCTCCTTGGCAATTGCAGTGTTTCTCTTGGGTCAATTTTAAAAGTGATTTCCCATAAATTATTGCTATATTCTTGTAGATGTATTCTCTGTTGAAGAATTCAGACCCTGTTCATCTCTTTGGAACATATGTGCTTTACTTTTGTGTTTTGTGAACTGCCATACTTTCTGTACCAGGCCATCTACCCCATCAATTATTTTTTTGTACTTTTTTGACAAACAAACAAGCAACTTCTGGTATTTTTGGTTTATGTTGTTTTTGTTTTTGTTTTTTTTTTTCCGCCTTTCTTTCTAAGATTATAGTTTGCAACAGAAGGGATCTATTCTGAAAATTATGTGGACATGGTCTAGTAACTTATTCCACTATCTTTCCACAATTCAAAATGAAGTTAATTGGTCTGTCATTTGATCAGCACTCCCTTTTTTGTCAAGAGACAAATGCTATAGCTGCCCTTCTCCAGTCCTCTGGGACCTTCCCTGTTCTCCAGAAGCTCATAAAGATAATTGTTAGTGATTCAGAAATCGCTGTTTCATTTCTGTAAGGTGAATTTAATAAAGCCCAGCAAATTTACATATGTTCATCTTACCTAAATACTCATTTTTTGCATACTTTTGTTTGCAATACATTTTTTTTTCTTTAAGTGGTCTTGAATGTCTTGTCAAATTCACCATTTTTTGAAGGCTGGTGTGAAGGAGCTATTAGATAATGAAATTTCATCTTTCCCTGCATTGCTTTTTCTCCTTTTTGCTACCACTGACCTTCTTGTATTTGTTTTTGTGACTTTTTTTTAATCATGTATTTTAAAATTATTCTTTGTGTTCTTTTTATCTTCTGCAATTTGAAACTCAATTTATACTTCAGCTTCTTCTATTGTATATCCTTTTTCTCAATACTCTTCCTTAGATAACCTTTTTCCATATAATTACTTTTTGTCAGGCAGTTGTTGAAGCTTCCCAAGTGCAATGGTCTATTTGTTCTGTTCTTTGGTCCAATTTGTGCATTTAATGTAACCTTCCTGCATAAACTGCCAGCATACCTGTATGTATTTATCCTCAAGTCATCTTTCTACAGGACCTTTAACCACTTTTCAGGCTTTGCTGAAATGTGTTGGTTTTGATGGTGGTAGTGTGATTGGAGGGTGTTTCTGTTTTATTTCTGTAGCTGTTATATCTCATTTTCCTAAAAAGTCAGTTTGTGACTTCTTTCCCCAAAAGACCTTTCTTCACCTTTTTAATCCATTCTTTCCCATTAGGTAGCACCAAATCTAAAATGGCTCCTCTGTGGTAACTTCTTCACTCTGAAATGTTAATTTGCCTCAAATGTAATATCCAGACAGTTAAGTCTTAGTTTTAACACTTGGTATCTAAATATTTAAATTCTTATTCTGTCTCCTCTAAATAATTTTCAAGTTTCTCATTCATGAAAACCAATGCCTTCCCCCACACAGAAAATGATGTAGTCCTCACGTTCAGACTCAGTTTAGCATGTCTGCTCTTTT
The DNA here is from genome assembly GCA_013399695.1 of Formicarius rufipectus. Classification (NCBI taxonomy): domain Eukaryota; kingdom Metazoa; phylum Chordata; class Aves; order Passeriformes; family Formicariidae; genus Formicarius; species Formicarius rufipectus. The sequence goes on along the minus strand of VXAU01005544.1, from coordinate 352,577 downwards.
CCTTTTTTTGATTTGCAGCCACTCCCCAGGAGTTTCACCAAACTCAGTTTTCCAATCTGTTTCACTATTTGACAGCAGTTATATGTGTTCTTGACACTAAGGACAACATTTGCCTTCTTTGTCCATTGAGAGAACTTGCTAAAAAAGTGACTCTTCCACACCAATACTCCATTCCAGTGTTTTGCCTCATAAAGCTCTGCCATGCCAGTTACGTCTTCACGTGTGAAATAATGTCTCGTTCTTTTTTCTTTCCTCCAGCTCATGTTTACCAGGCTGTCATGCCATTCTTACTGAGTGCCCAAGGAAACTTAGTCATTGTGGTTTTTGAGCAATAAGTTATATACTTTCAGAGTCTTCAGTAACTTTTGCAGCCATTAGGACATCCCTATACTACTCTCAGGTAACTGATGTGGGCATCAACTTAGCTAAATTAAGATCTTTTTTCTTCTGTTCCTCTTGGTGACATTGTCAGCATAGGTGTTACTTGGCCATACCATGCACGATTAGCTTTTTGCAAAGTACCTTTCTCTTTTGAACACAATTTTATATTCGTGTGCATTTAACTGTAGCCCAAGAGCTCTGGTCTTCCTATCACAGCCTCTAGTTGTGCCTTTCAACTTCCCTGATCAAAAAGTCATTTTTGTAGATCTTTGTACCATTTCATCCATCAAAAACTTCATTGCCTTCAAGGTCTGAAAACTAAACAGAAACTAAATGGTAATCTGAAAAAAAAATGCTCTCCTAAAGGCAATGTCAAGAGTACAAAAACACACTGTTTGTCTAAAGGAAGCTGCCAGAACTCTCCTAATGCATCAGGTGCAGTTCTTAATCTGTCCTCCCAACAAGGTTTTCCCTTGCAGAGTAAGAAATTTCTCAGTTCTTACCTGCTTGTTTAAATCTTTTGGGTCTCTACAAGACCAAATGGTCAGTTGACTGGTTGGCTTTTCTCTGTCTTTTTTCCCTTTCTTCTTCTCTCCTGTGTCTTAAACATGTAGACACTTGACTTTCTCAGCATCATTTCAATGTTCCCTTAAGGTGAAAGCAATGTTTCTAGGTTGGCAGCTGTGAAGTAGTTGGGTACCTTCACCTCAGCTCTGCACAGTGTTTATAGACTTCTTCCAAAGATATAAGGCATCTACAAATGTTTCCTCAGCTGTTTTCTCTTTCCTAGTGAGTACGTGCTTTGGGATAGTGTGACACTATTGCCATGAACTTCTATCACATGTTGATAAGTGTGTGTCCACTGCTTAATAAAAATGAATCTTGGACAGTAAGTTCCACATTTCAAACACTTAGGTTTCTTTATTTTATTTTTCCTTTATTTATTTATACTCTTATTTTCTTCTTTTTTTTTTTTTTTTTCAGTGATACTGTAATTAATTCTCGCACTACCCTGGCTTGTGTCCTCACATTCAATTTAAAATTGGCAAGTGCCCATGTATTTCTGGGCCACTGATCCATTCATTTCCCACTATACTGTCGCCTTTTTCCCCTTGAAGTACACATAGTTTCAATACATAAGGCTTTTTCTTCTTTTTGGATTAGCTAAATGAACAAAGAAAGAACATTCAGGGTAAATAAAAGATTCTACCTGGAAAGTGAAAAATAAAGTGAAAAGAAGTAGCTGCAATCCTACATGAAGGGAAAGGTGAATTGGAAGCTCTTCTCCATCTCACAGCAGAATAAACCCCTGAATAGACCAGAGAAGTGAGGCCAGAGCCCTCTGCCAGAGAAGCAATTCTGCCATAGGTATCAATTAAACAGTGAGTGGGGCTTGGATATTGCTACAAAATCACAGATCTACGGGTGGTTTCAGTCACAAACATAGAAGTTTCTAAGCCCGTTAAACAGACTTTTGTTTCAAAACAGTGAAATACAAGGACAATTCCTAGTTCCACATCAGAATGTTTTGAGCAGTACGTGGCCAGACTGACAAGGCTATTTGCAGTGTAGGAACTGCATGTACAATACTGACACTAAAATTACTGTCATTGTGGGAAGAACAGTAATGCATTCCAGTAAAAATTGTCAGAAAATTACTCTCTGGTATTAACTGTGAATCTTTTTTTTTTTTTAGTTGTTGGAATTACGAAATTAGGGGCTTTTATCATATGCCTTTCTCTTCTGTGAGTTTAGAGATAATTTACACTCATTAACATAGATTAGTTTTTGAATTCTTAGTCTACAGCAAATGGTATTTTTTAGGTTAGGTGTTAGAGGCTATTAATTGTTGCAGAATAAAAATACATGTGAAAAAATGGGAACATTAATAATTGCTCATTTATCTAATTTTTTTTGCCAGATTTTATCCCTCTGCTTGGTAGAAAGAGCAATTCATTTTTTATCAAACTGCCATGGATCTTTGGTCTTCTGGTAATGCAACATAGTCATGAAATCCATCAGACTGTCAGGCTTGCGAACCTTAGCTGCATTCAAAGAGTGTTTAATAATTCAAAAAGGAAGTTTTCTGTACCTTTGCAGCAAAAGATGAAGTCCCTACTATTAAAGAACTACTCAGTACGTGGACTGAGTTTGAAATATCCGCTATTTAAACATTCATTGGATTAAAGCTACAAATAGTTTTAATTTCTTCTACCATTTATAATATGGCATCATATTTGTAACTATATGCTTTATTTGGTAAATGTTAGGATTTTAGACAATATAATGCATGTATCAAATAATCTCGTCAGTACATTAAGGTGCACATTTCAGCCTCAGCTCTTTTTTGGCAACAGAAATTGATAGTTGTTAGCACCTTCCTCTATTTCACTATCAATTGTGGAATTGTGTTTTCCCAAAACAAAGCCAGTCATGGAGCATAATTTGTGAGATACGAATAATTTCAGAGAGAATCAGCAGCCTTCTATAAATAAAGCACTGGGGGTTTTTTTGACAGCACTGTGATCAGCACTAAGCAAAATATGCTGTAAAGCCATGGAGTGCCCTGCACTCTTTGCCTCAAGTGAAGGCGATGTGACGAGGTCTGTGCTTTCATGAGCCTGTGTCAAATGGTTCAAATGGTCTGCTCTGAGTGTCAGAAGTCAAGAAGGAGAAAGTAAATGTGGATTAGGCATGAATTTCTGCAGAAGAAATCATGATTTTATGAGAGGGAAGTTTTAAGGACAATAGCTGCTGAGTTAATTTCACAAATATGCAGTGATATTCATAAGGCAATACAGGTATCAGGGAGCAGACCTCTCTTTAACTAGAACAAACATGGAATAAGTGAATATGCCTTTTTCTGGAACGCTTGTGTTATTTGAGCTGCAAATAGTTCATAAATATACATTCTCTTCGATGTTCTTTCCTAAGACAGAATGAAAGTAGCTTGCTTATTGCACTTGAGTGGAGAGAGATGGGTTGTCCATTTCAGGTTTGCTCAAGACTGGAGAAAACAGTGACAAAGGGCAGAGCTGGATGAGTCACTTCAGTGACCTGCAGGTCCTTTCCAGCTGCCCTTTTTTCTGTGGGACCTTTCTTTACGTGGCTGGAAGCACATCTGCTGTGGGATCAAAACACAGACACTTTAATTGTAAGACTGGTGGGCTGCAGGGAAGCTGGTGATGTGCCCGTCTGTGTTTCTGTGTCACAGCCATGTTGAAATGAATAAATAAACAAACCCCTGGAAGTCTCCATCTGTCCTATAATGTGATATGGAGAAATTGAAATGTCTGCCCTGTGGGGTTCATCCAAGCCACGTGGAGCTTCCTTTCTGAGGGATAAACATCACTTAACATCAATTGGAGACCACATTGGAGCACCAGATTATCTTCTACCAAAACTGGATGTTTTTTTCAGGCATCAGAGGTACTGTGAATTCTTCAAAAGCTTTGGCACAGCTGTGGCTAACTACTTAATTTCTTCTGTGCTTTATTTCCTCTTTGAGCATGAAAGTACTAATTACTGCTTGGCACACTCATTCTTTTGTTTCCTAGTGTACTAGTAGTACCTTCTCCCCTTCCAAATTCACCAAAAAACATGCATATTCCTGGCTTCCATGAACTTTGTTATTCTATTAATTGAGGATGAACTTGACTTTTATTTTTTTTAAGTATTCACTGTTCATTTGCTCTTACAGAAACAAGGAAAGATCTCATTAGGCTTTACTGAGAGGTAAGATACCATAAAACCAGTTCATATAGTAACTTCCTATTGGTGTACTCTTACCTCAGTAAATGTGAAATAGTTTAAACATCTATAAGAAAGTGGAGTTTTAGCCATGTAGGAAAAAGATGCTGCCATGAATGAACGGATGGATTTAAAGGTTATGTTCTGGTTTTCTACACAGTAGCATCTCTGTAAATACAGATATGTAAATATTTTGTTTTTTCAGGAATAAAGACATGAATTTTTTCTGGGTATATTTAAGTACATTTTTCACTCATGCACATTTGGTTTTATAACTTATCTGGGTTTTAACCTCAATACACTGTATTGGCAGGTCAAGTCACGATTTTCTTTCTGAGTTTAATGTGTAAAGACATGTTCAGCAGTGTCTGGGAAACACTTGAACAAAAGAGTTATGAGAACCATCGGAAAGGCCCCATGGAATGATGGGTTTGGATCCATTACCCCTCCAGGGTATATAGAAAACGAGGCAGGGACAACTAACTAAACATGCTTAAAATAACATGGCCTTGTTTCTTCTGTGAAGTTGGTCTAACTGTTCAATTAGGGGCAGATAAGTAGTGACATTAGCTGTGAGACTGAAGTATGGCTTCACAGTATCCCCTATACCCATGTAACATAAAAATATTATTGTAGTGTTATATGGAGATAGCATGTATATATATCTAATAATGTAAGATCATAGACTAATAGGGCTCGTGAACACTGGCTTTGTGTTTAAAGTTGACTGTTGTACTCTCAAAACATTTTGTCATACCTTTTTTCTCTATGCCATTCCTGTATTTATTTTACTTGCTGTGAAACCAGTTATACAATTATAATAAGTCTATAAACCATATCAGGGTTAGTTTTATTAAATACTTGTTTGTGGTGCAGCATCACAAAATAAAAGAAAAATACATTCTGTGCTTATGTGAAAAGACGTACGATTATATGCTATGCATATATATAAAATAAGAATTTCATTAAGCTGTCACATCCCCTTTGTGGAACTTCTTCTCCATTCTAAAGGTATTACAGTCTTTTCCAAGATCCTGGAGTGGTGTAAATTTCTTCTCTCCAGGTAATTGTTAATTCTTTCTCATGCAAGATAAACTTATCTTTTGGTTAAGTGACATTCATTTATAAATTTCAAGCTAAAATAATTTTTTTCAGTTAACTTCCCTATCCTGAACCAAAGTAATCACCAAACTTCTAGTGAATGGGAAGGAAAATAGAAATTTAGGCCCTCTTCTAAACACCAGAATCCGGTCCTTATATTTGTATATGTGTTTCTGAATTGAATGTTAGGGATATTGGAGATGCTCTGTTAAGGGAACCCTGTGGTGATGTTTCCCTGTGTGACGGGGAAGGGCTCACCAGAGCATGTGCTTGGTTGTGATGGACAGATTCACTGATACTCATCCGAAGCATAAAAGGAACAACATGGTTAAAGACAATGCAGGGATTGGAGTAGTTCTCCTGGTGGCTGTGTTAGAGTGTAAGAGTGGCTGGCTAAACTTCAGCCAGTTGCAGGAGCATGGAGCTCTGTGACATGAATTAGTTCCCTTTCCTAATGAGCTCGCACTGCTGTGGTACCGACCTTGCTTTATTTCAATGCTAGCTTTAGGTTACCTTGCTGGAGAGTGGATGCTGCAGGCAGTAGCCAGAAGAGATGCTGTTATATGGTTTTAAGCCAAACAGAAATCCAGTTTTGACTCACACCTGTTCTAACGGCTCATTAAATTAAAGGTTTCCACTTCAGTGGCCCATACATGGTAACTACTTAATCAGCCCAGTGTCTGAGCTAGGGAATCCTACTGAAGCAGTGATTTCAGATTTGTTTGGTTGAGGTTGTTTTGTTGAGGATTTGGGGTTTTTTTATTATTTACTTAACTTTTGTGAATATTTTTTTTTTTGCCGTAAAAAAGACCACTGCAGAGAATGTTGTCAAGTTGTTAATAAATTTTCTCTTATCTGTATTCTTTCACACACTTTTAGGATCACTCAGCACTTCTGGGAGTTCATGAAAAATTGCGGTCTCCTTTATTTCATTTAGTAGACACATGAAATAACCAGTCAATCCAGATTCTGCTTGTGAAATTTATGTAACTCTGTAGCCAGTCTCTTTGTGTGTTTGTATGCATCATCACAACTCCCTTTTGTAAGAAATAAGAGCTATCAGTAGTGTCCCTGTTTAACATGGCTATATATCCTTCCTTAATTTTTTTATAAATTCAAAGATTTAACAGAGCACAACATTTAACTTCCACTAAACATAAAAAAATTTTTAGCTAAGAATGTCTGTTTTAAATGATGCTAAACTACTATGAATTTCTGACTTTTAATAATGAACTTTTGAACACAGGTACTACCTTGCTTTAAAATCCATAGGTCATGTCTTAGCTGCAGTCAGCATGCAGGCAGCTATGATGCTCTGTTTCTTTAATCACTTTCATTAAACATTTCTGAAATTAATTTGAAATATTTTATAATATGCTGATATATTATAAATATATATGCTATAATATAATATATATTATATTATAGCATATATAATATGCTATATTATGGATGACCTTGTACCAGTAGTGTCACAGTAAATGAACTTAAAATCAACCACAGCACAACATGGACAAATTTGATTTATACTGATAAAACAACTTGTTCCATTATAAAAGATAAAGTAGGGTGACAAGCCAGGAAGTCAGTATTGATTTGCTAAACTATGACAATAACAATAGAATAATTTCTGAAAGATTGATACTGTGGGTCATTCTCTGTTTACAGGCATTGCTGATAATAAAAGGTGAAATTGCCATTTTTATAATTAAAGAAAAAACCTTCTGCATTTTCTCAGGGCTGTTTTGTGTGTAGCCAAATATTTACTTCCTCTCACAGATTCAAATATTAGAATTTAATAGCTTCTTCTTTTTGATGCACGCCATTAGATTCTTTCACAGAAGTAATTTATCACTGTATATTTAAATCATGAGTCAGCAACTCCCAGAGGAGAAATGAACCTCTTTAATGTCATACTTCTTATCCATTTTGGCTTGTCTGGTATTCTTTATATCCAAATTTAGCATAATAAGATTTAGATTCTCACAACTGATGCATATGAACGTACATACATGTGTGTTCATACTGAGTGCCTATATTTTATGAGTTCCTCCAGCAATTTCTTTATTCAATTACGCTATAGGTGTAGGTTTACCCAGATGTCTAAATTATCGATATCCTAGATGCCACAGTCTCCTTCCACAATAGTTCTTTTAGTTAACTGATTATAATCCAAGCACTTCTATGTTTTCAGACATTTTCACATTAAACTAATTTCCTTATATGTAATTATTTTTCCATTGTCTATTGCAGAAAATAAATCAATAATAGCCATAATTATATCTTTGATTATTTTTATGACTATACAAAGTCTTGCCTTGATGAATTCATTTGAAACATACTGAAAGGAATAACTAATTTTCCTAGGAAAAAAGAATTCTTGCCCTTTCCGAAACAGCAACAATTGTCCCTTAAGCCTTTAAGAACCTATAAGAAAGAATTTCACCCTTTGACTTGAAACCTGAATGAATAAATAGTGTTATGAGAAGGTAAAAAGTCAACTGATGAGCAAAATTGACATGTTGTTTTCAAAACCAGATAACCTGAACCTAATTAGAAGAAAAGTAAGTAGGAGTTGAGAGGGATTGAATGACTCTCCGTTCCTGAATTTGTTTAGAATGGGATGGAAAACTGGAGTGATACATGCTGCAGTCATAGCTAGCAGAAATATCACGATTTTTTCTTTTTTTTAAGTAGTGATTCTGAATCTGGAGGATTACAGAGTGGTCTGTGAATGTTTTTGTCACATATAATTCTCCAGGAATTAAATTTTCATTACATTTGCCTTCTCTTTTGCTCATTTGCACACAGACAGACATAAAATGTGAGGTGTTGGGAAGTAAAAAAAAAAAAAAAAAGGGCAGTATTATTTACCTTTGAATGCTTTGTGCCATTGCTGTATCTGATTCATTTGCTGAACTGCAGGACACTTACTGCCTGTCTGTGTATTCCCAAGTTTTTCCTTTCAGGCATTACAGCAGGTTTCTTTCACATTTTGCTTATGGATCTGCAGCATGGTTGTGTAACACAGCAAAGCATCATTCAGAATTTTTGTGAGCTGTTTTGTATTTCAAGACTTGTATTATGGAAAAAAAGGAACATTAAAAGATGTAATTGTGCTTAAGTAGGAAAAAGGACCCTTCAGTAATTTGCAATTCTAGAGCAGAGGTTTAGTCTTCTAAGCAGATTCCAATTCACTGGGGACAAGTATTCTATAGACTTTGATTTTAGCTGTTCAGGATTTTCAGCTGACTTAGCAAGAAGTTCTTGAGACAAGTCAGTTCTTCCTCTTAAAAGGCTTTGCTGCCACACTGTGGAAGAAATATTTATTCCATTTAAACTACTGTTACAAATAGCACATAAGCTGAGTTCCTGTCTCTACCCAGCATCTACCCCACCTCTCAAAAAGACAGACAAAGAACTGTAAAAAAAAAAATACCATGGTGGGATAGTTAACAATCTAATTTCAGTTTCAGCTTTGACCTCAGTTGTCTACCCTAAGGCAGGAAAACAATGGCAATAACATGAAGAATATTATTTTACTAAGGGAATGGTAGAAATCAACTGAAGGATTCCTCTGATTTATAAATGACAACTCCAGAAAAATGATTATACAGAAGAAGATATATATGCAAAGTTACTGTTATTGTAGATTATAACAAACTAAAAATAAGTTTAAAAATATAGAAGCAAAGGAAATTTTCACATAGGACTCTTTTGAATCCATATTTCCAGTTTTTCAGTCTGGTTTGATTTCTGCTTTTAACAAGCAAGGTGCTGATTTTTGTGTTAGCAATGTAAGTACAGCGTGTTTGAAAGGAATTAATCATGTGTGGTTTTTTTGTTTGTTTTGTTTTGTTGGGGGTTTTTTATTTGTTGGGTTTTTTTGTTGTTTTTGTTTTTTCTCTCTTTTTTTCCCCCTGTAGTTATTGTGATTTTGTGATTTGTTTTGTTTCTTGTTTTATTTTCTTGATTGTCATTTCATTTTCAAAGCCTTAGCTCAAGGACCAGAATGCTAGCCTGGTGTAATGCAGTGAGCGAAGTGCTTGATACAGGTTGAGGTACGAAAGACACTCAAAACTCAGAAAACACTGAATAAAAATTCCTTTTCTCATGCTAACACTAGATGGGAAAAGAGCATAGTGTAGATACTCTTGCAACCCTTCTGATGGACTAATGGGCAAAACTCACCACACAGTTCTTGCCTTTAGCACTTGGATAGAGTTTTCCTAGTGGTGAGTGATTCCATGCATCGTTTCTATGAGCAAGCAGATGTTCACATGAGAACGTGCTGCTTCACATCAAGCATAAGAACACGCCAGTGGTGTAATTTCTGATGCCAAGTGGGAGCTGCCTGCACGAACCCTGGGAATGATTAGCTGATGGGGTGTGTGCTGTAGCCTGTGCCACGTGTGGGGTAGTACAGCCCTGCACCCTGCTTGGGACACCTGGCTGGGGCAGCATTATTTTCTCCATGGACAGTGTTCTCCCATTAGCGTACCTACACTTGGAAACCTGGATGCAAGGACTGAACCATCTTACCAGTTGGACTTAAGATTTTCCCTGTTTTGCTAGTTTAAAAACATTATCTTTTACCTGGGATGTTGATAAAACAAAGTGACAGGACCTTAGGAAGTACAGCAACTCCTGATATGAATAACTATTGGACATTAAAAGTAGTAAAAAATATTTTTATAGAAATACATTTTTCTTTTTACATCTTTCTTATCACTTCTTTCATTTCATATGTTGTTATCTCTTGACTTTCCATAGATTTTATTTCCTGTCTTCTAGTTTCTTTTATAGTAATTTTTTTAAATTGATCTTTTTGCTAAGCTGAAAAGGAGAGGTGGAGTGCGCTTCAGGCTATATGATGTTCCTCAGTGCATGACAGAAAGTGGAAATTAATAAAGAATAGCTTTCAGGCTTCAAAGATTGCCTCTATTAATCATAAACCAAGCCACAGTAAACAGGTGAAGGTGAAGCTGAAGATGACACAGTTGAGTTGTATTAATTTGTAATACTTTCAAGACATTGGTATCTACACTGTTCTAACAGTTCCTAAGAGAGGCATTAAAAGCATGAAAATACAAAAGAATAGCACAAAACTATGACAGTGTTTTTGGATTATAAATAATGAAATAAATATATTTATAAATTCTCAAATCTGGTAAATCTAGGCACACTGTAAACACCTCAGTATAGAAAGAGGTAGCCATATAATTAAAAATAACAGATTTTATAGAGGTAAATGTTGATGTAGTCTCTTTCTAAGATTGGAAATGGTAGAACAAGGCTTGACCACTTAAATAAAAAAAAATCTCACAACTAATTTTTTTTTTAACTAGAATTTTCTCAAAGCTCTGTGGTGTCCATGTTTAAAAATAGAGTTTAACTGCCCCCCTATGGAAAGAAACTTAAGAAAAAATGTGTTACACAGAAAGATTATGTACTATATTACTAAACATAAACCCTACTTACTATCTAGTGTAATGTTAAGTGATAATATTAAGGATAGAAAAAGGGTTCCTGAGAAATTTGTTTACATGGAGGTTTTTGAAGAGAAAGGCAAAAGCTAAGAGAAACATTTAGAGTGGTAATTTGTGTATCTCAATATGCATGCTCATTAAAAATCAAAAAGAAAAAAATGAAAGTGATGTTAATTTAGCTACCAAAGGGATTCAACTCACTTCTCTGTCATTAGAAAATGTAAAAATAAAATTTATCTTGGTTTATTGTGACCATGTGGAAGACAGTAGAATACAATAAGTGCACTTTTCATATACTTCCGTCAAGGTTAGACTTTTGTTTTTTGCAAAAGGTTTGCAACAGAAGGCATTTCTCAGTTAATCAGATGGTGTTTTGATGTAATTTTCTTGTTCTCTGCCTCATGACTAGTTCCTGTGATAAACACGGTTGTAAAGCGTATAAAAACAGATTGTCCTACCTGAAAAGACATGGATAATGTTAGTTTTGGAAACATGACAAGTTTTACATGGAAACAACTCCTAGAAATCGGATGGGATTTTCTGTGAAAAAGTAGTCTTGTCCCATGAATTTGTCCTTTTAATACCATGTAAGGAAAAAAAAAAATCAATTGCTCAATTATTATCTGGCATTGCTACAATAAATCATAAAAATAAATTTATATGGCTGGAGAAATTGTAACTTCGTAGGTAGAGCAAGTTGCATTTAATTATTTAATTGTTATTTTGTCTTAGTAACTTGTTCCAGAAATAGTCATGTACTTACTCATGTACATAGCCATGTGATGTGTAGGTACAAGGTAATTAGCAAAACCTTAAGAAGCATTTTAATCAATCAGTTTGGGATTAATCTCCAGTATGAGAACAATGCCAATGTTCTGCTTCACCATTCTTCCACCAAGTGGAAGAAGGGGATAGAAGAGAACTTACCTCTTAGCAGCAATTCCACTCAAAGGCCTTGTTAGCAGTTTACAAATATGCTGTTATAAAGCCTCCCTGTAACCCTGTAATTAGCACTAGATAAATAAGAAATAAGCACAGCAAAAGCTTTGTCCTTCAATCCAAACACATTAAGTTCGGCTGAAAATTGTTTTGGAAACAGGATTAGTTTTCATTTTCTAATGCTCTCAGTGCTTAGAGCAGCCTGGGTAATCAGAGTATTCAGTGCAGGTTACCTGGGAGAGTTTGTATGGATGCATATTATAACTATATTTTGCTTAGTTCAGCTCTTCTCTCCCCCCTCTCTCCTCTCCTTTGCCCTCCCCTCTCGTTTTTTTCACTTGATTTCTTCCCCTTCCTCACCAAACAAATTGTCAGTTGTGTTGTACTTGGACATTGCTTGAATAACTGGAAGGTGGCTTGCCAGATGTGTAGCAGCTTGAGGAGAAAAATATTTGAGTGATTTGCTGCTTGTCTTTCCTGAAGAAGTTTCCATTTATCTCTAATATGGAGAAATCCTGTTGGCACACATTCATTCCTATCTGCCATCACTTTGTTGCCTTGTTTTGGCCTGAGGACTCTGTCATTACCTAGTGTTTTTTTGGAAGCACTGGAGATGATGACTAGAGAGGATTTAACATGATTGAAAAGATGGCTGGACAGAAGAGCCTGACTGAGAATATTTGCATCTGAAGTTTATCTGGACTGACTTTGAGAAAGGTATTAATCACCTCCTGTGTTAATCAACATAATATACTGTGCTTAATTTCTCATTCCACTCTTTTGAAAGTAAGATGAGCTGAGTATGTTAAACAAACTGTGATTAAGGAACTAATGAAACCAAATCATATTTAACACAAATTATTCAATGAATCCCATACCAAAAATACCATGCACACTTTCGTGCTCCATTCAAAAACTTAATGTTGATACAGTTTCTGGAAAGCAGGAAGGAGCTGTGAAAAGGAGGGGAGAGTGGATGAAAATTCAACAGGGTATAAGTTTTTTTCTGAGGAATTTGACATAGAACTTCATCCTAATGTTATATCAGGTCAAAAAACTGCATAATTTCATTTACTAAAATTTGACAATCAAACTTACACAAATGTGTGAAAAATTTCTAAACATGCATTTGCATGTTTAATAAAGCATGTGTTCCTTCCTACTGCTTTCTCCATCAGTATTACAGCTTTGTCATTCCTTGAGTTTGTATCAGAAAGTTTTTGGGTCTTGAGGTGCAAATCAGCTTAATCACCAGTTCCACTCTCACTGAACCTGGAGCATATAGTGGAGCTGTTACAGCTTAAAAGAGTGTAGTTGATGTTTGTGAGTGCTAATCATGCTTTTTACAGCAGTACCTATGAGTACAGACCAGGAGTCAGTCCTTGGAGGTACTCTAAGTATATAGAAACCTGGGGAAGAGCCACCAACATAAACAGGCAAAGCAGACAAGAAAAATAATCAGCTGGCCGGCAGAAAATGTCACCTGTTTTTCTTGGTTTTCAGGGCTCTGGAGGTGATATCTTTGTCCCATCTCTGGCTCATGGAAATGAAAATTCCAAACTGACAGTGTTGTTTGTGTAAATGAGATGCAAATTATCTTAAATGTGTAAGATTCCAACGGCAATCGAAAACGAAAATCATGCATAATCTTTTTTTTTCTCAAGGAAAGAAAAATATCCTCTGATTAAAGTGAAAAACATTTATGAAGTATTAGCATTTCATTCACTAGTAAAATTGGTACTATCATCACCATTCATTTTGAATCACATTTGAAGAACATGAACTTTATGTTACAGTTATGAGCATGGCTGTTTCTTCTTTTTTAGTTCTTTTCATATGACTTATTTCTGCCCTTCACAAATTCTTAATACTAATGTTTAATTTTGTCTGGCTTATAAGCATTATCTATACATCTACTAATTTAGAATTATACATCTACTAACATTTAGATTTTTAACTGTTTTAGAAGTTGAAAAAACTTATGCAGAGAATAGAATCCTAAAGTGTTCAGAGTAGATGCAAAATGAGTTCCAGTCACAGTCTTATTGTGTAAAGTTCACAGTGACAAAAAATATGAAACACTACTGATGATTTTGAATCCCCCTCCAAAAGTACCTAATTGTTCTTATGGACTTAAAAAAACCGAACAAACTAACCAAATAAACTTAAAGCATATTGGTAGAAATAACTTAGAAAAAACTAAGAAAAACTGTTTTGGGGTGGGTAAGTGGCTAATGGCAGTTGGAAATAATAAAAAATCAACAGAAACTCACATCCAGAATTTTGTGTCACTTGGTTCCATTTTCTTTGGGAAAGACAAAACAGAAAGACATCAGAGAAGTTAGCTGGGCATTTTGTCCCCTAACCAACCTACAACTAGAATGTTTAATTATTTTTCTGAGAAAAAGCTTTGAAAGATATTCAGCCAACTGGTTTATTTTGCATAGTTATCCGACAGATAATATGACATGGTAATATATCTTGACTTTTTTGCATATTATTTTCATGTCCTGTCTTAGGATGAATCTAGAATGGTCATTTAATTTAAGTAAAATGTTAGGTGAATCCACTGCATATCACAGGTCCTGGTAGGGTTTCTTTGGTGTTTTTTGTTTGTATTTTTGTTTGGTGTTTTATTGGTTTTGTGTGGTTTTTTTAAGGAATAGGGAACAAAAAAATGCATCAAAATTAAATACTTGAGTAATATGCTAGTGATTCATTCAGGAAAAAGAGGATTTTCTTCTTCCATGCCTCATCAAAGGATTACTTTTAATTTTTCTTTTCGTTAGCTGTAGTGTTTTTACTCCTTCTTGCGTGCAGATGTTCTTTTGCTTTGCAGTAATTACCAGAGTGTGTCAGTGCTTGCTGATGCATTTATTGCTTCCTTCTTCACAAATTTCCCAAAAGAATTTGCTATATTGGGAAAACAGCTGTTTCTCCATGCCTCTGTTTGCATTTCAAATAATTGCAATTCGTGGCCATTCTCAGAGTAAAGTTATTTTAGCCAAACAAAAGAGTTATACAAAGTTCAGTTGTACATCAGTTCTGTGGAGCAGGCATGTTCAATGTATACTTTGTCTCTCAACCAAGAGCTTTAAAATCATAAGGAGCAAGGTCAAGGCACAGCTTCAAAGTTCTGGAGTGTAATTATTTTGTTTTAAAAGTATCTGGTTTTCTATAAAGCTCTAAGGCAGTTAAAATTATCAAGAATTTCCTTCCTCTGATCTATGATTTGAGGGTGATTTTTTTTTTTCTGAGAAGTGGTTGTAACAATTACGTGTGTTACAGAGCAATACTGTTAAAGATGAAAACCAGAAATGCTTAAACCTTGTGTTGAACTACCCTATTTGAAAGCAACGTCGTGAGGAGGAAATTTTCTGACATGTTTTTCCTTAATTGTTCTGTTGTGATTCTTGTAATGGAAAAAAGCACACTACATTGGTGATAACTACCACAAACGCGGCTAGCTGGAGATCAGTTTCTGCTAGAGTGATGGGACCTGTGGATTTCACATCTACTGACCACTTTTAGTAAATATTGGATCAAGTTTTATTATTTCTACTGAGTTTATTTCTCAGAAGTGCTGAAACCTGTTCATTTTGCTGGGAGTTATAAGCACTCACTCCCACAGAGGTTATGGACAAAGGAATCTGACAATTGCTGGATTTTCATTTTAAGAAGCATCAAAAGACAAGGATTTTATTATTGTATCTGGATGAAATGTTAGTTTCTTAGGCTCATATGAAATTCAGAAAAAAGTGAAGTTTAGAAAATATTACTTTTTTTAAAGACTTTTTTCCCCCTAGGAACTTCTAGCAGAACGGAAGGGTTTCTACATTTTTCTATTCAATACTACATCATGATCTCTTCCTTTTTACTTAATTTTAATACATACTGCACTCTACCCAGGTTACTACAATATAAACTACATTTTCTATATTCAGAACACTTGAACTCATATTTAAAGATGTGTGCAAGTAAATACTGTAGTGGTGCCTGAGCAATGGGAAGGTCAATTAATTCAGATGCTGAGCATGCTTTTCAAGCTCTCCCACTAAAATGTGTCTCATATATTGGACTATGGATATAAAGCTAGAAAACCTTGAGAGCCCAGCATATTCATATTTATACTGTAGAAAGAGCTATGCTCATGAGAAGGCAGGTGGCAAAAAGTGTTGCTTTCTTTGGTTTTATTTTCATAATCCCAGCCCATTTTCTATACACTGTGTGACAGAAGATCCCTAATGCAGCAAATGAATGTCAAGGAACAGAGATATGGGATAGCAGGTGAAGGCAAGTATTGTAATTATGACTTTTTCTGGTTTATTAAATAGGGGAGATGCAGTGAAGATGTCAACCTTTATCCATTGGATATGGAAGTATATAAGCATTGTCTACAAGTCTGCGTATTAATTAAATATATATATGTATATGTATGTGATGTCTATATCAAGTTACACTTTGAAATTGTCTGTGATACAGAATTAAGCATTCTTTTTAATGAAATTACTGTTTTGGTTGTAAGTTTTTTTGATGATAAGCAAAAAACCTAATTATCTGCAGAGAAATTTGAAAGGCAAACTACTTAAAGAGCAAAATACTTCACTGTATTAAGTTAATTATTCACAGTCATTTATCACATCAGTGGTGGTCCAGCATAGTGAGAGTTTGCTCCATTACACTGTTTAGATTTTGCTTGTAGTTTTAGGAAGTTATGATTATGGGTTTAAGGATTCTAATTGAGGAAGATTTCCTCAGTTTTGACTTTGCCATTTATAAAATCATAGCTAAAAGGAAACAGCAGCAAAACTGACTTCAGCAAGGACATTCTAGTAGGGTATTACAGATTGAGTCATGTCTGCCGGGGCTCTGGTTGCAGGCAATCAGATGTCCTTGTCACATTCTCTGCTTGATGACCAGCAGTTTGGGTTGAACTATTCATCATGCCTGCAGTAGTAAATATTCCTGTAATAACACAGAAAGATGGCTAAAGTCATTAAAAAAAGCACAAGGTAAAGCAAAGAAAAAGGGAAACCTTAAAATGAAGGTATTCTAGAGAGAGTTCTCCGGGCCAGATACTGAAATGTTTCCAAGTGTATCTCATCAATATATATGTAGAGGTTTATATATATGTGCATATATGTATGGGGACACAGAGAGGATGATTCAGGAAGAGCTCTAGTGAGGAGAATGTGTAAAAAATGTAGGGTATTTGTTATTTTTCTGATTTATAGAAGCTGAGCAGCTATCACAGAATGAAAAAGTAATTGCTGTGAGTAACTGTGTGTAAATAGTAAGTAATCTATAAAACCTTAATTTACAGATGATATGCAAATGCAGCTACATTAAGACCACATTGAGAAGTATCCTGTCTGTTGCAGAGGGTTCTCCGATCCTTCTAGTGACTTCTGCTGTTAGTTTAGAGCAAGTATTGTCTTTCCCCTGCTCTTATTTTTTCAAAATAGAACGATTTTAATTATTTTTGTCTTTTTTTTTTTTAAGTAGTTTTAGCTGGTATTTTTTCTTTTCACAGTTGTTTTTGTATCTAGAATCTTTGTTACTGTGCAGCTAAGTGGATCAAAGCCTACTAAAGCATTTGGTGAATTTCCTACCTAAGAGATGAAAAGATTGTGCTGCAATAAAATAGGTTTAAGTATCATACACTTCTAGAACATTTAGGTTAAATGAACAACAAACTGTCAGAATGTTCCCTTTTCCTAATTAAGCATTATTGCTGCCATTTAAAACTTAACGTTTCAGAAATGTGTTTCATGAATGATTGGTTAGCAGAAAGCTGTCACAGTGATATAAATCATCTCAAAATGTATAGGAATCTGCATTAGGTTTTTCAATAATTATTAAATACAGACAGCTTTGGCTTGAATAATTGAAGTACAAGAAAACACATTCACTAAATAGTGGTATCAGCACTGGAAGAAGGAGTCCTAAAACAGCTGATGTTCCATGTCTTGTAAATTCATGACTGAATGCAAAAGGAAGAGTGGAATGGGTAAGAAAGGAGCATTCCCCTGTTTTATGATATGTAACAATACAAACTTTGAACTAAAAATTAAACTTTGCATGTGACTGCAACAGTAAACATAACTTCCGAAGGATTTTGGATGTTAAAAGTCTTTCATGGCCTCTCAGCTCAGCTGCTGGCAGGCATGGTTCCATGATGGCACCATCAACCCTCCTGCAATTCTCAACAGTACCTTGATCAGTATCTTGATCAGACTTGGGTTTGTGATCATATTATGTCACTTTAGCCAGAGGAACAATCTGGATTTAGACTAGTACTGTTTTTTCAGTCACCTCTATGCTACATGACAGGACAAGCAATATCAGGTGTGATGGAACGCTAGAGCAATGTGGATGTATGATCTAAGCTTACAGCTGACAGTATAAACTCAGTTTTTTCACTAGAGGAAAAAACTATTTCAAAGATTAAAGGATAATGCTCCCTTATCTCAGGACTCATAGTCTTTGACATAATACTTCAGAGCTATTCAAAATTTTTTTCCCAAACTCCTCTAACTTAAAGGCTCTCATAAAATGTTCCCAGCCTCATAATCAAAGCTTTCCTCTTTGTTCCAAACAGGTGCCAGGTCTTCAGTCTGTTTCTTGACGATGTGGCCATTCTTACTCCTTTCACAGACAGTTTAAAACTTTGAATCCTGGGAGGATGTTCCTCTCAAAATAAATGCTGCACATCTGGCCTTCAGCAGGGACACTGCTAGACTGCTCATTTGTCATTAGATTTTTGTTAGCCAGACTGACAAGTCAAAATTTATACACCTAAACTGAGCTACAGAAATTAAAGGTGTTCTGTGTCTGGAAAGACAGTGTTTTATGAGCTCCATGGCTACAGAGAAACGTAGAAGTTTTGGCATTTGCTCTAATAAGGCTGTATTATGTCTTTTACCAGAACAGACTTTCCTAAGCAGTCCTTAAAACCTCAGTCCTAAGGACCATTGTTTCCAACCTCTTAAACTCAGTTCCTGACCAAAGAATGAAAACAAGTATTTTCTCCTTGTTTGTTTGTTTTGTTTTTTGTTTTAAATGGGAAGCAATAAATTTACCATTGAATCTTGTACTGAGAAAGTCTAAGCCTTACATATTGTTATAGTGATGCCTCATTTACCATTGATTGAAATGCCCTTCTTATCTAGCTTTACTATGGATACTAGGAAGAACAGCAAACAGTTGCTTAATTTTATCCTGAATTTAAGTATTCACAGAGGACGTTCTCTGAATAAAAATAATGATATTTTGAAATGGTAAGATGGTGCCTTGACTTTCATCAGAGTCTCTGTATCTTGTCAGATATCTGTCAGCATAAAATGCCCAAATAGGAATACTGTTATTTCTACTGTTACCGTATTTTTAATCCACTCTTCATTTCTTTGAAGCTATTAAAAATCTATGGTATTTAGTTAGATGATAATTATTCTCTAAGTTTTTCATCTATCAGTAGATTAAATAGATTTTTATCTCTTTAACTCTGCCATGCTTTTCAGGTCAATGAATATCTCAGATTAGTCAAAATATTCCTTAGCCATTTTAGCCTTCATTTTTCACTCCAATTTTATCCTCATTTAAATTGTTTCCATTAGTGTCCACAACTGCTGGATTTTTGCAAAAAAAAAAAAGATGAAGTTGGCACCATTAAGCAGAGATATAGTGAATTGCCCTACATAAGTGTAGAAATGAAGAAAGGCAAAACCTTAAAACTAACAAGGACCATTTCTATCTAGGTCTGTGGTTTTCAAATAAAAAAGTTTTTGACTAATAGAAAGGTGGCTATAACAAAATTAAAAAAAAAAAAAGTATCTCTTTATTTTAGATTTTGGAATCTTGAAGCTATAATTGGTATTAAGTAGGAAAAGAGTTCATAAAGCCATTCAGCACCCCACCAGGATGAAAGGTCACCAAGCTGTCTGTGGAGGACTTTGCTTAGTAAAGTTTGGTTGCTTAAAATATCTAGTTGGATCTCCTTTGAACTGATGAACTGTGAGTTCTGGTTGGTAAGGGGACACTGGCTAATGGGTAGAGTGCTTGTAATGAGAAGAAGCCTCTACCTTAAACTTATGAGTGAGTAAATGAGGCATTCCCCAAGTTTGATAAAAAGAAAGAAGCCACAGTGGGGCAGTGGAGGTAGCTGGCCAGGACATCTGACCAAGTGCTGCAGTCCCAGCAGAGTCCCTGGAAAAATCCATACAAAGGGTGTCCAAACATAGAGACAGGAAACTGGAATTCAGAGAGAGTAGGTGAGTGTCAGGGTTTAGTCCCAGTCAGCAACTACGTACCGTGCAGCTGCTCACTAAGTCCCTCTCAGCCCTCCCCTGTGTGTGGGAGAATCAGGGTAAAAACCAAAACTTGTGGTTTGAGAACAGTTGAATAATAGAAACAAAACAAAATATCCTAATAATGATGATAATAACTAATAATAATAATTGTAATGAGAAATGAGAGACAGAGAGGAATGAAACCCAAGAGAAACAAGTGATGCACAATACTTTTGCCCACAACCCTCTGACTGATGCCCAGCCTATCCTCTCAGCAGCAATCAGGCCACCTTCCAGACAACTGCCCCCCCAGTTTATATGTTGAGCATGATACTCTATGGGTTCAATTATCAAAGCTCTCCTGGCTATGATTCCTCATTGTTCCTTGAGCACCTTCACTCTGGCAGAGCGTGAGAAACTGAGAAGTCCTTGATTTAGAATAAGCACTACTTAGCAATAACTATACATCAGTTTAATATCAAAGAAGAAAATTAGCTTTATCCCAGCTGAATCATGATGGTGGGAAAGGCAAAAGTTGATCCAAGCATTAAAATATTGTATTCTGGCAGTCTTCAAGCTGTCACTGAAAATATTAACCTGATGTTGGCAGGCATTCAGGTCACAGATGAGACCGAGATGAGTCATGATCTTTACATTTTATGTGAAGTAGTCAGTGAACCTTTCTGGAGACTGGCAGTGCGAAAATAAGAAAATCACAGCCTGATGTGAACTGGAGGTAAACATTAAACTGTGGGAAAGAAAGGTTCACTTTCTTCTTCATTCATCCAGAACATGATGTGCCTAAGCTGAGCTAATGAAATAGCAAATTCCTCAATATAAATGACAAATGAAAAGAATGAGAACTGTGTTTTGTCTTTTCATAGCTGTTAAAATAGCCTCACACAGACTTTCTGGCAGCAGCTCAGACATTGTACTGACACCACTGAGTCAGATGAGATTAAAATTAAATAACAAATGAGAATGAGAAGCAGCATAGCACAGCCATTCAACATGACAGAAGTGCAGCATTTGAAGAAATAACATGCTTGAGTGATCCAGCAAGTAACACTATCTGCTGGCAGCCAGCTGTACCACTCACTCTAGTTTGGGCTTTTGGTATTGAGTTTCCTTGGTGATTCATTGGCAACTGATCCATAGAGGGAAATGTAGAAGAATAGGATACAGTTCCTGGAAGCAGGTGGTATCCTCCAGTGCTAAACACTCCTTCAGGACTCCAGTAATGGTATAGAGAACAGGCAAACAGAATAGCCTTTCACTGCATTAAAAGCATTGAAATATACCAGGTTTATTAAAAAAGATTTCTTATGAGCTTTCAAGCCATATGGAGCATCATATGGTTTACGTTATCTGCTTGTCAGTTTAAAGAGAAGTAGTATATTTGTAAGGCACAATCATTTAGCAAAGTTTGTAGGGATTGTGTACAAAGGAAAAGAGAGATGTCCTGGAATCCTTAGCACACCCACTAAGGGCTTGATTTTTTAAATTGAAAAAAAAAAAAAAAAAAAGATGATTTAGAAATTTGTGGTTCTGTTCTTATTACACCTTGAGTTAAATCCAGTTAACCTTGTTTCCTGTGGAAATTAAGTATCTAGATTTTTGCACTGCACATCTTTAACTGGATGCCCATGTGCATTGCGTGGGGCATGTCTGACTTGATAACATGAAAAAAATCTACTTCACATTTGTTGGAGGATGAATGTCTCAAAGGTACTACATTTCCATGTGCTTCATGAAAATTAAGGATTGGTGGTGGGAAGAAACTCATTAGTGGCTGTAGAGATGGAAAAGCCACGAGAAAGGGGATCAATCAGTTATCGCCTAGAAGTGTCCAAACAGCTGCAAATTGCAGCTCAAGCCAGTATGTTGTATTTGTTGACATTTTGCTAACTGTCTAGGTCTGTGTTTGTCTTGTTTGGTATATGATGAATATACTTGAACACCTCTGAGAGTTTTTGTATATCTGAGTCAATCATATAGAGTACTCTATTTCAGGATACAATTGCTTTATAACAAACATTCAAGACTTAAAAATGTATACATCATTCAAGTAAAATAGTTGTCTGCTCTCAGTCTCTGTTAGAAAATTCTAAGTATTTAACTAAATATTTCAGTGAGTTAAGGCTTCTTGTATTTTCTTTTTATTTATTCTTTTAATATGGTTGGTGCAAAATAGCACGGTGATGGTTTTTGGCATCCTTTCCCTTTTTAAGGTAATAATAATCCAATCTTTTCTGTACAAATAGGGGATAATTTCTGGGAAAATAGAGTAGCTATATATTTTTAATTGATATCTGTATTCTTTTGTATTCCTTTTATATATTTAACTTTCCATATCTGGTTCTTCACAGAGGGTCTCTTTTAGAAAATTATAGGCTTATAAGTAGTCATCTTGTTATCCACATTTATGGCAGAGAAAACTCTTTCGTACAATTTTTTCTTCTTTGAGTCTCTGCTTTACCCAGGTAACTAATGCTTCTGAAATACAAGGAAAGGGGAAAAATTGTCTTTCAGCTGAACCATCCCTGAGCTGTCCAGCTGCATGAAATGTTGCACAGGGAGGGCTGACAGGGAAAATGAAAGACTGGGAAGAGACCCAGGACAGGAAGCAGGGAATCGAAAGGTGCTAACACCAGAACAGCTTTATGAGTGAAAAGGCTGTGATTGGTTGCTTTTTGGTAAGTCAAATTTGTATGGGAGTGACAGCTGTATTTAGATTACAGTGGGCACAACATCCTAGGCTGAGTTTTACTTTACAGTTGATTATGAGGGTGAAGTCTCCTTACATCCAGCTGATGTCAGTAGTGTATCAGCTATTTATTAGGCAATGGCTGTGTAAAATATGACTAAAGAGAGCCCTTTGAAATCTTACTGCACTATAACAGCTAGTATTGTCACAAATGATGCCACAATCTGCCCTTGTCAGCAAAGACAGAGTGAGTCATGAAAACTGGAACCATTCTGTCAAAATGTATTTTCATCTGGCACTTTTATATTTGGAAAAGTAATATAAGGCAATTTGTACTGCAGTTGTCTGTATTTGAAGAAAGTGCCTCACATCTTATACTGGCCTTAACGTCTAAATAAAACTTGTGGGTTAGCTGAGATTGGCATGCTCATTCATGAGGAAAAAAAACCCCCAAAACTAAAACAGGGAATCTTGGCATTTACACTTAAATTGCACAACTCATATGTGGGATGTAACACATGGCTATGTTTTCCTACACCAGACCATGTGTTACGTTGCACTTCTGAGCTTTAAAGGATTCTGTGAATTAATGAGCACTAAGGAGTTTACTATTAGGACCTGAATGTAGTCAACACTCAGTGTGATCCAGACACTAAAAAATCACATCTGTGCTTGTGGGCACATATGCAGAAAAGTTATTACAGGTTTTGATATTGCATTAATAAGAACTTCCAGAGCCGTGTCCCTGAATTTTGAAGATAACCTGGAAAGTCTGGCTACACTTGTTGTTGTATGGAGCTTCAAAGTCAAAAACAGTAGCAGGAGATGTTTCACAGACTTGGAGGGGAAGCAGGCCTTGTGCCCCACCATGGGGCTGTTAAACAGTCTCACGTGCCTTGGGAAACACACCTTGGCTTGCAGTCTGGGCTGTCCCCTCACCTTACCCAGAACAGCAGTTTATATTTTAAGCTGGATCAGTTCACAGCTTCATTCACTGCAAATCACAGGCAGTTGTGCTCACATAAATGAGAGAGATGTAGTGGTGGGCAGCTGAAGGTAGGTGAGCAAGAAATGGGACATGTTGCTGAGATGTCACCTGTGGAAGCCCAGCCACATCACCTAGTTATGTAGTCTTCACAAACATGGACAAAAGCACAGGAATATTTATATCTAACTGCCATTTATGATGGCTGTTTAGAGAACAAGGCAAAGCAATGTGGCGAAGTGCCAGTTGCTGAAGGGATCTCAGAACCTTGTCAGTGGGGCATCAGTGTGATCTGAGCAGCATGAACACACTTACTCTGCAGGCTGTGCGTACCAATAAGTGCTCATCTGTCTGCACAGCTGTACAAAACTATCATGGGTGTGTTTGGTTTGTAGACCTCTTATGGCTGCAAACTATTTGGATAATGAACTCTGTTGAAAACCAGTGCATCCCTGAGTCCATCACTTTGTCCCCTTGCTGAGCTCTCACATACTCAGGAAGTACTGTTTAACTCTTCCGACAATTATTTATGTAAGCATATATATGACACATCAACTGCATTACATTATACTGCTTGCCCGGTGACAGAATATGACATAAGAAAGGCTTCCTTGGTGGAAAATCATACAAAGAGGAGTCAGTATTTTAAGTTAAGGATTTAATAGTCCTTTCATGATGATGGAAGTTATTACTCATAGTAGAAAGTGTTTCAGAATGAACTTTGCGGAAATTAAAGCACTAGGTGGTACAGGCATCTGATTTAATTTATAATCTTTTTGTCACAGTGAACATTATATTTCCAATTCAGTAGCAGTCATCTAATGTGCTCTGATGTTGACTAATGATTTCTCAGATATTCCATATTCACCAAAGCTTATGTCTTTACATTTGCTGTATAGATGAATTTGCATTTTAATTAAAGTGTTTAAATGAGTGATGTGAAAGCCTGGAAAAGGGAATATAATTTTCCTCTTCTCTCTAATGTGATTTTAAAACACTGGATTTAATCCATTGTATAACATTAAAATCAATTTATGTTTATTATTTTCCAGTTTATTTAATAGTTGCCCTATTTTAATTAAGATCTTTAAAGTTGTTTATAAACTAGCACTGTTATAGCTACTATACTCTGTGAAACATATGACTCCTTAAATCTTTATGATTTTCTTACAGGGTCACCAAGACCTAAAGATTTGATTAAGTATAGTCCTCATAAATTACACTGAGTTTCATAAAAAGTAGTGAGAAGCTAAGTGTCTTCAAGGCAAAATTCTATCTCTTTCTTAAATTTTTGACTGAACAGCAAAAGCATAAAATCATAAAGATTGATTCAATAGTAGAATAGCAAAGAAAGACAACCAACTGCCATTTAGAGTTAAATATATAACTAATATAGATTTTCAGGTTTCTGGATGGTCCTAAAGGAGTATTCTTTAGACTACCAGTTCCAGTTTCTCTTGTTCAGAAAAACTCTCAGATCTCCAGAAATTTTTCTAGAGATCCAGGAAGATGGCCACATCATGCCCACTTACTCTTTTCATCTTAAAACCTTCCATTTCACACAACTTTTCCTTGTACCCAACAAGTTAGCTTGGAGGAATTCAAGGCGTTGTGGGTTTCATGCAGGTGCATCAAGTACTGCTTTCTCAGTCTAAACCTCAAAAGGTTTTGGAAACCTGGGTTGCTCCATGATCTTGACTGTGTTACTCTGCTATTCAGTGGCTGCTTTTTGTATTTCTCAACTGCAAGGAGATAGACGGCTAAAGCATAACTTTATAATGAAGAATTGTATCAGCACTGTTTCACTCTCCATTAATTTCCTCAAAGGGAGTCTCCTCAGCAATCAGGGTGTCAGAGGAAAGGCCTTTGAACATTTGGATTGCAATGACTTACTTGCTGTCCATGTTAATAGCAAGAATATATTTGAATTTGTACAAATCTACATTAATATCTCCTTTTGCCTGCATGCTCAGCAGCGACAAATTTAACTGTAAATAAAGACTGAAGAAGTTAAAAGTTCCAAATTGTTTTGATAGAGAGTATACAATTCATCGTAAGACCAGGTATTTGACTGGAAGACATATGAGAGGAATTTTCCTTTCTGTTTTTTCTCTCATTGATCTATGGACTGGCATCCAAAATGAATATTTGAAAGCAAGCAAGGAAATTTGTGTGTTAAAATAAGTGGGTTTAGTTTTTGTTCTATAAAAAGCTAGTTTGAGGATTCAGGTTACAGCAAATCAGTTATAATGTCTAACTAAATAGATATAAATCAATTCACTTTTTTTGTTTGTTTGTTTGTTTTTGTTTTCAGTGTTAGGATAAAAGCAGCTTTTACACCATCTTTTTCCCAGTATTTACAGTGTTCTTTTCTGCTGTGCTATTAGCAAGTGTAAGTTTTCATGGCATTAAAAAATTACAAATGGGTGGATTCATAATTTTTGTCTTTTCTGAGAAAGTTTTAATAAGTTATTTGAATATGTTTTACTCCAGGAAGATATCCTAAGAAAGAAATATGTGGAAGAAATTGAAAAAGATACCAAAATTAAAATTGACAGACAATCTTGTTGTATATATGAAGAAAAAGTTACAAAAATAATAAAAATAGGCCCACAAAATTTTTCTATTTTTTTGTATTAGTTTATAATAGTTAATATAAGAAGGATTACTATACCAGTATATAATAATATAATACTGATATATTATCCTCATTTACAGTATGATTTAAAAACCTAAGGGACTTCTATTTTTTATATATATTCAGAAAAATATTTATGTTATTGGAAGTAGTTAGACTCAAAGCAGAAACAATTTGAAGCACCTTGTTGCTCAACATAATAGTTTTCTCATTTAGCTCTGCTATTCTAGGAAAGGGCTTAAGAGGGCAGCAAAGAAGCTCCTAGTTGTAAAAATGCTTTTATTGGGAAAGAAATATAAACTAATAACCACTTTCAGTGGAAAGATTGAAATTAAGTTATAATGATTGCAAAGTTAATAGATAGAACGTTTCTGAAAATATGTTTTTCTACAGCCAGAGTCATCTTCCTGCTGTCTATTACCACTAATAGGATTATTGGAACACAGTCAAATAATACTGTTTGTCTTGTATTATTTTTCATTCAGTATGACTATGAGTGATAGCATCACTGAAGATGTGGTGAATAAAATGTGTGATAATAACTATAACGAGAGACCAGGTCTCTAAGGTTCTTTATCACAGGAAGACTCTTTTGGGCACCATGCTCTTTGCTCTTTAATGGGGTGGCTCTTACTATCCTAAATTGGAGTCTGATTCAATAGGCAGGTGAGGAATGTTCTGCCAGAGTTCCATCCTTAGCCTGCCAACTGAGGTCCTGTTGTACAGGAGCTACGAACAGCCAGATTGAATTGGTTTCCAGCGCCTTCTCTTCCTGGATTGCTGCTTGATCTACTGTCACTGTGCAAAACAAACCTGCCATCTCTCCTTCTCCCTCCATCCTGGTTTTGCAAAGTCAAATGAAGGTGGAGTACTTTACTGTACTTTATCCAGCTATGAATGAATGAGCTATGAGTGAATTCCCTGCACCTTTCCAAACAACACCTGAGCTGTCTAGGTCTCCTGCACTCCCAAATGAGGAATCCAGCAGTTTAACAAGCTTGGGCATTCAAATTGCTTTTTGGAAACATGGACATCTCCTACCTAAACTTTGAGTTTGATACTTTGAGCTCAGCCTAAACAATGTGCCTTGAGGGATGGAAGTACTTGTGGCTAAGCAGGATTTAAACATAACTCTGTCCCTGGAAAGAGGAAGTGCTTAAATCATTAGGCCAGGGTTTCCTTAGTGAAAATTAAACAATTACTTGTTTGTCCAGTATTGATGCCATGCCCAGAATGTAAGTAAATGTTACTTCATGATTACCAAGATTGACAGATTAGTCTAATTTATAACAAGATGAGGTCCTCTGAAGTATTATTTTACTATTAGGAAACAGCCTTTAGAGACTCTAATCCCATAAGATGCTGCACCATAGATGCAACACATCAGACTTAAGTTGGCTCAATGAAGTGCTTCCTCTGCTTTTGATCTTCTTTTCCAACCTTAGGAACACACCCTTGTTCCAGCATCTTAGTGAAGTGGCTCAAAACTTACGGCTATATCTTTCTTTAACTATTGAATGTGTTCTTAAACCCAGAGATGTTTCAGCTTGCAATCACTGATTAGACTAAGACACCTGTGACAAATTAGCACTTTAAAGATTTTATTTTTAAACTGTTTTTTATATTTTTTATCTTTGCAATGTTAATCGGCACTTTAATGTTTGGAGGCAATTTATCTCTGCTTTCCCTTCTGATTCTGCTCATATTTCATGAACTTTCATATACTGTATCTTTAGAACAGCTGTACGGTAAAATGGACCTTGTTTTTCACTGTAGCTTCTGGAAACTTTTGCTCATGGATTAAAACAAAAAAAAAACAAAAACAAAACAAACAAAAAAAAAGGCAGGGAAAGAAGAAAATTTTTCTAGAGGAAGAGACGCTGACCCAAAAATGAATAGAATAGAATAGATTTTGGCTCACTAGCTTCCATTCTTTACCTGTAAATTCAGATTTTTCTTCTACACAGTAAAAAAAGCATGTGAATTCTAAAATTCGAACTCAGATGGAGAAGAAAGTATATTTAATGTTGAGAAGTAAGGAATTATTTTTTCTGGAATATGTTTTGTATCTCCTCACAAAGTGCATATACTATAAATGAGATGTTGAACATGAGAAGTGTCATACAGATGCATCCCATGGTAAATGGTTGCTTCTCATCGTGTAGACTGGAAAATTGTTCATTGTTGCTTTAGGTGTATTTTTACTTCCTTTTTGTTGTTTTAAAGTAATATCAAAAAGCAAAGATATCTCTAACTTCAAAGCTTAGAGGAAAATGATAAATGAGCCTGTATAGGTTGCATTCAAATTCAGGAATAAAATGATTGTATTTTTTCAGTTAAATTACTAAGGCAAAGGAATTTTCTGACACTAATTTGAATCAATTTTTTTATGTTCCTTCTGTAATAGTACTGTTTGTAATTTGAAAATATGTTGTAATATTCCTAAATAACTCATTTTACAATGTGCTCTAATGTTCCTAAATAAGTAATATGTCAAGGGAACTGTGTTGGAGCATTCAGTAAATAATTAAATGGCATACTACTCCTCGGATTGTTCCAGATAGGGCATGTCTGCTGACTTAGGGAGATAAGTTTTTTTTCGGGCCAGACTGTGGTAAGTTGCTGAAATAACCTGTAGACATCAGTGAAGCTGCAGGAGCTAGGCTGCTGGAGCCGAAATATCTGCTTTTACTTAAACTTATGTGAGTGTGATGCTCTTACTTATGGTACCTGAAAACGTTTTGCAGGAGGTGTTTACAGACCACTGTAAACCTGCTCGCAGGCAGTCTTGCAGGTTTACACACTCCTCCCAGTTGAACAGGACACCATAGTGTGGAATCAGTGCCTTACAGGAGACCTCAAATCTTTTGCAAACAAAGCTTATCCCATTGCACAAAAGCATCTGAGAAGAAGAGAGAAAAGCAGGAACCACTGCCGTGTGTTCTTGTAGGTGTGGGTCTAGTTATCTTCTAGAGGCAGAAGGGAGGAGGATGTTTTTGATCCACGTAAGCACGGCAGTGGCTCTTAAAAGCTGGCCAGGAATAGCAGTATGTAGCAAAAGCCATCTACTATTGTGAAGCCTCAGAACACATCACAGGACTTACTTTATAGAGTTCATGAAGCCATAGGTGGCTGAAAGTACAAGGACCCCCTTAATGTTTGTTGGAACTCACACTGGTGTGGTCCTGGGTCACAGCTGCTGTGCTGAGGTCTCCCGTCTGACCTTACTGTAATTCCTGCAGGGGGTGCAGATTAAAAAATTTGAGGTAGTGGTGGTGTGGAGCTTAGTTGCTGGCTGGAGTTTAAACCATGATGCTCACATGCTAGTTAGTGGTATAGATGGCTGTTATAATACCTTTTATGATATTGCTTGCCTTACAAAGTCATCAGTATAATACAAATGCTACAAAAATCATTTAGCTACTACTCATACTGTTTTGTTTTTCTAAGTGTTGCTTAAGAATTCAGTTTCTTGGACTGTGTTTTCCTGTGAAACAGCATATAATCAAAATTGTTTAATTGTGAGTAGGATTTTTTTTTCCAAAAACACTTAAGAATGTTGTATTGCCCACATAACTGATCTTGTTTGTTTATTCTGATTTGAAGGGAATAGATATCCTATAGATATGAACCTAGGAAAGTATTAGTCAAATAAATAAAAAGTATGCTCTTGTTCAGATACCAGGTGTGTTAATAAAAGGTAATTATGTTGACTGAAAATAACTAAAAGCTCCATTCAGCAGACATGTATATTTTTTCCATCACTCTCAGTAACAAATGCCTTTTAATATGGTGGAAAATTACTAGGCAGGTCTGAAATAACAAAGCAATTACTGAAGGCTTTGTTTAAAATTCTTCAGGAGAATGTCACAAAGAAAATGATTGCCATTATTTCAACAATGAATATAGTACAGTGGTTTCACATGAAAAATAAGCTCACATTTAACTATCAATTAGCTGCTTTTGATATTCTGAAATTGTTTGAGCATTAATATGTTGATTCATGTACCTGTCTAAATACACCTGAAGAAAAATGAGATGAAGCTCAAGTTCTAAACTACTGCACTTTGAGTGAAAGTATAGCAAGGGAAGTTGACTCTTGTTTAATAGTCAACCTACTGAACTCCTTATTTATGTCACCTGAATAAGCCTGAATATCTGGCTTATTGGCATTGGATTTTCCTCCTGCATGTGAACTACAAGAAATACTGCCATTCAAGGAAACAATGTAGGAATTAAAACAAGAGAAGTGGTACTCTATAGGTTTGAGTTCCAAAATATCTTTAAAAAAGGGGCAGGGACTCTTTATTTTGGGTTCTTATACCCAATGCCTTTTGTAATGAATGCCACTGGGCACAACTGAAAGTCTGTGCTCAGTGCAGTAGGGGTCTTAAATATATATGCCTAGCAGGTAGAAAATGTTGCTTTCAAATTCAGGCAGCTAAACCTCAGGTCCTTCCTCCTACTTCTGTAGCATCAGGTTGGGATTCAGTGCTTAGACATAAGAGAAAGGGTTAAAAGCTCCTACAGAGGATGCACACTCCCAGCTTGTTACCAAAGTGTTTCAACCATGAATAAAATTGAGCTATGACACAGAGGTAATTGAGGAGAGATTGGTTTCTTAACCACTTAGCACACATTCTAATACCTGTAGCTAACAAGGGTGATGGACTCTGGCACTGATGGTAGCGGTAGAACCCTGTTCAGGATAAGGTAAAATGTTTCTCCTTTCTTTTAGGCGAAATTTCCTGGCAGTAGCCTCTGCACACACTCTGTGATTTTAGCTGGCGGGAGGAAGACTACCAAAACTCTCAGCTAAATATGAAACACTCATTTTTATTTTGATTAAATCATCCCTTATTCTCACTAAGGTAAGAAATACAAATTGTTATGATAGTTCCTCTCAAAATAATGCACATCATACCTAAATTTTGAAAAGATGATTCCCACTTTCAGCGAAACACCCATGTATCCAATTTACTCGAGCACCCTGCTGTGATTCAATACTCACCCCTGTAGGCTCCCAAGTATACAGCAGCTGCCTTAGTTGTTAAAAGCAGTAACTATGAAAGCTAGTGGAGCTAGTGGGAAA
This sequence comes from Formicarius rufipectus, assembly GCA_013399695.1. Lineage (NCBI taxonomy): Eukaryota > Metazoa > Chordata > Aves > Passeriformes > Formicariidae > Formicarius > Formicarius rufipectus. The sequence continues at coordinate 321,207 of VXAU01005544.1, read as the reverse complement.
ATAACAAACTTAAAAATTACAGGGTAGAGATATATTTGTGGCACACTGTCAACAGCAACTCACGACATGCTCCCTTATCAAAATTTGACTTGCCCTGTGATTTTCATTGCAAGTAAACAATGTCTTCAGGATTGAAAATAAAAGCATTCTGACTTGTCAACAGTGAATACCTAAAATGATCACAGCTTTATTGTGATAGAGAAGTGTCCTCTTGATGCCTGTGTCAAAAAGTTAATTAACAGCAAGACCTAGACCTGAAAAAGCACTGCTGTGCAAGTAAATCTGGGTCTGAAAATGTACACAGGATGGTTATCAGGAAAGCATTTTAAATTACTTTAGAAGTTTTTGTGTGTGTATGTGATTCAGTAGAGAGAAACAAGTCAGAGAGTTAGGCCCACAGTCTACCATCAGTGCCATAAATCACACTAATAAAAGCTTCTTATTTAAACTTTCTGACCAAGTGAGGCTTTGGATCTCTTCACATGAAGGAAGATCTTAACAATGGAAGGAATGAGGTTATAGGTCTGGTTTACTTTTTAAATGTTTGCCATCATCACCTCAACCATTTCTCTCCATATACTCATTCTCCTGCTGTCTGAGAAAAGAAAAAAACTAGGTTTTCTATTTATCTAATTGACTTTATAATATTGTAATGTATATGTACTGCCATATTTTCAGAGCCTGTATATCTCTTTTTGGATTAATTGTATGAGTCAACAAGTATTTTCTGTCCAGATACTTAGTTTTTCTCAGTATTTAAATTATGGTTAACCATGTAGGAGACAAAAATAGATAAAGTAATTGCCATTGGTTCCTTTGTCTCATTGTGTCCTGCTGTGCTTTAAATGTATTTAATCTGGAAAGAATCAAAGAAGTAAAACCTAATTTAATAGCTATCAAAGGTAGGAACCTTGCTAGAAAGACTGCATTTAGGCTCAAATCCACTGAAGGGGGAAAAAAAAAGAACAAAAACCAGAAAAGCAGTATGTCTGCTGGAGACTGAATCTTCACCCACTCCAAGAAAATATTCTGATTTTCTACCTAAACGTATTCATGGGCGGTGTAATTGCTGTGCTTCCTTCAGTTTAAATAGCTTGTCTCTCTTCCTTCTATTTATCATGTATATTCAACTATTGACAGAGTTACTATCTTTACCCATCATTTTACTATATAACAAGCAAGCCAACCTCTCCTGACCTCTCATAAAGGGGAAGTCTGCAATGTCTGTCTCTTCATGGAAGAGAACAGGATTTTAAAGAAGAGCGATGTCCCCTTCTTTTCCTTATTCTGACACAGTTCAAGCAAATTTTTCTTGTACTTATATGGCCAGAAATGTGTGCTTGTTTTTATATTATAACTTCTATATGTTACCTATATTACTATATTACCTATAACCTATTATAACTTCTTATTCATAGAACCATAGAATGGTTTGAGTTTGTAGGGACCTTAAAGATCATCTCGTTCCAGGCCCCCTGCCATGGGTAGGGATGCCACTAGGCCAGATTACTCAGAGTCATGTCCAAATTGGCTTTGAACACTTCCAGGGATGGAGCTTCCACAGCTTCTCTGGGAGACCTGTTCCAGTGCCTCACTACCCTCACAGTGAAGAATTTATCCCTAATATCTAAAGCAAACCTACCCTTTTCAGTTTAAAGCCAACACCCCTTATCCTATCAGTATCTGCCCATGTAAAAAGTCCCTCCCTGTCTTTCTAGGGAGGCCTGATTTCGGTATTGGGAGGTTATTCTAAGATCTCTCCAGAACATTTTCCAGGCTCAACCACTCTAATTCTCTCAACCTGTCTTCATAGGAGAGATGTTCCGGCTCTCTGACTACCGCTGTGGACCTCCTGCAGACTCTGTCTCTCAGGCATCGAGCTGTTGGCCATAACTTTTTGATTGCGACCATCCGGACAATTCTTTATTCACCAAGTGTCCCATCCATCCATCAAATCCATGTCTCTCCCATTTAGAGACAAGGATGGCATGTGGGGCAGCGTCAAATGCTTTGCACAAGTCCAGGTGGATGATGTCAGTTGCTCTTCCCTTATCTGCCAATGCTGTAACTCCATTATAGAAGGCCCCCCAGATTTGTCAGGCACAATTTGCCTTAGTAAAGCCATGTTGGCTGTCACAAATCACCTCCTTGTTTTCCATGAACCTTAGCATAGTTTCCAGGAAGATTCTTCAGCAACTTGGCAAGCATTCCATGATGTTTGTACTTTCTTCTTGCCTGGGAGTTAACTCTCCTTCCATATTCTGTAATCACATGCTTCTAATATTTCTTCTTTCACTATTTTTTGCGAAAGGAATACTTTTACAGATTTTCACTAATGGGAAGTAGAGGCAGAGCTCCTGAATCCTTCATCTTCAGAAATATTATTGGAAACAAATTTAGACTTTTCTGAGAATCCGGTATTAATTAACTGATTTTCACTAAGAATTTGAAAAGGCTTCAAGGGTCCATCAGCTTTAATGACCTCAGCTAAGAATCCTATGCAATTAAAATGGAAAAAAAAGGTTTGTCCCAAAGGAAATACCACTCAGTTCATACACTTTTCTCAGCATAGTATTCATGATGCTTGTTATCATTTTACTTTGTCTATTTTAATTTTAGTAATTCATTTAAAATGAATGCTGAGTTTTGTATTATTTCTGTGTATGTGCTTAATCTTGAATATGCCAGAGAACCCATAGGAATAGCTCAGGAAAGATTTATTCTTTCATGACTGTCAACCAGAAGATTCAACTTGAAGGCAAAGTGCTTCTAACCTGCATTGCTAATTCATTAATAAATGTCGTAAGCTGCAGTCAAAACTTAAATTCTTAGTACTTCTGAGATAACCAGGAATAGTTCATCCACAAAAAGCTATTAAGATACAGAGCCACTTCTTGTAATTAATTTGAACAAGTCAGAGGACACAAATAGGTTATTAGGTCTTCAAGGGCACAGTCCTGACTTAACTATCTCAGGTGTCACTTGAATAGACCCTCTAGTGAAAAGTTTATCTTGCACAAGATTTAAGAGACTGCTCTTTATGAAATAGAGCAAACTGAAAAAGAAGTTTTATCTCTACTATTGCATGTAAATTGGTAAGTTTACTTGTAATTGTTTTTCCCATTCCACTTTTTCATTGGTCCCCAGTGAGTAATTACAAGGCTGCTTACAAAGTTCTTGGTTTGAATTTCCTGGTTTAGAACAGTCCTTGCCACAGTAGAAGGAAAGTGAAACAGATTTTGGTTGAAAATACAGCTTCAGAGAAAAGAAAATCAGCTGAAATTCTGAGAGATTCTGCAAGAAAAAGAACTGCTGTCTATGTTATATGGACAAAGTTAGCTGAAATACCTAGGACAGAGAGAAGAGGTTGAAAGTAGTGCTATAACTCTTTGGTAATTAGTAGCTTCTTTGCTCTTTGTTCTTTAAAGTGTTGGTTAGTGTAGCATGGTAAAAATAAAATTATCACTCTGGAACTAAAGGGATGGGGTCCAAACCAAAGTACCAGATCAGTACGGAGGGAGAAAAATATCACGTATCCTTCTGATCATTATACAGATTCCCACACGACAATTGGTATTTATTAAACCAGTAAACCTTTAGTTTCCTAGAGATATGATGTGGCCTAGGAGTGAGGAAAGCAAAGAGTGTGAATAACTGAAGAAAGCAGAGATGAAACAGTCAGAAATGCTTGAGGGCTGAAGACAAAAGGTGATTTGAAGCACGGATGGATTCATTATCACTACTTTTCTCAAAAGAGTGTTCCTTCCTACTCCCAAAACAGCAGGAACAGACTTCTTTCTTGTTTAAACTAATTTCAGTGGTGGGGAGGAGAGATAAGGCTTTGCTGTCTTTTGAACTTCACTCACTGTATGTGAAAAGGATTTTATAATTACATTTTTGAGAAGGAAGACCATATTAGAAGCAGAATACTTTTTCTCTACTGAGTTTCTTTCTATAGGAATTGTTAAATAAGCAATGGAAAAGCGCAGTGTATGATATTTCCTTTACCTGGAACAGCGCAAGCCACATAGATGTGAAGAAACAGGATGGGCTCTGATGGGCTCTGTCCTTCAGCTCAGACAATAACAGGGAGCAGCTAGAGATGCAGCCCTGCATCATTTTTTTCTGCAAGAGAGGGTGGCAGCTATGTCTATGCCGAAAGTAAGAGGAAGCAGGGCACTCGATTCCTTATTTCCTTTGCCTCCTTGATCTCGAGTGAGGAAAGGATCAGTTTTTCTCTCAGGTCCCTGAGTTTCCAAATGCTGGTGCTAACAAGCACTTGGAGAGCCCTGAGAGTGCCAGCAGCATGGGTAGTTGCATGTTCTCGTGCTGAAGTGCAGAGACTGAGCAGAAATACTTGAGAGGGAGGTGATTTCTTTGTGGTCGTGATCTTCTGTATGAATTCTGATCTTTGATTTGAAATTCCTTTGATTTGAAGTCAGCTTGGTTGTTGCTTTTTATAAGCATACTCAGTGAGAGCTGGCATTACTCAGAACTATTGCAAATGTGCCAAATGCCACCACTAGTCACTGTTGTCAAATAGAAGATGGAGCTGTCATACACATTTCAGTGCAAGAAGAAGTAGTGATGTATTGACTTACACTGCTGTTTCTAGTATTTGCTGAACATTTTAACAGCTGGGATGCTACCTGACTTTCAGGAGCAAGAGAACATTTCTGGGGCTTCAAGATAGTAGTGCCTTATGCTCTCACTCTATTTTTTATGTGTCTTGTTTGGTTGGTTGGTTTTTGGTTTTTTTTTTTCCCCCCCTCCCCTGTAATGACTATGGATAGGTAAACTAAAAACTGAAATGGTAGTGGGTTCTATTTCTCTACTTTCCAGGCAGAACCTGTTCATTCTGGGAACACTTGTCACTGAGCACCCACAAAATAACTGTTTTTTTTCTCTGACCTCCAAATTCCACAAATTACATTGTGTTGCCTCCCAAGGGCTTCTCTTGGGGTTTTGGGGCTAGGAGACTTATAAAATGAAACAACTGAATTTGAAACTCGCTCCTTGACTTGAAATCAAACTAATATTTCTTTCCTACATGGTATGAAATGAAGTAATTTTCAGTTTCAAAAATAAATAATTTCGTAATCTGTTTTTGATTATTGGTACATTTAAGTATTTAAAATAAAGAAATCTTTATCACCACATATAACAGTAAAATGAATTCAAGAACTACATTTCTGGTGTTACTAGTATTTACCTACCTTTCTTAACCTCAAATTTATTTGATATAGAATGTTTTGAAGAGGTGGGAATAAATCAGATTACCTTGAAATTTCAATGTTGAGATTGTCCAAGAGACAATAAACAGTGTCCTTGGAGACTTCCTGTCTTATTGACACATTGTTGGCACATGGTTTCCCCATATTTCTAAACAGAATTTACCTTAAGAGCCTTACTTGTCTTTTTAATTTCCATGTAGCTATCAGAGAAGGAGCAATTTGCTATTACCACAACACAACTTTCACCCGTGCCTCTCTGCTAGTTTTCAGAACTTAACACGTCCCAAAGCATATAATGCAAAATAGTTGCAACACATTTATCATCACCAAGCAGCAATAACTGAAGCTAAATAACTTTTTGTTACTTGCTTGTGAGTAATTTTTTAGCCTTTGGCTAATTAAAGAAAAAAATCTCACAAATGTTCAGTTGGAAAAGATTTTGTTGTCACGTAAAAAGCAAGCAGCTTTTCTGGCAAGAAATCTGAAAAATGGACTTTACTGATGATCTGCCATTCTCTTCCAACAGTAAGACTTAGATTGAAGTCTGCATAATGATTAGCTACTTTTAGGAAATGGCAGCTAGTAACTCCACTGCAGGGAGATCCTTCAGCTTGCATATTATTGCAACAAATTTTATTCATTCTCATACATACATACATTTCAGCAACAAACCTAATTTCAAAATGAGAGTTTATGTAAAAAATGAGCAGCAAGCAAAGGTTCCTTGCTGTGAGGGATTGCATTATTTACAGTACTGCTTCAGGTATAACCAGGATTATTTGTCTTTCTGACATAACCACAATGATATGAGATACAGTATGCTAATATGCTTATCTTGGGTTATAAGGTGTTATTAGTCCTTCATTTCTTTCAGTCTCTTAATTAGTGACTGTTGTTTAAAGTCATCCATCTTTGCTCACATTTATGCAAATATTCCAAATTATTAATAATAGCATCGATAGGGTTATGTTCGTTATTTTTTTTCAAGAAAATATTTTTCTAAGAGCCTCATTTTATCACTCTTGTTTACATGGAGCAGAAACTTACTCTGTTAATAAATCTAGATGTTTTGAGGAGCAAAGAATTACTGCCTGTGAATTTAAATTATACATATGTACTGTATCAATAATATATAAATGAACGCCTTCGTCGATTGTACATCAGTATTTTCACAGAATATTTTGGAGTGGCAACAAAATAAGAAGCTCTGACAGAGTGGCCAACATGCAGCTAAGTGATTATATATTTATATTTTTAAAATCAGAAACGCTTCTATTTGCATTGAATGAAAAAGGGATATCAGAGAAAAGAGTGGAAAAATATAAATCTATAAAATACCTATTTTCTGAAGGCTGACTGGTAATTCCCCTTCAGCTGTGTTTGTGTTCCTTAGTCACGCATGAGGTTAGAAATCTCTTCCCCTCTCCTGGAGGAGGTACGTGAGTGAAGGGCAGGAGGGAGCAATGCTAAGCAGATCCAGTTGACTGTTCCCTGACCTGTGAACAGCAAGGCAGGTTTCCGTTTTCCTCCTTTCTCCCTTCTTTCACTTGCTTCCCTTTAGAGCTTTGGCAGTGACAGTGAGGAAAATTAACTAAGACTTTTGTGAAGGAAGATATGTGATCAAAGCATCCACTCAGCATAATTCAACCTACTCTAAGGAGGAGTTGTAGGGGTACAGTTTGATCCAGGGGATGCTGTAGCATTTCCCGGGAGATGGCCTTTTGATGCCTACTTGGGTTCTGCAGTTTCCCCAATGGATGTGTTATAAACACCCTCTCTGGTGTTTATAAATATTGTGAAAGTGCCTCTGTCCTTGCTGATCTTGCTAATGAGCTGTGTGCTTATTTTGCTATGCAGTTATGTCAGCTTAACACTAAGGGCCTAAGAGGCTTTGCAAGAGTAAAAGAAAACCAAACCAAAACCCAACAACCAAAAAAAAAAAACAAAAACACCCAAACAAACTAACAAAACCCCAAAACCAACAACAAACAAAAAAAAACACAAAAAACCAAACAAAAAACCAAACAAAAACAAAAAAACCCACAAAACCCAAACAAACAACCAAAACAAACAAACAAAAAAAACCCCGCCAAACCAAACAACAACAACAAAACAAAAAACCAACAAAAACCCAAAAACGAAACCAAAAAAAATCCCAAACCACTAAACTTTTTAATGAGCTTGAAAATGAATTCTTACTGGTACCAAAACAATATATGGAATGACTGGGAGAAAAGCAATTTGACTTAATTCTGTTCATGTATGAACTAAGGGCATATTGAATATGCTTATAACTAGCTTTGTAAGAAAGCTGATAGGCTGATTTTATAAAAATGTTGGGAAGATGTTGTCTGATTATTTTTTCTTCCTGAACTTGGTTGAGTTTTTTCCGTTTGTTTTTAAACAAGTTTATGAATTATTTTCATTGCAAAGTACGCGCAACGTGTCTTGAATAAGATAATTGCAAGTGAACCATTATTATGAAATGTCTTTGGCATGTCTAATTCCAGTGCTTCCCAGTAGCCTGGAAACAAAAAAGGAATCTTTTCTTAAATGTTAAAATGAGCCCTGTTCATCGCTGAGGGAGCCTTCTTTTCTAGAAGAACAAGAGAATAACATTGATAAAACAACAATTCTGTAGTTTTCTTTGGAACTTCTGAAAAAATCAGTGCTGCAGTTTTCTCTGTCCTTTTGTAAAAACTAATTGTAATTTTTGAAGTATATAATACCTCAATTATCAGTATTTTTTGTTGCTTTCAGACAAGGAATATATAGAAAAGGAAATAATGAGGTTTTTTCCTGCTTCTTAATCAATATAATGCATTAAAATAGGAACTTACTTGTTTGCATGAAAATGCTCTCTGCTGACATGTAAAAAGGCAGATTAGCAAATGAAATACATGGATTTAAATTAAATTACTGTTCTGATTTTTAAGAATATATTCTGTCAGGAAAACCATCTGAAAACTGCAGTTTGCTAGCCTGCAGGTAATGCGAAATACAGTGGTATACATGAAAAATGTTTGAACATTAGAAGAAAATTGACTTTTATTTAGAAAAACCTTTAAACTAAAAGTGAAATTTCAGTAGTTTGTGACTGATTGCAGCTTTAGAAATGTACATTCTCTTGTCCAAAAACTTTGCAGTCCATATTTTAAGCTATATAAAGTTAATGGGAATAAGCAGTAGTTTGAAAGCAGTTGGTAACCTGCAAAATACTGAGTTAATTCCCCATGCTTAGACATGACAGAGCTGTGTGTCACCAGTATATATTACGAAATAATACAAAAATCTGAGTTTGAATATGTACAAAAGTTGGCTTGGAAGCCTGGGAGGTATTTGATAAGTATAGCATGTGTTACTGGGGCAAGGCTAACTAAGTGCAGAGCGTTCAAAATAAGGAGGAACATGATAAAGGTTAAGCAAAAAGTGAGAAGCAAAATTACGAAGGATGTTGACACTGAAAAAATCACCTTATTTCTTTAAGGCATTATCATCTGTGGGCATTGAGGGCACTTTAGGTGGTGATCTGCTGGTGCAGATCTGACCCCCAAAGGACTTTCTTTTGATGTTTCTCCTTCCACAGAGTGTTCCTTCCCTGTTTGTCTATATATATATTGCCTTTTGTTGTTATTGTTGTTGTAACGCAGACACACCAACTAATTGGTGGTACAACATAAGCAATTTCTGTTCATTGTTTGAATGTATTAACTGGGCATCCTGCATGAATAGACTGTGTTTGCACTGGTCATATATCATTATTTAAACGTGTTTAGCATGCCTTCCTGTTTAAAGCACAAAAGAAGAGCTACTCCAGTATGGATGAGGCAATTACTGAATGTCTCTCACTTGAGAGTGACTCTGCAGGTATACTAGCCCTTTGGAACAATTCCCTTGTCATCTACAAGCATCTTTGATCGTATTTGGCATAGATTTTACTTTCCTTTAGTAGGAAAAGGTTGCTGCTAAGAAAAACAAAGGGCAGTTTGACCAGAACCTCTAATCTGATTTTACTGTAGGTCATACCTTTGTCATGTTATTTTGCTCCAAAGCTCTACCATGCATTTCAGATGGAAACAGCCCTGCCTATGACCACTACTAGCCCCCTGTGAACATGTATCATTTATCATTTTATTGGAAGCAGCTGAGGATGCTCTAAAAATAGATGTGTGGAATGATAGACAGTTCATGATTTGTTGGCATGGAATCAAGACAAGGGACCAGACGAACCAATTGCATCGTCACTGCTGAGGTTACCATGGAAGCTTTAACTCTTTACACTCCCTTTGTCTCTTGCTCATGCAACTTGTGCAGTACACTTTAATTGTTACAGATGAAATGTATTTCATAGTGTAAAATCTACCTGCCCACATTAACTGCAGTTGTCAGACATGATTTAAGGAGCTATGTATAGTCCATAAATTCTCTGGGAAGAATGAAGGTACCTCTGCCAAGGTCTTGAGGCAAAAAAGCAGTAGACGTGCAAATGCTCATTTGTGTAAATATAAATGTATTTACATGGTGAGAATGTAAGGAAAAGATCCCCAGTGAGGAAAGAAAATGGACAGAAAAATTAAAGACAGGTAAAATAAGGAAAAGTGAACTCTCTTACCCAGGTCTCTTCAGCTCATTTCTTTGTGGTCTACAAACGTTCCATTTCTTACCCACTCTTCAGTTCAGCCAGTCCTCAGAGTATCCTCATAACTCTGAACGTTTTTCCTTTTCTGTCATTTCAATGTTTTCCTCCTTCAGCAAGATACAGTATTTAATTTAGATACCTCCTTGTTCAATGCAGACATCCCACAGCTTCCTCCACAGACCACTCATCAGTGTCTTCCACATACAAATATTGAATTCTATCTTTTCATCTTCACAGACACTGTGAGAGGAAAATAATGGCTTTTAAGACTTAAAATATTGTGCTTTCCCAATTGTTGATGCCCAGAGTAGATGTAGGGATAGGAACTTTTTTCCTTTTTAACTTCCTGTTTTCTTAACCAAGTAACAGAGAAGTCTGACAAGAGCTGTGGAGAGCCTGCCTTCTTTACAGTTCTTTTATTCCATTAAACTTAGGCTAAAGATTAAAACAAACAAACAAACAAAAAAAACCAAACAAAAACCCCCAAAACAAACAAACAAACAAAAAACCACAAAAAAAAAAAACAAAGGCAAAACCCCCCAAAAAAACCCAAAACAAAAAAACCCCCGAACAACCAAAAAAAAACCACACAAAAAAACAACCAAACAACAACCAAAAAACCCCCATATCAACAGGTATGTAAATGGCAGTATTTAGAGTGTCTCATTTCTGGGACAAATACTTTTCCTACTTCTGTCAGTACTTAAGCACCAAAGGAATTTTTTTTTCTTCTATTGTCTACAACCCAAATAAGAGAGGTAAAGCTTTCAATCAGAGTCCCTTTGGCCTTTCTAACAGTACACCGATAAGTCCACCACAATCTCTGCCTTGGAATTTTCTTCTGCCATAATCCAACATTTTGGTTTCTCACACAAACACTACAGGTTTTCAAATAAATGCCTGGGCTGGGAAAAGCAAATGTATCTCATTTTTCTTTAGCTTCAGTCTCAAAAATACATGCTCCATTTCAATTTCAACCTAATAAATAACTCTGCATTCTGCTTTGCATGGTTTTCATTGGTAGTGTTTATATCTGTTCCTCATGGCAAGCACTACTATAATTTCAACTGAAGTATCACAACCAGATCTGGGTAGAATGGTCCTGTCTTTCCCTGAGCTAAATGTTTTGTCAGGACTTAAGGAGTCTGTCTTTGACCAAATACAGTTTCAGTAGTCTGAGATTTATTTGGAGTTCCTGGACTTTATGGAGTACAGTGGATAACCTGAAAGTTTTAGCATGTATGCAAGAATTCACTGGAATCTCCTAAACATGAGACAGGCATTTAAAGTTGTAGCTTCAGACAAGATGAAATCTGCCTCCCAGGCATGCTCAGATGAGTTTTTTGGCAGCTGGTCCTCAGGCACTACGCCCCAGGTGATTGTGAGTGAGCAGTTGTGTGCAAGAATCCAAGGGATTCTCCTTGCCATGAAAATGTCTGCACCTGTGCAGAGCACAAGCAATACAGATCAGTCAGACAGGACATCTCCCAGCTCTCTGCTCCCACCCTATCTGTGGTAATGAGTCAGGTTAAAGAATGGCAAAATCCAGAAGTATTTTTATTAGTTTAATATTTTAAATTTTATGGGTTTGTATTATGCATCAGCCAAAAGACGTTCCAATAACATGTGTGACTCAAAATTCATCATAGCTATAGGCACATGAATTCAGAAGTTTATCACAATGTAATTTTTAAGTGCTTTCAGGCTTTTCTTCCCTTCAACATGAGTAGAAAGCTGTGAACTGATGTTTGGGTTCTGGTGTTACTGTCAAGTCAGAAATTGTGTTATTAAAATGTCTGTTCTTTATTGCCAGAATATAAAGTCTATTCCAATGCTTTTTCCAGCCCAACTAATACAGTGAAAAATGAGGAGAAATGGTTAAAAACAATCAGGCAGTAAATTCAGCTCCTTCATTCTGGCGTCTTCCACTTGTTCCTCACAATGCTTAGCTCAAGATTTGATAATCCTTTGGGAAAAGGTTGGAGTGAAGGCAGTGGTAAGATAAGTTCTTGCATTCCTGATTATTTTTAGCTGCAATATTATCAGAAGCCATTATGTCATGTAGCATCCTATGCCACTTCATACGGAACATTTTTTCACACTTTTGATTTTAAAGAGTTTGTGAGCTTCAGCTGTTGATTAAGCCAGTATAGTTGAGACTCCTTGTGAAGAAACTCTTTAAGATGAGTATTTCAAAGAAATTTAGAGACTAATTTTGACCTTGTAGGCAGATGTTATTTTATACAGTAAAAGTCTGCTTCTGCCTTTTCCAAATTACTTTTTTTTTTTTTTTTTTGCACAGAAAGAACTGTACTCTGCCTTCTCTTTTTCAGTCTTTCACACCAGCCTAACATACTCAAAGCAATTACAGTAATTGTGACAAAAAAACTGGAGTGTTTTAGATATTTTAAGCTTTATTACAGCAGACAGGCTGAATGCCAGGATGGACAATTATATATATACAGATTATACTTTTAGCTCTATAACTGTGTTATGAAAAGAAGCGCTTTACCCCTTAATTTTTTTCCCTGTCTAACCATGAGCAACAAATATTCCTGCAAAACACTTTGGAGAAATACTGTGTGATTTGGGGGAAAGTGTCAAGTCCTGCGTACTGTTGGTTACAAGATGGGAAAAGCAAATATATACATAAATAAAGCAGTTCCCAGAATACACTAATACAATGATAAAGTTGAATTCATTGTAGAAATTGAATTTTTCTTTGCACAGAATCCGATTCATAGCCAAGAATATTTACCGAGTAAAGTGCTACTTGTCAATATTCCTCTCAAGGTAAAATACAGATCTCATTATCTGCTTCAATACACCACAGTAACAATGAGGTCTATTGCTTTTCACAGTGCTATTATTGCTGTTATCCCAATCACACGAAGTGAGATTAACTATGTTCACAGGATTTTGATAAGGATGCAATAGGATGTACGAATAAGGTTTTTTCTTAAATTGAAAATAAAGGTCCAAAGAAAAGAAACATAATTGAAAAGCTGTGACTCATTTCTCTAAAAAACTGAGGTGCATGCCTATTCATGTGCCTTCTATTTTTAAAAGTGTAATGACAGTCTAAGTCTGTGTTAAAGCAGGCAGAAATATTGAGCTGAATTTTGTTTGCAAATGTCCTTTATTTGGTATTATCAGCCACATTGTAACAGCCCAGCCTAAGTAAGGCACTGTGTTTCAACTCCAAGTTGTTTTGGTGGGTATCTGAGGAGATGGAAGAGTAGGATGCTTGTGATTTGTTTTTTAAAGAACTGAATTATGCTTTAGGAAGATATACTCTTTGACTACAGTTATCCAGAATAGAAGGTGTCTATTTTCAGAGTGACTAAAGGCCTTTCCTTCAAAGCAAGTTCCTTGCTTATCTTTTTCTGCAGGAACAAAACAAAAAAAGAGATATGGCAAGCAGGCTTCCATCGGGGTCTGTGCTGCCCCATGCAGATGCTAACAGCTGGGAATCCTCTCTCCCCTCATCACACAGACTGGGAGAGAAGGCTTGAAGTCATATCTGTCCCCTGGGTAAGCTAAGACATAAATTAGCATCTGAAAAACTAGTGAGTAAGTAGATACAACTTCATCAGCTGTCCTTTGCATCAGTTAATGTCTAGTTGCACAAGAATATGTAGCAGTTGTGATAAGACTAAGCAGTCCCCAACCTTCAGGCTCCAGTAATACAAGTGCGCCACAGAGAACATTTCCATGTTGCCATATGCTCTCCAAAAGCGCAGCCAGCAGGCTGCAAGGCCATAACACAGCTGTAGAGAAAAAGTACAGGATACCTCATTCTGTTTTTACCCTTTCATTTTCAGTTACTTAATTTAAACATAAATCTTGAGGCTAAAACTGTAAGCATCACCTTCAAAAAGAGAAAAGTCAGTCTTTGCAGTTTTCAGCTGACCCTGGTCACCTTTCTAAAGCTGGCATACTCATATTAAATACTAAATACGAGTGTGCCAGCATGGGGTTTAGTACTCTGGTACTAAATAAATGTCATGTAGCATTTTAAACTAGTAAACTTTTACATCCATTTTGTACTTTTGGAAAGGACTATATATTACAAACCTATAGAAATTTAAGTCCATTGCCTTTGGGACCACTGATTTATGTAGATCCTGTTCACAGATTGTGTTGCAGATTGCATGGGGTGGGGTTGCTTTTTTTGCTTGTGTGTTTACTTTTAGTTGAGCTCCTTCAATTAGGAGAAGAGAGACATTATCTCACATATTAATCCTCTGATCTCTGTGAAATCTCATGCTTTCTCTTTCTTTCTCTTACTCAAAATGGGATTGTGCATACACTAAGGCAGAAGCAAAAGTGTGGCCAGATGAGTCTTAGCTCAATTTATTAGGACATCTTTCTTCTTTTCTAACAAGACACAGCCAAACCTCAGCCAAACCATTTTATTTTCTGCACACAGATGCACTGGAAATCCATCTGTCTTTTTGGTCACTGTAACAGATGCTCTCCTGCTTTCCAGCATCCCTTTGAATTCTGCTCATGGATGACCCATGCTTCATTTGTACTTGATTTTCATTTAATTTATCCTGAACCTTGTAATAAAGCTCTCTAGTGTTCAGTAAATTACACAGAATTGAAAGCCAAACACATAAACTGTTAACATGCAATGAGGCAGTTATTTAGGGCTCATCTCTGCTGAGGGATCAACACATTCAAGAGTAAAATAATTTATATGCTGAATATTTGGCAGCAACTCCTTCAGTACAGAGCAGTTTCTCTGCTGGGACAGTGAATTTCTCCTAAAGAGTTTATGAGGTCAGAAATACACTGGCTTTTCCTGAATAAACAATATAAAGGTTTATATATTTTTTTAAAAAAAAGTTTTTAATTGTTTTAACAAGTCAGGAAGTCTATGGCTAATTTCATTTATCTTTCAATTAGTGCAGTGCTCAAAACGCAAAAACATTGTGCCCAGACGTTCTTGGTAATTGCAAGGTTTCTGGCAGGACTTTCTTTTCCAGTGCAATGGTCAAACAGACTGCAAATCTCCAGGTACCATTTGTTTTTTTTCTTTTCAGTGAACATGATTGTAGTATATATTCACCCAAGTCTGGGATAGATGCTGACCTCCATTAAAAAATACATAACTCAGATAATTTTGCTGACTGAAGCTGATGTGAATTTGAGGGGCCCAATGAGTTTATAGAAACAATAATATTTAGTGGTTTCCCGGTTAAATAGAAATCATATCCCCACCAGACTTCTTAGTTCCACAAGACTTCTCAGTTCAATCATGTTCCACTAAACATAAAGCTTAGGTGCTTTGCTTTGTTTTATTAACACTTATCATTTAGGATATGATACACTTGGGATGACAGTCTGAATGTATGTTACAACACAGTCAATGCCTAGGGAAGCTCTTAACCAAAATGAGGAAATAGAAATGAGAACAATGTAAAATCAAAGTAGTCAGTAGTTGGTTTTAATGAGCATTATGGTTTCCACATCTGTGAAATAATTTAGAATTTATTCTGGATGGTTCTGAGATTTCTGTATTTGTATGTCAGGAAAAATGCATTTTTCAAACTTTTTGGTTTGTTGGTTTATTTTCAAGTTTTGAAAAAATGTTTTCAAAATAGCCAGAACCTCTTAAGTACTTGGTTTTGAGGTTAAGAAGAATAAATGCACCAGAGCATCATAAATAGGATAATATGAAACTCTGAAAATTAAGTGACTGCTTCAAACAATTCTACTGAGATTCAGTTTCAATTTTTTATACCAGACCTGCTTCTGTGAGTGACAGAGATGTGTGCATAGTCAAGACAAAGTAGGATCAACCACCAGCAAAAGATATTGGGGAAAACATTGGGTTGAGGTTGAGTTCAACTTCCACAGAGTGATGAAGTACTAGAGTTTGGGAGGGTGTGGTCTAGTTCTTTTAATGTAGTTTTTTGTTTGTTTGTTCGTTTGTTTGTTTTTTATTTTTTTTTTATTTTTTTAAATTTTTATTTTATTTTTTTGTCTGTCAGTACAGTACAATGCAAGAGACTGGGCTAGGTGAATTTCTGAGATCACTTAAAATTCTACAACTTTATAATTCAGAATCTACAGAATTCTTTAAAAAATATTTGTAGTTGATGCTTCTCTCAGAACTTTTTTTTGCTAGCTGTATTTTAAGTCTTCTTTCCCAAGGGCAAATACGGGGTTTTTTGATTTTGTTGTCTTGCATAGGCCATGCTTCCTATGGGTTCATTGAACTTCAGTGATCCCGATTTTTGAAACCTAAAGTGTAAGTTCTGTATGAGTTTAAGCAGAACTAGGTGCACCTCTGATGGTGATTGCTAAAATACTGTTCTGGTTTCAGATAATTATTATATTAAATCATTAGCTTGACACTGCTACTACTTTTACAACAATATAAGTAGTGATTTGGGAATAGGACAGATTTCAAAGTTTCATGCACAGAGCAAGTGTCACCAATGTAAGTCATCAGAATGAGGAATGATTCCCTGCAAATTGTGCAGTTTTCCAAAATGTCTCAGAATTTATTCTGGATCACTGAAAATTGTCCCCATACGAAAGGAAATAAAACCACAGTCTGATAACCTTCCCTGCCTACAAAACATCTTTAATTGTAGGCATATCTCAAAAGTTTTCGTCCCTAGTTAATTATTGAGTTTTAATAAGCCAAATGTTTTTTTTCTTTTACTGTCCATTTGATTTTATTTTTTTTAGAAGATGTGAAATGCCTAATATTGATGACTTCTGAAAGCCACTGTTACGAAGCACATTAACATATAATTGAGAAGGATCAGCATTACTTGGACATCACAAACTTAATATTGTTAGAGCTGGAATATGAATATTGAGCTTAAGATCATATTCCAAGACTGTGTAGACTTTTTTAGATATGATTCATAGCTTAGCAGTATAGGGACTATAGCATATTTTTAAGTGTAATTCTAGGTACTTTATGAATACTGCATCAAATACTTCTTTGATATTTTCCCTCCATTTATCAGAAGAAGCCACTCCATTTTTTTTTACAGAGACTAGCAGGTAGGTTAAATCTATTATTAAGCAGAAAACCTACATCCTGGGCTTTCTTCTGTAGCATTTTATACTGGGTTTGCCAGACTTCTTAATTAGCATGTTGTAAGGTCACCTAGCTAGGATACAATTTGTAAGGATACACACATCTGTGAAAAAACCGCTTGATGGAAGTTCAGTTCTTCCCATAGTCAAACCCAGCATATTTTATCTCCCTGCATAGAAATGATGGAACTATTAGAAAAGGTCATGGTGGAAAGCCACAGCAAAGATGTTTGTTAGGGTGTCATAGGTAATGTATTGAGGATGGTACACACAGCTATAGTGAACTGTAGACAGTAGAATAGAATCCAAATATTTAATGGGTACAGCATCACATTAATTTCATAGCAGTATGTTATTCACAGTGAGATACCAGATAGGAAGAGGTGGTTAATATGTGACATGGATTAAAGAACCGATCTGAGATTACTCATTTGATACCCAACTGAATTGTCAAAATACAGTAATCTCAGCCTCAACTGCAAGGTTGTCTCTATTACTGCAGTAATAGTTCAGACTAGAACCTGGAAAAAGAAGAGGCAAATTTTCTACTTGTAATCTGATGCTCATGTTTCAAATTATTAGTGCTGGGGACAAAGGAGAGCAACAAGAACTTTGTTCAGAAGAGGAAGCTACAGAACAGCACATACTGTTTGTGATTGGCAGTGTCATCAGAAATACTGCAAGTTCCCAGCTTATGGAAATGAAAATGTTTCAGAATCTCTTTTCCTTCTTCCATACCGCTCTTTAGTGCTGTTTAGTTTTAGACTTTACTGGTTTTGCAGGTGATGTTGGAATATTGGTCATAAGCTCTTTGAATGGCTTTCTTTTTAACCTATCTAGCACAACTTTAGCATTAGTACTTTTCCAGACAGAGAACACAGACACAGTCTATTTGCTTCATTTGTATTTTTAAGTCCTTCCGTGCGAAGGAAAACAGTCAATTTTATTTGTTTTACTCTGCAGAATATTTTAATTACCTGATAGCTTGTGGAAGTTAATCCTTTTTTTGTCATGTTAACTGATAGACAGCTGAGTGAAAGATTTTTATTGGGCCATCACGACCTCATGCATCCTCTGATGCCTGTCCTTAAGGTTTGCAGCCTTGTCACTTGAGTAAGCCCTTTTATATTTTCAACAGATGAGGACAAAATGTGGGTCAGTAGGGATTGACCATCAATCAAATAACTTATGAGGTATTCAGAGAAAGCAAAATAAAGAAATACCTAGCAAAGCTTTGCAGGTGTCTCACTTGCTTTTTGTTTGTTTTGACAAATGAGGTGCATTAAATGCCATATTTCATCTTGTTTTACATTTCTGAACTCCCTGGAACATTTGGAGCTCTCTTCATGATATATTGCTAGTGAATATAAAATCAAGGCAAGTATTACCTGGCCTCTTGTAGAAATTCTAATAAGATATTAAAATGAAAGAGCAACACTCTCTTGATACATTTAAAGATTAATATGTAAACAAATTTTATTGTCTTATTTGTTCTTTGTGTCTCCACTGGGCCTGTCTTTGCTCCTAAAAGTTTCATACCATTTTGGAAGGTTACCAGCTCACACAGAAACACATTCACCTTACAGACCCAAGTAGTGAAGGTATAAATGAAGACCAGTGCAGCAAATATGAATTTAAAGAAAAGTAGCTTTCAATCAGCAAAGAGTCAGTCATCATCATCATCATGGCTAGACTTCGCGAACGAAGACTTGGGAGGGTTTTACCCACGCTTGCTGCAAGCGCGCTGATGGCTGATAAGGCCAATGCGAGAGAGACAAGTCCGGTTGCAAAAGGCACAGCAGAAAGTTTTCGTCGGTGATACTGTCAGGGCACGGTTCTTTCGGCGTTGCCTTTTCTCCTCCAGACTGATTCTGCGTGCAGTTTCAAAGGAGACAGCGGTGTTATAGATTGTGTGTCTCCCCATCTCCTGATTGGAGGCCAGAGTGGACCACTGATGGTGGTCAATATGGCCAAGGCTGAGGTGTTTTTTCAGGCAGTCCTTGTATCTCCTCTTGGGGCCTCCTCTCTTGCGGCAGCCGGTGACGAGTTCACCATAGAGCACAATCTTAGGGAGGTGGTGATCCTCCATTCTGGAGACGTGCCCTGCCCAGCGCAGCTGCGTTCTCAGCAGCATGGCCTCGATACTGGTGACCTCTGCCTGTTCCAGAACGGACACATTAGTCACGTAATCAGACCAGTGGATGTTTAGGATTGTATGGAGGCAGCGCTGGTGGAAGCGTTCGAGGAGTCGCAGGTGGTGGCAGTAGATGACCCAAGATTCAGACTCATATAGAAGAGTAGACAGTACGATGGCTCTGTAGACACTGATCTTCGTACTTTTTTTCAGGTGTTTATTGAGCCAGTATGAATCTGTTTAAAAACAAATTATGCTTTTTGTATGCAAATGACCACTTTATAAAGAAAAATGTTCACTGGAAACTGAAGAGTGTAATAATGAGGAAGAAAGTGGTAATACAGACATTCATATTGTATAAAGATAGGCAAGGGAGAAGGAATTTAGATAACAAGAAGCATTCCCTGCCTATTAGTTTAAGAGTATTCCTGCTAAATTTAACAGTGTTGAAAGTCTCTAATTCTTGGTGCTCAATGCACCGAAATCCTCTGTTCATTTAATTAGCAAATGTCAGAGCTTTATATCTCTCTGGACTGCTTCACCAATGTTCTTCAAACCTGTTCTGTAAAGACCACACATGCAACTGATCTAGTTAGGACTGATTGCTGAGACTGCTGAACCCAAGTGTGTGTTTCTGTATAGTTGTTCATATAAAAACACCATCCATCCATCTTAGTCAAATGATTTAAAACAACCATTAACAATCATTGACTATTGATGAGGTAAAAATTACTATTGAATATATGGTTGTTATACGTATTCGTAAATGTTTTTTTCACCATAAGAAAAAGGGTGCAATTCCCTGTGATTCTTCAGGCACCCTTATGCCCTTCAGTGAGTTTTTGTATTAAGATCACCCTCTTACAAACCCAAAAATCCTAGCAAAACTGAGACTGATATCTGAACCAAAAATAAGCTTTGCTTAGGCACATAGATTTGTTTGTATCAGATTCATACAAGGTAGAGATCTGCAGGAAAAAAATTAAAGACTGACAGATTGTTAGGAAGAAACTTGTTGGATTCCTTCATGGTGCTCCAGGTAGGTTAATTGGGCAGAATTGGAAACTGAGTGTATGTGTCTCCTTCCCTTATTTATGTTATTGGTGTTGGTTAGCTTTGTATAACCAGTCTGAAAAACAAAACAAAAAAAATTGAACTTGTCACTCTTTTGTTCTGTCATTTGTTTTAATAAAAACTTCTGGGAAAAGTAAAAGCTGACCCTTTGGACTAATAGCACTCTGGGGCTTATGGCAGGCTGTAAGGCTCTATAGACATCAGCTTCAGATTTGTCTTTTTGGTTCTGTCTTGTTTTGTGGTTCTTTGGGCTTTTCAAAGTAGTACTATGAAAAATGCTCTCTTGCTCCAATCTCTCAAGGTGTTTTCTGTGGGCATATGAGCTAGGCTTTCCTGTGACTTTTACTGTTGATTGGCAAAGCAGTCCCTTGTTGTCTGCAGTGAGCTACTAATGAACCAACAAGGGATTAGGAGGAAAAGTCTGGCAAACATCCACATGCTGCATCAGCTGAACTGGAGGAACTCTTCTGTCAGTCAGTTATTTTGAGGCCGTAGGTAAGTTTCCTGATCATATTTACAATAAAGTCAACTTAATACAATGTTCACAGCTAAAGTCTGCAGGAAGTTTGACAGTTTTCCAATAATATGTAGCAAAAAAAGGTAGCAAATCACAGAATGTATTTCTAATAATTTATGATATTTCTAATTATTAATGATGTGTCTTCTCTTTTTGCTATCTGGATAAAAATTTTACCATGTTGTCTCATAAATTTCTCACCCTATGGCCATAGTTGTGGCTTAACAAATGTCAGCATCCACATACAGTGTATCAGAGACAGTTTGAAGCATGGGGATTGCAGTTACAGTAATATTTCAGAATGTTAGAGGCTGTATTAGAGCCAGCAACATTTCTTATGAATAAGGTCTAATTTATTAATTAGTAAGGCCAGAATTTTTGCTTGAGTGGGTTAACAGCTCAGTATTCTCTAAAAGTCAATAGTGACTGGGTATGGCAGTAGTATGTTAGCACTGGCCTTAAGGTTATGGCAAATATTTTGCATGTAATGATGTGGATCCATTAGAAATGCAAAGGAAAAACTGAAATAGTGGGAGTGGTAAGCCAGAATGATGATCTTTGTGGCGGTATCATAAGTTGATAACAAGGAGCAAGACAGCACTTGATGAAGACAGAAAAGACAAAGTCACAGTAGTTGGGGAGCAATACCACAAAAGTCTCAATTAAAGGTTTAGTTTCCTGACAGGGAAAAAACACTGAATCTTAGAACTGTTGCACTGAGGGAATTAGATATACACTAGGTTTTTAAGTATAAAGTATTAGAGGTGATACCCAGGTTAAAAGGTTGCAGGACTGACATGGCTAGGAAATTTTTACTGAAACTACTTGTGTCATGATTGTTAGCTCACATGCTTACACCTTGGAAGAATAACATAGTCTCTCAAATACTGAATGTACTGGAGGTGTGGGTCATGTTGTACCAACAGGCCTGATGAACCATGGTGAAATAAGCTGATGGAGGCCTGCTACTACCTGTGGTTTCCCACAGCTCTGTGAGATGCTGAACATGAGCTATTTGAGTCCATGTATCATTCAGAGAAAATTAAATCAAGTATCATGAAACACCATCCCTTGGCATGCTGTGACTATCTCAAAAATTGAAATTAAGCTTGCTACATTAGTTCTTCATTCTGGAAGATGCATAGGAATTTTACAAATGGCAGTTAATAATTCTCTTTTAATTCTATGTGACAGGACTTTCTCTGTAGTTTGGAAAATGGTCAGTATGTTCTCTCAAGTGCAAACACTTGAAAAATCGTGAAGTTTCTTAGGACAAATATCCTTGTTAATGAAGAGATAGCAAAAACAAATCCCAAGAAGCATTGAGCTTCAGCTGTGGAAATAAAACAGTAAAGTATTTTTCAACTTCTGTTTTCACAGAGAGTTTTAAAATGCAGTTGTCTGACATTTTAAAGACTTTTAATATTTTTAAAGTTCTTTTTAATGAGGTTTAAGGACCTCTAGCAAGGGTGGAGGATGAGAAAATTTGTGTCTTCTAATGACATATAGTCCTTGGTCATAGTTAGTGTCACAGTTTCGTGAAATATACACTACCAGATTCAGAGCACCATATTTTCACTGTATGGAAAGGGATAGATTTGAAATAGAATTACACTTTAAGTGCTCCAGAACACATACATAATATTCAGAAGATTATTAGTAACTGATATATTGACAGATTTTTTGCTGCTTCTGACATTTATAGCAACCCAAAACTTCTGAAGAATAATGTTATGATATTATCCAGACCTTCAGGTATACTTTCCAACTGGAACTCAGTTGGCATGTAATGATGTCTTCTGTCTGTCTTTGAAAAGCCTTCTTATGAATATTTTAGGAAATAATGTTTTTGTATTTTAATCAGTCCTGTGAAAGCACAGGATTTATGTATTGCCATCTAAGCATACACAAAGTACGAAGAGATAGAACTTCTGTTTCAGGACTAGATCTTGGACTGCTTCCACCACAGGAGACAATTTGGGTGAGCTACAACCTCCATGCCAGCCCATAAAATTATTGCTGCCTGCTGATGTGGGGCTGAACTTCTAGTTTAGGGAGTCATCGTGTGTATCTGTAACCATGGCTACCTGGGTGGGACGGGGAAGTAGTCTTCTCACATCACATAAGCATCATCAAGACTGAACTGTGGCAGCTCCGTGAGTTGTGACAAGTAAAAAACATTGGACACAGTTCAGGTTGTAAACTTAGATTAAGTTGTGAAAAGGTAGAAATAAGGCATTGTAATATTAGAATGCTGTAATCTTTTTCTGCCAGTGGTTCATCTGGGAAAGCTATTGAAGTCAAGCCATACTGGCTCAAAGCCTATAGGAAAGTTGCCAGATGTGGGTCATTATAAGATTTTACATTCATAGTGGCTGAATGCATCATAGCATTTTGTATCTTTTCTTCAGGTTCCTTATATATATACTAAGAAAGAGGGTTACAGTAAAAGAGACAAGTGTGTCTCTTTCTGCTGATTTTCTCAGTGATTTGCTGAGTTAGATTTACTAGGTTTTATTTATTTATTTTAAAATAATGTCTCATTTAATTTTTTTAATTATAATGATATTAGAGAATTTAAGAGAAAGAGAAATGGAGCCTCAAGTGTAACAACAGCTAGCTGCTGAAATAAATTGCACAAGATTTTCTGGCCCATCTTCTCTATTGGAAAGAGTGGAGTTTCCCCATTTACTATTAAAATCTGTAAACTTCATCTAAATATCTACAGAGAATACATATGACATGGACTCCCACTTCATTCCATCTTTCTCCTGCAGTGCACGGACCTCCTATTTGCATCCAGCTCTGCCAGTTAACTCCACCACTAACTGCAGCCCTGCCAAGGACAGCCTTCCCCAAATTTGTTAGTGCACATATGCGTCCCTCATTACTTTATGCAAAGCCATGAAGGTTTGCTCAAATCACTAATCTGAATGTTTTAAACAAAATCCAATGGATTTTGGCTTATGCAGGCCAGATTCCCATAAACTATGTCAATAGGTGGTAAGGAGTATCAGAGGATAGTGATTCTTTTCATGGAAACCATGGTGAAAATCTTGGAGTGCCTTAGTGGCATCTAGATGAATATAAAAGCATGAGAAAAGGAAGCGTAAGGAAGAAATACAACCATTACTGGGACTCCCATCTGTAGACCAACTTATCATTTTTCAGTCTTGATTGCATCTTTTTTTAACATTAACATTTCATGATATATAGCATTAAGCAATAGGAGTAAGATTAATGGTATCAAGGATCTTAGTGACAGTAATGTGAGTGGAGTCATTGTGTGGTGGTTTATAGCTCCATCATAAGATGAGAAGTGACCATTTAGATATGTTCCTAGCTCAAGATATAAGCAGTGACTTCAGTTTATTTACTCTCATGATAAAAAATAATTCTGCAAAATGCTTTGATGAAAAGGAGACAGAATTTATAACACTTTCTATACTGAAACCTTTTATTTGCAGTTACACATAAGAAAAACAAGGCTGTGTGCTCTTGTGTATAAAATACCTATATGGGATGTAATTTATTATTTAATATCTTTCCTCCCATTCCTATTTCCTGCATTCCTGCTTGTACACCTTTTTCAAACTTAATTCTGCAATATATTAAGGCTTGGGTAGTTAGGCAAGGGAAAAAGTAGGGTTTCAATACTTGCAATTGTTAAATTGTTAGCTCTATTCTTCCTGTCATGTTTTGATAAAACTGTATAGGTAAATGAAGGTTACTTTTTTTTTTTTTTAATGGAAAGCAAAGAATAAAACAACAGGTCACTTCACTGGTTTTGGTAAGGTACTTGGAGAGGGAAATAATGTTATGTTGTTTGTAACTCTACCTGTCAATAGTCAGCTCTGTTTTTAAGCAGGTAGGAATGCAAAGGTCAGAGACAGCTTTATGCTATTTTGTGTTCCTACTGGAGAAATATTGTAGGATTTTATAAAGTTTTGCTAAAAAGTAATGACCTAATGAGGAGAGGTATATTAAACTGCATATTAAATTACCTATATGTATATCAAAAGGAGAAAAAAAGGGATTCTTATTGCTGGTTCACAGCACGTGAGAAACCTGAGTTTAGTCACAGCTTTTTGCAAAATCTTAGCCTTCCCTGGAGATTATCTTTCTTACTGTGCTTTGACATCCATCTGTAAAACTGTAGTAATGCTAATTCTTCCTCTCTTCTGTACTTCTCTACTGTGGCTTGGAAGAAGAATCATAATTAGCCATTGGTGCAGTAGACCTACGGGAAAAAACTATTCACTCTGCTGATCCCTGAGGAGGCAGATCCCTGTGACTCCCCGTGTGTGCTTGTCTAGTCACTGATAGCCCTGGGATTCAGGTTTGTGGGGCCATGGCATCTGCCTTCTTTTGAGAACCACCATCACAAGCTCTGCTTTCTGCTTTTCTGCTCTCAGCACTGAGCAAGTTTGACTGTCAAAAAAAGCAGTAAATATTATGTCTTTTAAAAAATGAGTTTTCATTTTAACATTTTCAGAAGACCAGTATTAACAAAAGTTATTAATGAAAATAAGCATGTCCACTGACGTGGGAATGTTGCATGTACCCAAACACAACTTGTATCAACCGTTTGGGTAAAGGCATACAGATTGCAGATGTTGTGTTGCTGATGCTGACAAATTAGTCTGTTTTAGTCTGAGATTGAAACAAAGCACGACCTACTTTCCTTAGAGCCATTGATGAGATGGTTTAGAGGGAAAAGACATTTAGTCTTGTTTGGAATGAAGATTGAATGAGAGAAAGGAGAATGTAAGGAGAAAGTTTGCAGCAAATAAAGGCAAAGATACCCAAGGAAAACCTGCCTGCAGAAATGAAACAAATACAATATTTAGGATGGAGTGTTAAATCATAGATTATATGACAGAAAAAGTTTAAGCAGCTTCAGGGAGTCCAATCTGGAACAAAAATCACAGAGTAGTGACATCTGATGGACATGAGTGACATGGATTTATCTATCCACTCTACAAAAAAAAGTACCTATATTATATCTGTTAGCCCTCTTATTCCCACATCCTCCCACTGTTTTCAGTAATGACAACACCCATTATAATGCAAGTACACCTGGGGGACTTAGAACTTGCTGTTGGTTCTCACAGGATACAACGATTTTATTTTATTTTTTTAATCTTATCTAAGAAAACATAAAACAAACGGAGCACTTGACAGTCATTGATTTCAACTGTGTGAGGGACGGTACTCTACCAGACCGGAATAAATTTGTTGCAATTGAACTCCTGCTCATTTTTTGCTGCAATAGAGGTGCTGTTTTTCTATTGTGAATTCCTTCTTATATGCTAATTTTTAAAGGGATTTAAAGAGTAAATCCTTAACCATGAATCTACTGAATATAAACATATATGCCATGAATATAATGCCAGTACTGCAGTCTGTTGTAGATAGGCCAGTGGCTATTACTGGTTATAAGATACTGGTTCAGTCCTGTGGTCAGTATTCCTGTTAGTTTTTTCCATGGAAAATACTTTGCTGTGCAAATACGACTGAAGTGCGAAACAATCAAAAATAACGAGCTTGCTTTTCCTTTTCCTTGCCCCCTCTTGGATGTGTTCAAAACCAGGCTGGATGGGGCTTTGAGCCAACTGGTCTAGTGGAAGTTGTCTGCCCATGGTGAGGGAGTTGGAACTGGATAATCTTTAAGGTCTCTTCCAAACAAAGCCATTCTATGATTCCATCTATGATTCTCAATCTGTTCTTTTCAATTTTTGTTTTCCAAATCAGCCCACAGAATAAGCCTTAAAGAATTTGAGACAGCTTGGGTTTTTGTTTTATAATAATTTAAAAAAAACCACAAAACAAAACAAAAAAACAAACAAACAAACAAACAAAACAAAACAAAAACCCAAAACAACAACAAAAAAAACCAAAACAACAAAACAAAACAAACAAACAAACAAACAAAAAACTCTAATGTGCTGCTATATATAAAATGCTGTACGTTACTTGCCATACGCAACAGGTGGAATCTCATTGCACTGAGGCAGCCGTTTTACCCGGAGAAACTCACGGACAAGTTCAAGTTGGCAAGCCTCCCCCACCGACACATCCTTCTCCCCAGACGAGCCGGAGGCAGCCACAGCTGAGTGCGGTGAGGGGACTCTCTCCCCGGCTGGCTGTCAGCGCCCCTTCCCCGCAGCAGCGGCTCCGTCCCGGCCCCGCGGGCTCGTCCCCGAGGCTGTGCCCCGATCAGGATGCCCGGTGCCCGCGTTGCCCTGGCAACGGGCTCCGCCGCGCATCCCGGGAGCGCCTCCCGCCCGCCAGGATGAGCCGCCGGCGCTCCCGCCGCAGCGCCTGCTTTTCCAGGGCCATTTCCCGGGTGACCTCCGGGGTGGGTCCGGGCGGCCGGCCCCCATGGCTGCCTGGGTGTGCCGGAGCCGGGCAGTGCCCGCCGGCCGGAGCTGATCCCCCCGCCCCTCCTGGTCTCTGCTGGGGTAGCCGAGATGCACTCCTTGCCGCTCCCCTCCCACTCGCCCCCGTCCCTCGCAGGAGCCTTCCGCGCCTAGTTTGATGGCTTTGCAAAGAAAGCCAGACAGAAGAGCACTTTCCTCAGTGGCGGTGGTCAGACCATGACCTAACTCACCATGAACTTGGAAGGGCTTGAAATGATAGCGGTGTTGATCGTCATTGTGCTTTTTCTAAAAGTGTTGGAACAGTTTGGGCTGATTGACTCAGGTTTAGAAGGTAAGGGAGTGCTTTTCAGTGGCTTGTCATTTTTCTGTTCTGGCTGTTCTTGCAGTGGGGCAAGAGGCATCTGTAAACTGGATGTAAGGCACTACCTGAGTCACCTCGAGGGCGACGTGCACATCAGTGGCTGTCTGTTGTGGATGTTAGAGTTGTGGTGGTTTAATTTTGCAAGAAAAACAAACTGTTATCCTGAAAACTGCTAGTGTAAACGTAGATGTTAAACAAAGATAGTTGCCTTGAAGTCTGAATCTCTTATTCCTGTTTGAGATCTGGAGATTTAAAGTAGGAGAGGTCAAAGCAGATTTCAGGATGTTAAAAGGCAAATTCAGTCATATTGCCTTAAAACTGTGTGGTAATGTAGTCAAAACTGTTTTGTAATTTATTCACGTTAACATAATCTGTACTGGAATTGCTATAAGACAAAGATAAATATTTTATAGTATTTAAAAACCTGTTGAATATTTAATTTACTGTTAACATTTTAAAATGTGCTTGTGGAAGAGCTATGATACTCAGATTCAAAATAAACAACTTGAACATTCACTCAGAGAAATCAAGTGCAAGTTTTGCTGCTTGATGCTTTGTTTTTTCTAAGATCCCCTCCTTTATTAGCAATACTATTCCTTTATAAAGCAGTAAAAATGAAAAACAAGCAGCTTACTTATATGTGCTTTTTATATGTGTAGGCTGGTGTAATATTGATCATTTTTACCTTATTTCTGAGAGTGCTCTTATTCTTATCATATGAAGAAAATCTAAAGAAAAGACTGATTGGAGCATGGTTGATAATGTAATGATAATCATTGCATGCCAATATTCTATTAGATTTCATTCTGAAATGGTCTGTTTTTCAAATACTGAAGGAATATTGCATTCTCAGATCTTCCTGTGAGCTAGCATTTGAGTACAGTGTAACAATGTATGCTTATGAAAGGGAGAACTTTATTGACACAGGTTGTGGTTTCATGTGTTAACATGTAAGAATATGATCAAAATTTGCTCCTATGAAAAGGTCTAAAGTAATCCTGTTTATGTAACCCTTTCAAGAAAGTCTTCTCTTCAAGTGATTTTAAATAAGGAAGTCACTGAACTGGTTCTCTGTGTTGCTGTCTTGCATGGACTTGATAGTTATGAATCTTAGAGCTCTGCAGGGATAACAAAAATATGTTATCAAATGCATTTTTATAAAGAATTTATAATACATTCTATTTAGTTTAAATCACAAGGGAGAGATTCCCTTCAAATGTATGAACTTCTGTTTTTCTTTTTGTGCTGAGTTCAGTTGGAAATAGAAACGTCAGTCAACTTGAGAAATGTTATGATAAAAAGTTATTTCTAGGGGTAGAGGCTGCAGAGATTGGGGGGAAAAAATCATATTTACTCCTTAGGTTGTTCATCATGTTCGGGTGTGCTAAGTTTGATTGCCACATCTGGTTGAGTTCCCTGGTAAAATACATTGCTTGATTGTTGTCTGTTCTTGTTTTTATGGCTGTAGAAGGTGATAATAGAAAGACAATTAAAAATATAGTGCGGGTGCCTGTAAATGATTGTAAGATTTCTGTAAGAAATAAGTTTCTTGTGCAGCTGCATGGTTTGCCTGCCTGCCTGGCCAAAAGTCTGGCAGTCTCTGTGTGCACAGAGTCTTAAACTTTGTTCTTACCTAGTGCAGGACAGGTTTCCTGCATGCCAGCCAGAGGAGACCACAGAAGACATATATGCCCCATCCCTCTGTGATGTGCAGCTTTTGTGAATGACAAAAAAGGCATGTTACATGAGAATCTAGTAATAGATATAAACAATAATGTTATAATGATAAAACAATATGTAATGATATAAACAATAATGGACCTTAGCTAAATTTCATAGGCTGGTACATATTTTTTCCTCATAGTTCAGGAGCAGTGTAGATTTATTCCCCTTTTTTTTTCTTAAATTTGAGATTTAAAGATCAGAACTGATTACAGTAGATTAGAAAAAAAAAAAAAAAAAAAAGGGAAGATATTTATGCTTTTACAAGGGAGTTGAAAAAAGTGGATTATGTTAATAAATATCAAGGCTATTCATTTCCACTCCTGAGTGAAAAGTAGATGCATTGTAAAGTGCAAATGTTAGAAAAGTTTTCAAGTAGAATGTTAAGAAAAAAGGAATTTTACAAATGCAGTCAGACTATCCATGTGCCTTTCTGGAAATCAGTGGCAAAGTTGGTAAGAGCTTTCTGAAAATGTTGGGTTTTATAATTACATTTGTAGGTTTCTGGGCTTGAATAGGCTATATCCCTTCTGTTTTTTCTCCCCCTGCCCCTCCCCCCTACTCCAAAGTGAATATATCCCAATGAAATCTTTTTGCATGTTTCACACAAACCAGTAGTTTATAACATATAAAACACATCCTGCATCTACCTGGAAATCAGAGTAAGTAATAATCTGAAACACAGTGTACCCAATGCAGAATGCTATAGCTCAACTCTGTAAATCATTCTGAAGCTTTGGTAGAGTTTGAGGTTTCAGGATCCTATCGTGTCCCTGTTTTGGTAGCAAAAGTCTGAAGATAACTTATCTTCCTTTCTACATTGGGTTGTCATGATTCTGAACTTTGTGAAACATTGCTACATCAATTTGGATGATTTAGGTGCAACTGATGTAAATCGAGAGCAAAATCTCTTTTGTTCAGTGTCATAGTACCTATTATAAGTGTAGGAAATATTCTGCTTTCTTCAGAGTCTTCAATACACATTGTGTATAATTATAGTAATATGCAATTATTTTCATTATGAAAATAATAAAGTATTTTCAGAATAAATATTGTATATACTTGCTGATACTTGTACTGCACTCAGATAACATTATGCTTTCTGTGGTTTTGCCTGATGGCCTTCAACTGCTGAGTGATTCTGTTGTTGTAGGAGACAAATTTTCAAATAGATGTTTTTAATATTGTATGACAACTCTGAAAGTGATAAGTAGCAGAATAGATTTATACACTTTTGTAGGTTGTGGGTCGCAGAGACTCTATCTCTCGGTTAAATATTACTTTATGATGTATTACACTCACTTAGATTGCGGTATTCTTTCTGTGGTTTTGCCTAGTTGCCTTTGACTGCTGAGTGGTTTTACTTTTGTTACAAAAGTATTTTCAAGTAGATGTTTTTAATATTGTATGACAGCTCCTAATATGATAAGTAGCAGAACAGATCTATTCACTGTCAGGGGTTGTGGATTGTTCAGGCTTTGTCTTTAGGTTAAATATTTAACTCTTGATAAATTAGACTATGTCCTTCTTGATAAACTTTACTGATTCTTTAGAACAGCAATTTATTAGGTGTGAAGAGTAATGTATTGATACCTAATCAGGAAACTTTTTTTCCTAGACATACCTAGATATCAATTTAAAATTATTTCTTCTTGTGTGGTGTTTTTCCGAAAGACATTCACAAGTACATTGAGATACAAGGACTGAATAAGCTGTATGTATGGTATGTTACCATTTTAGGATTATGCAATATTCAGGATAGACGTTTATAAGATTTTAGTGTATTTCAGTACTTTTTTGAAAAGATTGTGATTTTATATGATAAGGATCATATAAACTTGATGAAGATATGGAAGACATTTTCTATATGAATACCTTCCTTTTATGGCAGGGTGAATTTTCTGGGTAAATTGTTGGAGACAGATAGAAACATCATGAGGTTAGCCCATTCCTAAGTTAACTGTTTTTTCTGAAAGTTTCTTGGGAAACCTAGATAGCTTTTCAAAAGCTAAATAAC
Organism: Formicarius rufipectus; assembly: GCA_013399695.1. Taxonomy (NCBI): domain Eukaryota; kingdom Metazoa; phylum Chordata; class Aves; order Passeriformes; family Formicariidae; genus Formicarius; species Formicarius rufipectus. The sequence goes on along the minus strand of VXAU01005544.1, from coordinate 290,058 downwards.
TTATTAATTAAATAAACACAAAAATAAACTTCACCCACGTGAGCACTGAAACCTACACCATTAGGCATAAGGTTCAGAAAAGAAATCTGAATGATATGACTGGTAATAAATATTTACATAGAAATATCTTCTTTGTTAGGAAATACTCTTTTAGCAGTTAGTGTCTCTTAAACAGAAAAAAAAATGGCATAGAAGTAGTCATATATATTGCTCTAACGTGGATTCCATCTATCTCTAATATTGGTATCTATCTAATATCTTTGCTTAGGAGTCCCAAAAGTGGCAGTAGTAGAACTCTGCAGCTAAAATTGTTATAACTGAGCTAAATTACTGAAACACTTGTTTCCTCTAATATGTCTAAACAGCTTCTAATCCCAGTTTAATAATCTTGGCTATTAACAACTTCCCATTCATGAGCTGGCAAACAGAGCAAAACCACTGACACATAGGTAGTTGTTGTGATATTTACAATTACTTTTGACAAAGACTGGATATGACTGGAAATGTAGCGACTTGTGATTGCTCTGAAACTAGCAGCCACTGAAGATGTTTTGTCATCCAGACTATCATCTCCTGGAAATGTCAGCATTTCCACAGTGATGTCTCTCTTCACAGTGTTCTTCATGGATGGAAATGGAGTAATACCACAGAATCACAAAATGGCTAGGTTGCAAGTGACCTCTGGAGGCTGAGTTAGGTGGACCTGTAGTCCAAGCCCCCTGCTAAAGCAGGTTCACCTGCTTGGGAGGCATCTTGGGAGTCATGGGAGCAAGGTGCACGTCCAGGCGGGCTTTGAATACCTCCCTGAAAGAGACTCCATAAATTCTCTGGGCAGCCTGTTCCAATGCTCTGTCAAGCTTTCCCTCAATACTCATTTCAGAAGATTCAGAATGACTAGCACTGCATCCTAGAAATAGCTTGTAATAAATACAGGGGCTTTTATGACATTTTGCTTTTCTTAAGATTGGTCTGGATGTCAGAGAGAGTTATGCACAGAATTATAAAGTAAGGAAGCAAATGTGGTTTAATATGTGAAATGATTAGGCAGAGCTGACAGTATTCAAAAGAAAATGATATGATAGAAATTTTAATATTAGCAATTTCAGGCATTCTTTAGAAGTAATTTGTTCAATTAAGTCTTCATGGATTACAAGATAAATTGAATCAAAACAGCTGCTGAAACAACAACTCATATGTGCGTGAGTGAACAGTAGATAGAAATCCTTAACATGAAACTCCAGTGAACTTTTTCTTGATGGAGTATTTAGCTCAAACAGCACTAACAAGTCATTTGTAGACAGTGGCATGTATTGTAGTTGATTTGGAACTATGCACGTGTGAGCATCTTACCTGCAGGACTGGTCAGCAGGGTACTGCTGGGCAGAATGAATAAGAAGAAATCTCTTCCCATTCTTCATGCTAGAAGATTCAGTTAATGGATACAATTTTAAACTAGAAATAATCAAGTAAGAAAAGAAACTTGTTAGCTACAGGAATTTGTAATAGGTGCCTTCAGCCCTTAGATGTCTGCTTTAAGCAGTCTGTTGTCCTTGAATCATCCTCTGAAGGCTGATCCTTTGTCACTGAAAAACCTTCTAGTGTTCCCAGGTATGTGTTCACTGATGGGCGTCTCAACACTTACTGTCACTCTCAGTGATAATGTGCATGTCTAGTGCTTTACATCCACAGAGGGTGGGTAAACACTGTAATTAAAGGGATGCCAAAGAAATAGATGGATAGAGTTCTATACTCAGAGTTATCAATGCAGTAACTTTTGCGAACTCACTAGTTTCTAATTAATCTGTTAAAAAAAAAAAAAGGTATTTCATATGTAAGTTTTATATGTGTTGTAATTCATTGGGTTATTTTCCTTTTTTTTTCCCCATGTGTTCATTGTTACTTTCTCGTTTATAAGTGGTTTAGCTACTACACCATAGAAAGAAAGCAAGTTTTAACTAAAGCTTCTCTCTTTATTACAGGCTTGTAACATTTTGGCTATCTGATGCATTTTCCTACAGAATTCCTAATTTTTTAATGTATTTTCTGGCTGCTTTTCCCATCAGTCTTCTTCACTCAAAATACTCCTCAGCTTCAGAATATCAGTCTTTTTGGGACACCAAGGACATACGGATTTAGATATATTAGATACACACACTTTGAATTCATACTGCATTCATTTTGCTCCCATACAATGCGGTGATGCTCAGCTTTGGCCCTTATGCCCCTCTGGTAACTTTGAGCCCACTTTTGTTCTCATGTCTTCCAAGTTTAAGTTTTAACATATAACTTATATTTAGCTCAATGTTGCTTTTCTTAGAAAAGAGTACCTCCAAATTCTAGGAGCTTTGTTTTGTGTGGTTTCAAGCTGGTGTGTTCCTAACATCACAGTTTGCATTAATTATTGTATTCTGTAATTTAATTGGATCCTCTGAAAACCCTTAGGTTTAGGCTTCAGTGTATCCTCACATTGTGGTTATTAGCTTTGCACTATTTTTAACTTCTTCTGCTTGATGCTTTAGCTATTCTCTGAGTAATATGGTGTGTTCTGCACTCTACTGAAGATTCCATGATCTGATTCAGGTAGACCTGTGAGGATCAACATCACAATAATCATATGAAAAGGGGCTGATTTCCATTTATTTTACCTTCACATGCTCTCACTCAGAGGGTAAGAATCATTAGTTGAATTTTTCTGGTTTTTTTTTTTTTTTTTTTTCATTTGCTAGATTAAGTCAGTTAAATTTGCTTAACCATTTTATTCCCATGTGTTTTATATCAAAGGTAAAAGATTAGGCAGCATCACTGAAAGTGTGCTACATTGCCTTATTATTTAGGATTATAGTTTGTATTTTCACATTACCTTGTGGCCCCTTGCAGAATTATTTGCCCAAATTTATTTATATAAGATTACAAATGATTGTATATCTTCTCAAGGCTATAAAGAACATCATGTGTCTTAGGTCTTGTTATTTGGTTTTGTTTTGCTTTAGTTATCTGACCTATTTCTCTGGTGATTAATTGTTCAGTACCTGGTAGAAAGTTCAGTCCAGCCAGACTGAATTCTGCCTAAATCTAATGAGGCAGATGATTTAGTCTGATACAACATCTCTGTTTTTCCTATCTGCAGTTATTTTCCCCAGTGGTATCTCTAAAAGTAATTTCTGATTGTACTTTCTAAACTTCATTTCTGGTAACCCCTACTACCATTTTATGATAACACTACAGAAGCATTTATATATATGGTTCTCCAGGCATATTTTATTTTTTTGATCAATAGTCCAAAAAATATTCTCCAAACAGGCAAAACTTTAGTCATCCAAAGTGGGCTACAACAGCTATTTTTTTACTGTTGATGATGTGAGATAATGAAAGAAAAGGAGATTAGATCAGGTGAATACATGTTTATTAATCAGATATTTATTTCTCGGTATCAAAGTTATTGCAGGAAATACTGAGTACTTTTACACAGAAGAAGGACAATTAAAAATTTAATACTCATTACTAATAACAAATCCTAATGCTGAAAACTCCATCAAAATAAACCCATATGTCTGAAACAGAGAGAAAAAGGATTACCAGAGAAGTGAGTTGTTCAGGACGTTAAGGAAGATATCTTTATTGGACATAGGCATTATGAAATTGTGATAATACATAACACTCACCAAATGTTGTAGATACATCAGAACAGACTCTTGTACTCCAGGGTCTACCCCTACATCGGGAAGGTGTCATAGGGAGGTATCCACACATACCTGTTTCATCTTTTCTCTTTGCCTATACTTTGAGTAAGTCTCATTTGGTTTTGCCATGTATGACAAACTTAATTTCCAAATTATATTTGCTCAGAGTAGCTTTATTTAAATACCTCTTTTGGAGGGAAGCAGAATTGAGTTACATCAAATCCATCTGATACTGGATTTTTATGTCTCCCCATTACACTTTTTCAACCTTTTGTGTTCAGTGATGCTGTTGTGAAGACAACCCTGCCATTACCTACACAGCTAAGGAATTACATAACCTTGTATTGAAATAATTAATGGGATTGACCAAATGTATGAGTTTCTGTGGACACATGGGATGAGACGGGAGGAAAAAAGATCTAGAGAATGTCCTAATGATCCACAACCCAAAAACTGAAAATACATTACTTGTAAGTTGAGGAAAAAGATGAGTTATGTGCAATATGCTATGGGTATCACACCTCACAGTTGCATGAATATTTGCTGGGACACATAAAAAGAGATGCCTTTTGCACCCCATACATTACCCATACTCACTGTCTCTGGCTTAGCACAAATGAGTAATTGATAAAAGACCTCTTGTAGAAACTACTCTTATACACAAGTCCTCAAGCATGCCATTTTTCTACCTAAAGTATCCAATTTATGTAAGTAGTTGTAAGCAATACCTATACTTTTGAATGCTTCCACTCGTGCATTGTTATTGTGCCTATATTACAGTATTATCAAACTCTCTTATTGCCAAGATAAGCATTTGAGAAACAGTTCGAGTCCACTGATGCATTGTGAGTACACATATTAAAACAAACTTACCCTACTTTACAAATACTTCAAAGCTAATGTAATACATTTCAAGATTTATTGATACTGTTATCTCCATTTAGAAAACCTTATGCCCTCCCTCCTATTAAAGATAATTATACAAGTGTGTGCTTATGTGTCATATCCATTAGGAGTATTGGAGTAATTCTATCCACAACTTTCTTTAATACCTTGACAAGGTAAGACTGCATGTCATGTCACTGAGGCCCAGAAATGAACTGTTCTTTCTTCCCAACCTGCTTTTCAAAGTCTTTTCAGAAGATCAGACTAATCCTGCAGCTCACATGGTATTTGTTGCTTAACAGACCCATTCTGTTGGAAAATACCTGCTTGAGGATTTCTATTGCCACCTACAATTTGATCTATTCTTTTGGTAGTAGAAGCTCAATTAGCATTTTCTTGTGTCTCTATCGAGTGATGGGGTAGCTGTGGGTCACCAGAAAAGAGTTTCTACTGGTGGGAAAAAAAAAAAGTCATCTATATACAGTCATTTCTTGCCTGTGTCTGAGGAACTTTCAGTAACAATAGAACTAAAAAAGTCTGCGTAAATTTCTCTGATGTAACAGGCTGTGCTTAACTGTTGCACCCAAAAAGCAGGCAGAGATTTATCTTGTAGTAACTGTATAGTGAATCTGATAATTCTGGAAAGTCCAAATTTCTGTAGATAATCCATAATACTCAAATGCAGTGAGTATTATATCCCTTGGAGAGCAAGATCATAGTCTGCCCCATGGGAGGGTGTAGTCTGTCTGCTTGGAAAATAATCTGTCATCTCAGAAAAGTCCATGAGTGTTTTTTCATTAGAAAGAAATTATTTTTTCACAAACTCAGATTTTATTTAGCCTTAAGATATACATGTCAAATTTTGAAATTATATAAACATGCCATCTGAGTTATCTCCTTTGAAATCTGAGATTTAAATTTCTATTTGCAAGACAATAAGAATACCTTTACCTTCAATTATCAGATTTGCCACTGAACACCTAACAAGATCACAAGGATAGGAGGAGCATTGTAGGTCTGCCTTGCTTCAATTGTAACTCACAGCTGGTGATAATAGAAATTGAACACAGTTGAGTTTTATAAATTTTTAATGCATTCAGACAGAAATTAATATGCTCATGATGTATCCTCTTGCTCATCATCACAATTCACGTTCTGGCCAGTTACAGGTCTGGATAAGTAATCTGAGATGAATCAGATTACCAAAACAGGAGTAATTGTTCTCAGAAGTAAAGAGGTGTAACTGAAGGCAGAATGGGATGCTGAAATTGTTGTTTAGCAAGTTGATAATTGAGATATGACAAAATGTAGTTCATTTCCTCACAATGAAAATTGCTTTAATAGTTCAGCAATAATAAAAATGTCATTAAGACAGTAAGGTATTCTCAATCATCTCAGATGCTGACCCATTCAGTGAGAACATGACTCACAATTGAGTTACCAATCTGTTAAAAGTTATACTTTAAATGCTGCGTATTTTTCTATTTGCTTCCTTACCAGTCTCCTACAGGACTCTTATAAGAAACTCACTTTATGAGTACTACAATTTTTTGACTGAGTCAAAAGTTGATAGGCACAAAACATTTCTGTTTAAAAAGTATTCTCACGGTAAAATCTCAAGCTAAAGGTTCATCACAACATCATTTGACAAGCTGACCCAGCATTGATTAATTTCAATGCCAGGAAAATATCTGTTTGAGGTTTTGTGGCTGTTTAGCCTAAGAGCTACCTATATAATACCTTTGCCTATTCTTTGCTAGGTTTAACATACTGTTCGGCATCTGGTATCTTTAATCTTTGTAGATTAATTTTTAGCATGTGTTTAGGAACTGCCTTTTTCTCTCAGAAATTAAGTAAAATTATTTTAGAACTTGTACCATATTTTCCAGATTCAAAAATAATTTTTACTGTTCTTTTCCAAACCTTTTTCAGTTTTTAATAAACTTCTTAGAGGATTGGTATTCAAAACTGGTCTCAGACAGATCAGAGGTAAGAAGTAATACCCCACCTTACCCATATTTGATAATTTACCATTAATACAGCTGAGCCATAATTAGCTCATCTTTCATGCAAAGTAGAGATATTCACATTAATGATTCTACACAGAAATAAAGACAAGGGTGAATTCCTTTCTTCTTATTAGGGGAGCTCATTAGAAAATCTTTGGTAGTTTTATTTTTTCATTTGAAATAGCCATAATATATACACTTCTGTTGTGAGGCCTGATATGCATTAGTAGAAGTGTACCACCTCCTGTGGTTTCATTCATCTTAAATTAGCCTACCATAAAAAAGGAAATAACATATTGGCTTAGGAGTACTCCTTCGGAACTGTTCTATTTGGTTTTTGGGTTATAAAATTAAGCTTTAGAAAAAAATTACTTGCTATTACGTATCTTTGTGAATATAGGTGAGTATAAAGATGTTTTGGGTTTTTTTGTCTTTGGAAGATCCTAATTCCTCTGATTTTTATCTCTGTTGTTCCTTCTTAAAGACGCAGTCTGGGAATTTTCCTTTTGATATAAACCTGCAGTGTCACCACTCTTAATTTATAAAGAGATGTTTTTACACTCAGGAAAAATAAAATGTAGCTTTTCCTTCACAGATTTTTTTTTTTCTAAAGTTCTGTAGTGAATATTTATTGACACTATGAAGTACCAAATTCAATACTAGTATATTTTCTATATTCACCAACATTCTTAGACATCACTTTCTTATGTGAATGCATAGAATAAGGACATCTAGTACTATAATTCCAAGTGCCATGTTCAACACCTTGTACCGTCAGTACAACTACTTGGATTAAAGCAGATTTTTTATTTTTGAGGTGGGGGGAGATGGCTTTTTCTATTATAATTGAATAACAATAATGAAACTATTTTGTTGTTGTTATCGTGGTATTGTTTTCTGTTGTATAAAATATGATGGTCTCGGTAACCAAGTATGTGGTTATTTGGATCCAGCTGAAGCTGATTACTGTCTTGACCTCAGCCTGTTTCTTGGGCGTGAGCTGTAATTGGCCAGTGATTCAAGACCTTGAGCACTGCCCTTGCTGTGAAAATACAAGGTGAAAAACATCCCCCCTCATCCATCAGAAAGCTTGTCAGTATTAGGTCTTTTCTCAAATAATCACTGAAGGGAATGATTACCTTTCTACAACTCAACCACTGGTTCAGCCTGACCTGATTAGGACTCATCTATTTTTCAGCAGCAGACATGATGGTGAGTGGCTAGCTTAGTGAATGGCAAAATTCAACAGGTAGTGAATCAGTCTCATCTGTAGCTGTGTTTTGTAGTGCCGCAATCTTAAGGACAGATCAGGATTATTGAGTCCTTGTGCTTATGAAAGAAATACATCTTTTCTGATGTAAGATGTCCTGTGACCTCTTACTTTAAGACTGAGGGAAGTGTGTGCAATAGTGCCACAGAAATGAAAGCATATGCTTTGGTATTCCTCTGTGATGTGATCTCTTGGGAGTTAAATTCTTGTTATACACACAAATATCTTTGGCATATAAAGAAAAACTGGGATTTTCCTGATTTGATAGAAACTAAGAGTGTTCCTCCCTAATTGAAAAAAGCCTTATAGAATCATAGAATGTTAAGGGTTAGAAGGGACCTTAAAGATCATCTAGTCCCAACCTCTCCTGCAATGGATAGGGACACCTCCCACTAGAGCAGATTAAGGTCTTATCCCTCCTGACCCTAAACACTGCCAGGTTTGGGGCATACACAGTTTCTCTGGGCAACCTGTTCCAGTATCTCACCACCTTCACAGTAAAGTATTTCTTCCTAATATCTAGCCTAAATTTCCCCTCTTTCAATTTATACCCATTATTCCTTGTTCTGTCACAACAATTCCTGATGAAGAGTCTCCCTTTGGTTTCTCTTTAGGGCCCCTTCAGATACTGGAAGGTTGCCATGGAGTCTCCACACAGCCTTCTCTTCTCCAGGCTGAACTTTCTCAGCCAGTCTTTGTTAGGGAGGTGCTCCAGTCATCTTACCAACTTTGTGACCCTCCCTGGTCTTCAACAGTTCCATGTCATTATTTTGGGGGCATCAGAACTGTATGCCTTCCTGAAGATTGTACCATTATACATCACTTAACATTGTTAATGCAAAGGTCCATTCAGTCCTACCTTCCACTCTGGTCCACTTGTAACACTCAAGAGTCAAACCTCTTGCTGTTTATTTTCTCCCCACAGTCTCATGACATCTTGAGCTCATGACTCCCAGTGATTCCAGAGCCACTCTACATCCACCTTTAATTTTCATTTAACTTTCAGATTACAACACATTTTCACTTGTATTCAGGAGTCAAGTCTCTGAATTTCCATTGTGATGCCTCTAGGACAGCCACCCGTGTTAAGAGCAGCAGAAAAGGGGTATGCTAATATTATACAGTAAACAAACGCAACAGATCTTTCATGTCTGTACAAAAGGGTGAGAGTAATGTCAGACTCTAAGAACATTGAAATCTGTGCCCTCGGGTGTATGTGTTTAGCTATAACATTTATTTTGGGCAGTGATCAGCAAGAATTTCACAATAACTGCTTAGTCACAGGAATACAGCCCAGAGTTCGTCATGTGGGAGCAAATGTCTGTAGAACACACACTGGTGATAGAGTGCATAGGCAGAGCAGGGTGCTTGTCAGAATTGATTGGAGGAAGCATAACTTTTAAACTACTCCAGACAAGTATTAGGAAGGAGAGACTTTGAATTCTTTTGGGCTGTGAGCAAAACAATTATACTCAAAATTATTAGATATTTGGGTCACTCCAAAGGGCCATCTTGTCTGGGAGCCTGTCTCTGACTGTGGTGTACAGGGCTCAGGGAAGCAGTGTATGCTAGCTAGTTTTACTAATTCTCCAGGCACCTTAAGTGTTGGTGTTAAATTTGCTGCCTTTTTTTTTTTTTCTTTTTTTCTTTTTTTTTTTTTTTTGCTACATTTGTGTGGCATAAAAAACATTCTATAGACAGTATAGATTTTGTAATTTTGTACTAGAGCTCTCTCTACATCATCAACTGAATGAGTATAATCCTGCTTGCTATCATTTCCTACAACTCATTTGTTTTATTGTTATAGTACCTTTTTTACTGATGCTTCATCTGAATTCACACTGTGCCTTCCTTGAATATGCAATCTCCATCTCATCATGAAGTAGCTACTTCTGCATAGGATATTTTTTAAGTTCTTGTGTTCTGAGTTACTGTAACTGTTTGTAGTAGTGTTCTCTTTAAAATGGGGTCTGTCCTTCTCCATCAGTAGAAAGCAACAGTAGCGGTACCGGGAAAACATGGTGCTGATGTGACAAACCGAGAGTGGAGATGGAATGTACTGAGAAGCAGATCCATGGCGTGGGATCTCTGCATTCCATTTCTCACAAATGCCCTCTGCTACCCAGCAGCAATGCTGCAATATCATATTCAGAGAATGGCTAGCAAGCGTCTTTTACTCACTTCTCTAGATTGGATCTCCTTTATTATTGTTGGACCGTATTTTAAAACAGCAGCAATAGTGTTATTTGTTGTCAGTATTTACACTGGGATTAATTATTTTTTGTTGGAACAGCTCAGAACTGTTCTCCAAAGCAGAATCTGAGAGGAATTTATAACTGCCCACACTTTTCCAAGTGTAAAAATGAATGCAGTTCTCATGTTGGTTTTTTGGAGTCTTTAGTAGATCACCTGGGACAGTGGGACTAAAACAGCTACAATAGTCAATTATTTCTGATAGGAAGCATTTTCTTTATGACAGGAGAAAATACTGGTAGGTTTGTCCCCAAAGGGATTTGTATCAGCAAATTCTGACATTGTGGTTTCCCAACAAATTGTTATGCACCATAATAGGATCTGCTGCACTCTTACATGTAACAGTCATACACATGGAAATTCTTTGGAAAACTTCTTCCTTTTTGATCTGATTACAATCCTTTAGCTAATTAGCTGCTGTCTGTAAAGGGGTTCAAAGGCAGGGCTTGTAATTAAAGAAGTTAATAGAGACAAACTGCAGATCCTGGGCAGATTGTCTGTTGAATAGGGTGGTCTTAGGAACAGCAGATAGGCAGCGGCTCTGACTTGGTACCACCATTAAAATGAATAAAACCAGGACTTGCCCTAGAATTTCATCGTTCTAAACAGCCTTTTTGACAAACAAATACATCTTCACTGATGTTCTCTCACTGGCAGTTCTGTGTCAGAAAGAAGGAATGTATACTGGAAATATGAAAAGGCTACCAAAAAATTAAGCAGAAACTAATTATAACTTTGGACTTACTAGTGTGTCTTCAGACATCACCATTCTAATTAAAATCCCAATACATGTGACCATTATTTAAAGTTAATGTAGTTTTCATAGATTTCATAGTCAATTTTGACTTACTGCAAAAAACACTCACAAGGGTTCCACTGTTTGCTGCAGTACTTTAATTCCAATATATCCATATAGAAGTAATTGCTCAGTCATTGTAAGAAAAAGGAGAGCTTTTTCCTGGTATTCTTTGCAATGGATGTATAATGGATGATAAAGAGATTGCTTTATAAAGGAATTTGCTTAGAGCCTAGCATGTAATTATCCATTACAGGAATTGAAATGCAGTTTCTGGACTGCATATGTCAGTCCTCCTCTGTTACCCAACAATCACGTTTGGTTTTTAATTGCTAATTTTCTTTAGTGTTCACTTGGAACAGCCATTATATTTCTTGTTCTCATCATCTCATTTGAGCCTTTTTCTAACTTAAAGCATAGATAATTTTTCAGCAGTTTAGTCTAACTGATAATTAGCATTTTTCTTGTTTATACAGCTTTATGAAGATTCAGCAAGGTTGTACAGCAAAGCAGGTTGTAACCTGTCTCTTATTTTCATGGTCACTGTAACTGAAAAGACATCTCTGGCTTTCTAGCCAGTTTTTTCAGTTGCATTTATCATGTAGATTGGCCCCTTCCAAAAGTGATTTCTGTGGTACAGCACAATTTGAGTTCTAAATAATGCATTTATTAGTACCTTTAGATAAAAAAAATGTATTTTGGGCTTCTTGTATGTAATTAAAACAAGCATAGCATTTTTTTCCTTCTTTCTTGTTTCTATTGTAGGATGCAGGAAATGTCACTGTGTTCTCAGGAGCATTAATAGCACTGCTCTGAAGTTGTGAATTCCTTCAATATTTGTTCTTGTCAACCGGGAATTGCTCTAGTTGTCTGGGGAGGACAGTATGGAGAAAGAAAAGTAAGAAACTGGGAGGCAGAAAAGCAGACATTTTAGTCTTTAATTTTCTACAACTAAATACATGTTTTCCAAGTAAAAAACAAAGTTAGGCGAAGTCCTTTGGTAAATTCTGCCTGATACTCAGTATATCCTGGGATTATTTTCCCACTGTGATTCAGTAGTGACTCCAAGTTTAAAACTAAAGGCAATGTAAACAGTTTGAGATTGCATCTGAAAGGATAGAAGCATGTGACTTAACATGACAGCATGATATACTGGAATGACAAAATGCATAGTAGGGAAAATCATACTCAGGTAAGCACAGGTGTTTGTACCTGTCTTGTCAGAACAGAAGAAAACCATACAGAAGAGACCATATAAAGGAAATTGCAGATAACAGTTCCATAGTTTAAATGCATACATGCAAATTCTTCATGCATCTTTCAATACAGAAAGATTTCTCGATAGTATAGATAATATTTTCCTTTGTTTGTTAATCTTACGCATTCGATACTGACTTATAGACGGACATATACTTCAGTGCAAAGAAAGGAAAATTTTATACATATGGTGCTTCAAAGAAACCTGTTTTTTTGTTGTTTTTTTTTTTTTTTTTTTTTAATAAAGCCATTCAATATTCACTTGAGGAAAAAAGTGATGTTCCTAATATTACAGATATTTTGTAGTTGTTTCATAGGAGGTACATATTATTGGCTGTTAAAGCTGTCGAATAAGGTATTTGTCAAATTGAGATCGTCATACATCAACTCCTAATGCTTAAGATATGTATTTACTACTGTAGTGTCTGCATTTGTTAAATGAAATATATTTCATTAAAAGACAGTAAAGCATGATTATAGTTCATGTCAGTTTGAGATTTTGTTTTTCCTTCCAGAAATAATGCAGGTTACTGTTTTGGAGCTATGGTCTGCAGCACAAACTCTTCTATTGAGTCTAGAAAAAGTACTCTATCTCAAGGGTCACTGAGTCATATAAAGAAAAACGTGTATCACTAGTTGCTAGTATGCTGTTCTCCACGGGTCTTTTATGTGGAATATTTTACTCAATAATTCAGAAAGTGCAGCTTAAGGCTTAACTCAGTGTGTCTTTCATACGAGCTTGGATAAAGCTGAAGGAGATTGGTACTGAAAACTGGAAACACTCAAAGAAATTGGAGCTGCTTCTTTCAGTTGAAGGAAGTTGCTGGTTTGGAAAGGATTGTCAACACTCACGTGGAGGAAAAGGATGGAAAGGAAAAGGTGACTGCAGGAACACAATGGTTGTGCCCTTTTCAATTCAAAAGTTAAAAAATTTAGAAAGAAGTGAGCAAGACTTAATAATACCTTGCTGACAGGCTGTCTGCTTTGCTATTTTTAGGTAGTTTAGCAGGAAGCTCTGTATGTGTACGTACAGGGATGATCCCAATAAAAGAAACCCTTACTGTTTTCAAGAATGTTTTGAAAACACCAAATATTACCTCAGAAGTTTATACTTTTATGTTTATTATTAGGTTATTAGGTTATTATGTTTATTATGTTTTCCCGAGTTTTTTCTAATTTAGATTAGTTTTTGGAGAAAAACTGTCCAAAGGTCAATTTGATTTTTTAATAATTTTATTATTATTAAAATCTGTGTTTGGTTGTCCAAAGATAGAATCTTCAATAAAATGCAGTAACAGAATGCATAACTATTTGTTGTTAGCTTTTTTCGTTTTCATATTGAAGATTTAAGTATGGAATTGAAGATTTTAACTTGGTGGTGAAGTCAGCTTTATGTAATATTGCATAATGGGTGTAATAAAAAACAAGGAAAACACAGGAAAGTGTTGAAGGAAAAGCATACGTTATTCAAATTCCTGTGTAGGTTAATAAGTAATGCTTTAAAGGAACATCCTAACAATAAATTGTTTAGAATTCAGTTTATTAAAAAGTGAATGTTTTACTTTATCTTATTTTCCCTTCTTATTAAAAAGTGTGTGAAATCATGCATGCATGTTTTTGCCTCTCTTTAATGTTAGCAATAGATAAGCACGTTCCACATGACTTATTTAGGTTTAATTTGGTGAGGTTTTTCTTTGGTGTACCGATTTTCTGATACACAGTTTTCCATTAAAGGTTTTAACACTATCCCCTCTTATTTGAATGCTGAACTCACTTTACAGAGACAATACAAAGTACTTAAGTATGTGTAGTACAGAAACCACAGCATTTGGTTTGTAGTATCTAGAATCCAATCGCAGGAGAGAACATTAAGCTCTGCACATCCAGCGTTGGATTTGAGTCAAATGTTGATTATCTGTTAATCAAATAAACCTAAACCTGACTATCACATGGCACATGAAAAGGGCTATTTTTAGATTCGGACACAGTAGACCTTAAGGTAGAATTGAAATTTGAGAGGTGAACCGCTAGACAGGCGAACCAGCAAAATATTTTTACTTGTACAAGATTTGAGGTTTTGCTGTTTATAGAGAGCATTGTTCTACTAGGTTTTCCTTTTTCTATTATTTTACCTTTACTTATAACAGAATCAATAAATTGCCTGGTATGATAGATGACTCAGAAGAATATAGCCAAATATACAACGCTGTGCTGGATAAACATTACTTTTCACGAATTGGATGGATGACTCAGGCTTCCTTTTGCTCCTTTGCAAACTGAACCTGGATCTCTCCCAGTTTCCCTTCAGACCAACAGACTGATGTAACTTTCTTTCACTTTTGTGATAATCATGTAAGTGATGATTCTCACTGTATTCTAAGGTGATTTGCACTAACAAAATGAAAAGAGTGTTTAACTAGAAAAGTTATATTTTGTACCAATTTGTCTGAAATGCAGTCTAAACTTTTCTAGACTGAATAACAAATTGAGAGCTGTAGAAGAAAAAAAATGTTCTAGGAGATTAGACGATGTAATATTTTTTGCTTCTCTTTAATATCAGTAACTAAAGTAGAAAACAGTCATAAAAAAGGTGGGGTAAACTCTTGATTTTTCAGAAATCTTAACACACTGGTAGCTCTTGTCTCAACTACTCCTAAAAGTCAGACTCTATCTTTGACCATGAACTTTTCCTTATGATGTGTTTTCTCTCAAAGAACTTTAGGTTTACTAAATTTCTTGTAAACGGTAGAGTACTGTGGACTGTATAATGATTTTGCACTAGAGAGATGCTGTGTATCAATTTTACTTATGCTTGTGTTTTGTCTACATCAAGAATTTCAAGTGAAAAGAAAGAAGGCAAAGCAAAACAAAGCATCCTGAACCATGAAGTTTTAGCACCAGTCCAGGTAATATTGCCAAATTGGCAGGATGTGTACAGTCTGTCATCTGTGAAGCTGTTACATTTTGTGACTAGCAATTCATTGTTAGCCATCTGTTTAAATCTTTTTCACATCCTGTGGTTGTATTAATTTGATATTTAATTTTAAAATATGTTAAAATATAACTGACCTAATGTGCATTAGACTAAATGAATAGATGCATCCATAAAGTTCTAGGCTAAGAAGTTTTTACCACTGTGTCCTTGACCCACAGCCTGTTTGACAGTGGTTAATTAGGCAGAGCTGTTAGCCACAGAATCTCTTTACAGAAAATCCATGGAATTGAAATGATCAGCCTCTGCATCTGTGTACCTAATAACTTTTTAGTGTATGTGGGTCAAATTCTAAAAAAATACATAGGTTTTATTTGCATCACTATGAACAATTTCTTTCTATGTGCAATATTTTATAAAGTATTATGTCATTCAAACTTCATTTGAGCCAAAGTTTCTCAAAGCTGAAGAAAATTTGCTTCTGGTAGAACTTTCTCTACCTAGTCATTGAAATTAGAATTTTCAGAGGTTTGATCTGCTTTTAGAAATGTGGTTATAACACTAAGCGTAATTTTAAGCTAGTGTAGTTAAATTTTAAAACAATTTTATTTCTGGTGAATATAGTAATTAATAATAAGTAAATAAATAATTCACCTTTTCAGCTGTTGATCTGGTACTGCACTGTGATTGGTGCTCAGCTGTGCAGCGTGTGCTTCTGTGGGCACCAGTTGAAGAAGCTCATGAGTAAAACAAGAAAACAAGCAAAGTGCAAAATCCTTTATGAACATCTGACTGCTGTCTTAAAACAAATATTTGAAGTGTGTTCATTGACTGTCAGGAAGAAGAGAAAACATGCATGCATTCATGACTTGCACTTCATCTCTGGTTTGACTCTGCATTTCAATATAGTATTGTACTTTTTACAAAACCAAAACCAAATGGCACTCAGCAGTTAATGTTTATGCAGTGAGTTCCTTACAGTGTACAGGACCTAAAGCTTAAGAGTCAAATATTAAAATGTATGACAGAAGTCCCTGTGATATTTAAAAGCTAAATTTAATTCCAGGTATTCTGAAGATCCTATAACTAAAGCAGATTAATGATTTTTGAAATGGAAACAAGATCATAAATGCTTACAGGTAATTGTGAGGTCACTATTTTTTCAATATATCATTTACGCATATTGGAAAAGGTAGACTATAAACTGATAATTGTGTCGGTTTTGAGAGGTAAAACTTTACAAAGAGTTAGGACCCATAACTTTTAGTGAGTTTTTAATTTTTTGCTGCTTCTGTGTATGCTCGTGTCCCTTACTAGTCACTAATTTATAATTTTTTTCTGTGTCTGGATATACCAACGACAAGCCAGTTATGAATAAATTATGGCAACCCCAGTATTGCATTTTGAAGACAGAAATTGCAGCACAGAAAGCCTTGGGGAATAGGGACCAACTCTTCCATCCTGCCATCTCATGTTTTTAATAGTAAAGAGTACATTTCTCCCATTAATATAGTTTGCAAGAGGGAAATAGTACTATTAAAAGTCCATAGTATTTTCTTAGTCATCCTTTAAAAAGAAAAATAAAAAGTTATGTTTTGTTTTGTTTGGGTTTTTTTTTGTTTGTTTGGGTTTTTTTTTTGTGTTTTTTTTTTTTTTTTTTTTTATTTTTGNTTTTTTTTTTTTTTAATTGTGATTCTTTCGTTGCAATATTAGTATGATACCAAATTGAAGATGAGGATTAAACAGTAAAACTTCCAAAAATCTTTGAGTTAGGAATATCGTTTCCTTGCTTGACTTATCCCTGGTCCTTCTTTATTTGTTGAATAGCCTGAATTTCCTGGGTATGGGTAAGAAATGTAAGACTGAGTCATTTCTTACCAGTGGCTTGCTTTTTATGAGCTACTGTAGACACAGTGGTCATCAAATTGGAGAAGCAAATATGGGAGTGCTCACAGGAGACTCACCTACCTCTTCCAGAGCTGGTGGAAGATCGCATACCTGGCAAATGTGACTTACTTCTGATGAGTCTGTCAGAAGAGAGAAAATCAGATGTAGGCGTATCAAAATGTAGTCTTGGCAGGACAGACTGGCTGACTGCAGCCAGGTTTTGTCGTGTTGAAATGCTGTGTCAAGTGTCATCCTCTAGTGTGTATTCTGAATCATGGAGTTGTACATTGAAACTCTGATGTGCTGCTGCTTCATCTGAACAATTTGTACAGCTTGCTTTCCCTGAAGGCATTAGTTTGGGAATTTATCCCTGAATGTGTCTGTATTCTGGAACAAAACTGAAAACAGAACAATGTAATTTGTTTCCTCTTTTCTCACTTCATACTTGAAATTTTAGCTGTGATGTCTGTATGTCAAACTACCTTTCCTCAACTAGTTCTAAGGAAGTTACTATTTCTACTCTTTTGAAAAGAAGTGTACTTTGACTTTTTCATAAATTATCAAATTTTTCTGCTTTGTTCTCTTAAAGTCATCTCTCTAATCTGTTGCATCTACTCATACTGCAGCTGCCTGCTTTGCGTGTCTCATTTTTCCTATGTTCATTCTGTGTTGCTCTTTCTCCTCACTACTTCTTTTGTTTAATTCTCCAAACTTTAAAATCGCCCATGTTTGCACCATCCAGTATTTCCATACCAAGCATTTACTTTAATTCAAAGAGGTAAATGTTCAAACTTTTAAATTTAGCTTCTTAGATGCAGCTGGATATACTGTTGGTCTTATTTCTTGTATTCATATTATTTATGTCCATCTGTAGCTTTTAGAATTACTAGTCTTAGTCCAGGAAGTTTTTGATTCCATACAGTCCCTCCACCCACAATAGTTTTTGTCACTGTGGCTTCAGTTGTCAAGATTGTTTTAGAGTTGGTAAAGACAGACTTTTGCTTAAAGCATGTTAGATGTTGCAAACACTATCCTAGTGGCAAGTATAGATAAATAAAATTAGCTAGCTAAGTGGCTGACCTCCAGTAGATGAACTATTGCTAATCAATCAAAATTGTTTGTGACTGGAGGATTTTTCAATAGAGTCTAAATCAAGGATATTGCTCCATTTATTCTGACCTTGATCTCTGCTTTGTTTTATTTTTTGTTTCCTGGACATTAGTTACAAGTTAACGTTCATTTGTCCTTCTTCATACTATTAAAGAATTCATTCAGTTCTGGTGGAGTTTAGATAAAATTTATTTACTAACAGGTCAAACCCACACGTATACTCTGTACGGAAGTGTGTGTAGACACCAGTGCATATCTGTGTGCTTTGAGACCTCTCTAAATTGTAACCAGCTCATAGTATTCAAATGTGCCACCATAATGTCCAGCACACACTAATTGCAAAGTCCTTATGGGATTGTATGGTATGCTGGCACTTAAATTTTGCAGTTTAAGCTCCAAGAAGTTTGAACTTTCTGAGCAGTAATTCCCTTTTCACACGCTTGTAATAGTTAATGCTTTAAAACCAAAAAGGAAATGCTGTGTTAATAGTATTGATTAGTGATTGATTTGTGATTTGTTTGTACAATATCAGTTGAAATTAGATTTTAATATTCTTGCTAAAATTATTCATAGTAACTTATGGAATTTCTCATGGATGAGGAAGCCAAAGATTTTTAAATTATATCAGACACTATTAGTCTGTCTCCTTCTTTCAAGGAGCTTCTTTTGTACTTCAGCTTTGGTGCAATTATTTGACCTAAGAGATCTGGACTTACTTTGGTAGATAGCATCCTGGATTGAATCAGCTTTCTTTTGAGAGCGTTTCAAATCGCTTTATTGCTATTGACTTGTTCTTTAAGTTCTGTTGTGTTTTTCACACTTTTCGTTATTAGACTGATTGATCAGTTCAAAGTATATATTCACCCCCTTAGCAGTCCTATGACCTTATAGAGTACCTCATACACAGATAAATAGAAAACTGTTGCTAAGGGAAGCTGCAATGTTTGTGTTTCCTTCTGAGGTGTTCCAGAAGGAACTTAACATGCATGTTCTGTAGCATCTGTAGCATTTTATAGAACACTGAACTAACTGTGAGTGCTTTTCCAAGCTGACACAAGGGTGTGCAGTGACTGCGTGCAGGACTGTAGCGTGTCCAACAGTCATGGATGGTCAGAGCCACTTGTCATGCTCCAGCTGGCTTACCAGTCTTTCCAGAACATAACAATATTATCATGGATATGTGCATAGATAAAAATTTTTCCCAGAAAAAAAAAGACAGTGCCCTGAGAAACACAAATACACACAGCTCTAGTAAAAGGAAGCCGTGCAAATGGCAAATAGAAGAAGAAATTCAAGATGGTTTATGTTTTGGGGGAATGTGAAGTACAACCGGAAATGTCTTCCACCAAAAAGCTGTAGAAGTAACTATGCTCCTAAAATGGTTTCATTACCAATCACTAAAAGCTTTTCCTTTTGTACTTAGTTAAAACTAAAGGTCTTTGGTTTGGCAATTTGGTTTTTATATAGAAGTACAGTCCAGGCCCTCTACCTTCTTTACACCACTAGTAAGAATAACACCATAGCTATTCAGTTTGTGTGAGTACAGCTTTCAGATAAAGTAAATTTAGGACTGTCCCTACTGAAGCACAGATGTGCCAAAGTGGCATGACCTGTTCAACAGATGAAAAAATGAGTGACTTTGAGATCCCTGAAGTAATAGAATTGCCACATTATTTTGGCCCTGAGATACTTACACATGTGATTCATTTACACTGCTGCGTCATCTCTGCATCCTTAAGATGTCAGGGCTCACTTCAGCTGCCAATTGAACTACCCAAAGGCTTTAATTAGAGATGCTCTGCAGTTACCTGATGTTATTTTCCTATTCCTACTATGAGCAAGCATATTGTGACAGCTTGCTCTTTTATATTTTTTCAATTTATTGACTGTTACTTGTTTTCATTGGATCTTTTGCTTGCCCTTACTGGACCTTGGCCGCTTCTCCTTATTTATATGTGTACACTCAGGGTAAAGACAATGTGAATTATAAAAACATGGGCTGAAAGTGATCACATTTCTTTGAATATGGAAACTGCTGACCATGTATGCAGTGCCTCAGGAGCAGAACTTCCTGACCTACACCTTTAGAATAGAAGCTCTCTCTCAGATGAATTAAAAGCTTCACAAACTAAAAATTTCCATATGAATTTTTTACACAGTGGACACAACAGTTACTCAACTGAAACAAATACATCATAGAAAAAAAAGTATTGACTTTTTATATAACCTTTTATCCTAGAAAAATGTGGTTCACAGTTCATAAAAATCGGAGAATAATAGCATGCTTTTGGTTGGTTGGCAAGAGCCTCTAAAGATCATGTTGTTCAACCTGCTGCTTAAAACTGGACTAATTTCTTAAAGTTGATCAGAACCTTGTTCAGTTGAGGTTTGAGTATGTCCAAACCTCTCTGGAGAACCTGTATCAGTGTCAGAGCAGCCTCATAATGGACAATTTTTTCCTTCCATGTGATCAGAATTTGCCTTGTTGCCCCTTGTTTGTTATCACTTGTCCTTTCTCAGCTTGCTTCCAAAAAGAGCCTGCCTTCCTCTTCTCTCCAGCCACTCACTAGGCAATGGAAGGCATCAGCTACACTCTCCTTTACCTTTTCTGCACCAGACTGAAAAAGAGCAGTGCTTTCAACTTCTCTTTAGCTTAGCTTTGGAAACTTCCCACTCAGTTCCATGGACTGGTGCATATGCAGTTTGCATTCAGTGGTCTCTAGCTTCCCTCGGCTTCTGCTTTGAGCTGTACTGCACTTTGGCCCTGGCCCCAAGGACCAGAGAGGCCATTGAGTGCATGTGATCAGGAAAGAACCTGACCAAGAAGGTACTGACTAAGTTGGACTTTGATCTGACAAGGTTCAGGATTACCACAAAGATCAATTATATGGTCAGAAATCATAAAGATGTAGTCAAGTTGCTTTATGCGCATTAAATATTCTTTACAACACTCTTGTAAAGTGGAAGCAGAATTAATGACTTTGATCCTAACGCAGAGAAATAAAATATTTTGAATAAAATTCTCTAAATGAAGATAATATTGAGGAAGCCAGCATTCTTATTTTATAGGCAGTCTTGTTCATCAATAGATTTCCATTCAGGTTAATGGAGCAAGAATCAATACTTAAGTGTGTTTCTAACATGAAGATTTGTGAATTCTGATATAGATAAAAAAACCTAGCATGGCCTTGTTTGTATCACCCCCACACACTGTGCACTTACCTCTACACTGCAAAGAGGCGAGTTCCCAAAAATAGCAGTTTTGCAAGTGGGTTAGTTAAAGTTGGTGTCAAAAGGGTAAACCTGCACTGCATAAACAGTTCTCCTGTACAACAGTGGACTTAAAGGTTATGTTTTCAACATACTTGTGTTTGTGGGAACTCTTCTTTGTCAAGAAGTCATCAATTAGTTGTTTAACCGTAGCTCTGGTGCACTGATTTGTGCCCTCGGAGGGTCTGACTCCCACAAAACTCAGAAGGATTTTAATTTCAAAAGGAATTGTTTTATCAACTGATGCTGTTTGACAAAATTACTCTGTTCTCACATTCCATTCTTTCTAGAGATACTATAATCCATGTAAAAACTGAAGCTGTCACAGGTATCAACACAGTGGATGCTTGAATAGTTTTCTGATTGGTATTGATTACTAAATCCCCCACTGTTTGAACCCCATTCTGCCATTAACTGGCATATGTTGTCTTTGTGGTTTTGAAATGCTTTCCACTGACCTCAGAAATACAGTTGCTGAGAACCAGTATTTTCTGCAGGCTAGTACAAGCTGGTGGGGTTTCACAAAGTTAAATCTGCAGCACTAAGGATCTTTCTTAAATCTTCCAGATGCCTATAGTCAAAGAAAAATAACTGGAGAAATGAGGAGGACATCCTGTATAGAGGTGGTTTTGACAGCTAAGAAATTCCTGCATCTTTGTGTTCAATTAAATATACTTCCCGGAACTTAATGAATTTTCCAACCATTTAAAAAATGCTTTAATCTCTGTGTTAAAAGATGCTGTCTAATGCATCTGTATCCTGTAGGAAAAAATTTACTGACAGATTTTTCAAAGGTCACTTTACAATGTGCTTACAAAGCTGCATCTGCTGTTCATGTAATCATACTGCTATATGTTTACTAAGCTGAACATCACACATTTGCTTGGACAGTTTTCTATTAATTACTCCAACTAGATGTAATGCAGCGATTCAATAGCACACTCTGAGCTACAGTAATATGCTTTGGATCTGCAAAACTTGGTTGGTGTTAGCAAAAATGTCCAGTAAGTCCAAAGCTCATGTTGCAATGCTGCTTACTGAGTGACTTACTGAAATTTTTATTACTCTTTACACTGACTGAAGCTCATACCAGTAAAATGTCACAAACTGAAGTTTTAGAGAGCTACCTTGTGTTACCAGTCAAATCATTAGCAGTTGTTACATGTAGAGCTTTTCTTCTCTTTTTGACATGTCCACTACCAAAACCAACCCGAATCCAAAGTGCAGAAAAGAGCATGGAGATATTTAAACATTTTCTTCCCTCAGGTTTCATAAAGTCTTAGTATATATATGTAGAGTATACTTTTGAACAAGATGTTATTCCTATACCTGCAATGCACAGGACAATGTATGCAGGGATGTTTGCATGCATTCTGGTAGCAGGAAAATTGTGCAGTGGTAATTAGCTCAGCTTGAGAAGAGAACAAGCAGTATTGAATGATTACACCTGTCAAAAAGTAATCATCTACAAGAATTGTGATGGCTTCTCTGACTTCTTTAGTAGCCTTTATCCAGCTGCATATAAATATTACTTAGAGAAAATGTCATTCAAATCATGCTGCTGACAAGGTCGTTAGATTCTTCATATTATATTGTTTTGGAATTTCAGAGCAGTCTTTCTTGGCTTATGATTCCAGCTGTTCTAAACAAAAAAAATAACTAAAAGAAAAAAGATAAAAAGAAAAAAGAAATAAGGACTAGAGAGAGAGTGGGGAGAGGGACGACCTTTGAAACTGTAATAGCAAGCTGCTAGAAAATGGATTTATAAAAGAATTGGATTGCACTAGTGTATCATTCTAGAATAAACATCTAAGTCTGATCTTTGTTAATCTGAAGATCTATGGTAGTGACAGCCATAGCAATTTTTTAAAGTCAAGTCTTTCACTTGCAGCCTTCTTTTGCAGACTTCTGTTGACAATACTTGAAAATTCAACTATATGCTCATCTCCATCAGAAAAATAGCAGCTTTCTTAATACAACTTAATATACAGTTTAATACAACTGTGGCTCTGGTTGCAACTGTATTGCTAAATATTTCATAACAAAACCAGTTAAATTAGAGAATAAAGGGAAGGATAAGAAGCTGTCATTGCCTCCTTCCAGGGAAATACTTGGGTAAAGATTCAGTGGTCCTAGTGACTCACCATGTTTGACTTTAGAAAAATTCTCTATTTCGAAAACTGAGCTTTTACACCTTTACTTTTATTGTGTTTCTTTTCCTAGGTGCTATGGATTTAAAGAGTGCCATGGGTCTATATGGCAATTTTTTTATCATACCTACTCATTCTTCTTTCAATCACTTTTATAGGCTAAATAACTCCAGTACTTCCAGTCTTTCCTGCTAGGACAAGCTTCCCAGTCCTTAAATCTTCTTCTAGTCTTAAATCTTGCTGTCTTCCAATCTTTCTTCAAGTTGTTGACAGTTTTCTTGGGACTCATATTGCAGCTGAAATTGTATTAAAGCTTAATAGAAGGATCAATTAATGTATCTGACACATAAACTCTCCACCATATTGCTTAAAGGGGATTTTAAAGAAAAAAAAAATTAGACAGTCAGCAATTACCAAAGTGTAAATTGATTTTTTTTCTTCATTAAATGAATGGTTTTCTGACCCATGAGATTATCTTTCAACTATACTTTCCTTAGTTCTGTTGACATACTTTGTACTTTCATTAACCACAATTCCACACAGTAACAGTAGTTTTTATTGTCTACAGTCAGTAATTATGAGGCGTATTAAGAAATTATTTTTCATCTAGTAATATGTGTAGGAACATTAAGTAAAAGATCAACAAAGCGAAAATAAATGAAGAATTTTCTACCTTGATCTGTTATGTTGTTTTCCTACTCTGAGAACTGTGTCAGAAAGGAGAATGAAGTAGTAGCTATGGGTACTTTCCATAGCCTTCCACATAACCAAGCACCAGACCCACATTTTCATTCTTGTGCTAGCATCTGATGTCTCTTGTGAAGACCAAGTTATCTGTGACAACTGGAATAATTTCAATATTAAGAACTCTTTCTGATGTTTACCCACTTTAATGCTCAAAATCAAATACCATCTTAATTATCAGTGACCTGCCATTCGTTGAATGACTTCTGCCAGGAAAAAAAAAGATATTTAACATGGAAATAAGTCCACTTGGACCATGAGTCTGACTTCAGTGTGTTTTACAGAGGTGTAAAATGCTTCTGTCATTCTAAGCACACCTAATCCTAACCACTTGCATCTTTAACAGGTCCAATTTTTCATGCCATTTATTTGTCCCTGATCCCTGCAAAAACTGAGGAATAGAGGATGTTGAGTGAGGAAATAAATTTCAGTTAAGAAAAAAGAAACAAACCAAACTAAAACAATGGTTCCTTTGCATTGCAAAGCCACGTAGAATTGATTTGAAGTCACAGTTACACAGACCTCTAAAACTGACCTGAAGAGCATAAATATTGCAAGTGCATCCAATATCAGTGCACTGTATCATAAATTTCTCTTTGTATTAAACCTTTCCACTTGTTTTTTAATGTTTCCTGTAGAGCAGTTTTGCTTCTGAGTATACTAAATGACAAAGAAAGAATGCTTGCAGAGATAACTTACATTGGCAATCTTTGAAAAATGAATGACTGTGTATTTTGTTACATTCATAAACAATTCTCTTATATGCCTATATTTAACTTTTTTTCTTCTAGGGAAGAATTTCTGGTAAGAAAACCCTGGCATTTTCTTTTTAAGTATTGTTTTTTTTGTCATTCACAGATCTTATATAAAGAATTATAAATGAAGCTGAATTTAGTAGAAAAAACAGCACTTTAATTATATTTTTAATTTGCATAAAATTAGTGTGGGTGGAAAAGAATATAAACAAGTGTCTCCCTTGCTAAAATCCATTGAGTTTCAGATTTTAGAAGGCTTATCTGCACTTTATTGAAAACAGTACATTTACTATGTTTTATTTTTAGCTTCTCCTGCCCAGCACCTGCCAAATGTAGCCAAACAAAATAAAAAGAAAAAATCTTTCAAAGATAAAAATTGTTCATGTAGTTAAATACAAAATTCATTCCTAATAAAGATTGTAAAGGAAATTAGAAATACAGTAGAATATGTGTATTTCCGGGTTGCACCCATTCTCCCTGGGGAATGTCCTTTTGATATTCAGCCCACTGCTGAACAGCATAATAGTTAGTATGTTAAGGATTCATACAGATAATCTGAATGAGGTAGCACTTTTGTGACAGTTCTAAGGAATAGTTCATGGCAGGAAAACAGCACATGGTTCATCACTGATTACAAGACGAGGACACAATTCAGTTGAAGCAAACCTTGAAGTCAACGGCTTTGAATGAGTGTAGGTTTTCCTTAGAAACTAAACAGCTTGAAAAGTAATTTCTCTGGAAATTTCTGGAAATCTCTTTTTAGCTTTTTAAGCTCTCCAGTGCCTTTTTAGTCTTAACCTATCTGTCATATATTTCCTTTTTGAAATTGAATTGAATTTTAAAGCTGTGAATGATAATAAATTGTTTTTCCTTTTTCATGTAACTTTGGTGTTTTGATGGAGAGCAAAACTTTCTGGTTTTGTACTTAAGGTTGATTTTGTGACATCATGACTTACAGGAACCCCAAGGCACATTTTAAAATGAATCTTACTCATTTCTGTACAATTAGAGCAGTAAAATTTTTATTCTTTAGGCTATATATTAGTTCGTATCCCTCTTCAGTAGGGTCAGTAACCATGGCAATTTTGTCACATTACAGCTTTAATTATTTTTCTCTAGGGAAAAGAAAAAAAAAATTTAGCTAGCAAGTATTGGATTTGTTTTCTCTGTACAGCCATGTGTTCAAAGTCAGAGGCTTTGGTGTATTCTTAGATTTGTCATTCTTCTAATTAGAACGAAACTTTCAAGTTCTAGTAGAACGTGTACTTAATATAGAATCACTAATTTATGGCACTGCAAGGGCTGCAATATAGACAATATTTATAGATAACATAGAAAAAACATGTAAACTCTAAGTATGCTCTTTATTGGTCTTGGCAGAGCTGTCCCTTGGAGCTTCAACAAAATAAATGAGTTACTGTTTGCCTTCTCGCAGACAGAAAGCTGAGACATAAGAAAATGTACATATTGCCCTAAGCTAAACATATGGTGCCAAGGGATATTACAGAAAGTGTTAGACCTTAAGATACACTGTTTGGTAGGTGCTCATTTTAAAGTATTGTATATTTAGTCATGATAGTATGACATTTTGTACTGACCTTCACAGTCAATTAAGAACAATTAAGACACCACAGCAGAGATTTGAATGAAAAAGAGCCCTTCAATTAGCTCGAGGGAGAGAACTGCAGCTCTCTGTTTTACAGGAGAGCAGATGGGTCTGATCCAGCTCTTGCTTTGCTCAGGTTATTGCAATACAAAGGGTTTGCTTAAAACCAATTTTTTTTCCACTTAAAGGGACGCTTCCTAGCTTATTGGTGTAAGAGGGAAGGTTGCCTGGGCTCTGACTGAGTGCCTGGATCCCATCCCAGGTGTGAGGGAGGCTGGGAGCCCGCACAGGTACCGGCAGTGCAGGCGTGTCTGTCCCTAAGGCTGAGGCAGCTACAAACAGCAAGACCAACTCTTGATCTCCTGATTTGACTTGGAAGTGCTTCTCAAAATACACATGCTTATCATACTAGCAGCAGTCAAAGACAGAAAAGCTTAGAAATGAAGGAGTTAATTGCAATGTAAAGTTTTTGATCCATTTGAATTGCCCCTCTGACAGTAGGTGGCACTGTCAGTCCAAATCTTAATGAGCATCTGTCCCTAACTAGAAATCTTGTCATCTTCAGCACGGAAGCCAAGAACTGGATGGAAGTGAGAGCTGAACACTTTTCATTTGCTCTGTGTATACCACTCTCTGTGAAAATAGTTGAACTTTTCTCTGTCCTGTGAAATAAACTCACTGCTCTGTTTCTGAGGTAACAGTTTTAGTATTTCTTATTAATCATGTATATTTCAAGTGTTCGTTGTTGCAGCTCCCGGCTTAGGGAACGTACTGAAGTTATTTCCTGAAAAGTGAAAAGACAATGAGATAAAAAGTAATCAATGCTGAAAGTGTATGCTTAAATCAAATGAATAGATAATCACACCTAATTATATAAAAGCAGGCCTGTTTATACAAGGATGGAGTATGAAATTTTCTTTTTAATTCTAATCATGTGGAGTGCTAGAGAACATTGTTGAAGTGATTATCTATGTTTTTAATACAACTGTACTTTTAAGCAGAATTTTGCGAATGCAGAAGTCAGTAGGTTTTGAAACACAGCTTCCTCAGTTTACAAGTGTATGCAGTAAAATGAGTGCTGTGACAGTAAAGGATGGAGCTAAATGAGTTAGAAGTGCTGAATGGCTGCACAATCAGACAAAAAGAGGTTGAAACAAATGCTTCTGGGAAGAAGTTTCTCAATGTTTATGCCTTTTAGACTTGAAGATATGGCAAACCTGCTGTGTAACTATGCTTGCTGCCTGGAAAATAGCTTTTTCTTTTTTATTAGTCTAACTCAAGCTCTGATTTATTGAGCCAGAGAAGGATAAGGCAGCTTTAGCTCTTCCATTAATACCAGCTGGGTCCTACATCACATAATGTTGTGTGAATGCACAGCTTCATCCCATCACGTCTGAGCTGCAACAACGCACAATCTTTGCCAGTAGTAACACAACTTTCCAGAAGTTATTTATGCCAGATGATTAATTCTTTAGTTTTGTGTTTGTTTCTCTGTGATATTTTTGCTTTAATGTTGCACAATCAAAAAGGCTAAAATCCAGGAAGGAAACGGGTATGTGTAACAACAGCAAGAAACAATAGAGGTAACCTTGTTATCTGAGATGTGCTAAAGAATTTCAGAGAACAGATAAGGGGAAAATGCCTTACTTGCTTCACTGAATCTTAAAAAGCCTACTATGAAAGCGTCAGAAGTAAATAAATAAATAAGCAGTCAGTTCAATGGCAAATTTTTCTCAATATCTGTGTATCAGAATGAATGCATATAATTCAAGACCTCAGCAGTTACTAACTTTGGTATAATCCAGCTCTACATGACTTTTACACTAATATATTTTGATAGCTTTTCAGTTTATTATCATACAGCTATTGCAGAATATGCTAGTTAACTTCAACTTCTGAGCACTGGATCCTGTACTGCTTTTTTGGTGAGACTCAGTCAACTTCTGGTCAACTTTTAGCATACCAAGGTAACCCACTGACTGCCCTGTACTTACCAGGAGCTCCTAAATTTCTTGGTCCGCTTTTTGTTTCTTGGGATTTTTCTGTCAAAGGAGAAACAGTTTTCTCCCCCTCAGTCTTCAGGGTTTCTCTGGTGGTTCATTTGTCACTGGCAGAATGGAGAACTGCTGTTATAGGCCACTGTCAAATATTCTTTTCTTAATGGAAGGTATAATGTGTAATTTGCTTTCTTGGCTTAAAATAATGCATCCAAATGTTTTTTCTGAGCTGCAGTGTTAGAAGTCCATACTTATCAGGATATTAAGCAAAGAACCCATCTGGTTTGTCTTCAAAGATAAACAAGAGAAAAGCTCCCACTTTCAGCTCAGTGTTTTCCCTAGTTAAAATTTTTGAATTTTAGAATTCCAGCTGGTGTTGAAAGATGGCAGATGTCAGAGAAAACTTAATCTCTGCACTGTAGTGAGGGCAGAGCTGGAGAGCCAATCTGCAGCATGTTATTTCTTCACTTTTGATAACACGTTAAAGAAAATGTGCTGTAGAGTTATAGGGTATTACAGCTTTTCAGCCCAGACCTGTGGTAGTTCTACAGTTCTGTTTGTGTCTTGCAGATAAGAAGCCAGAAACAAATGCAGATGTGAACAAATAGCATTTAATGTATTGTTTGTTTGGTTGGTTTTTGCCTTGCAGTGCCAGCATATAAGAGAAAGTGAGCTTTACCCTCTGGGAACTTGCCTTGAGTGACACAATCCTTTTTACCTGCCACACTACTATAAGTCTCACATTATGCATTGCCAGCTTTTCTACTTTCTCCTTGTTGGTTTCCTTAAGCACTGCACTTGACATTTAACTTAACTAAATTGTTAGGCTTTGAAGTCAGACAGCGTAGCAAGTCATGACAATAATGGCATTATACAACAAAATAGTTCAGAAGTTCCAGGTTGTGTATAGACCATCTTGATTGCACTGGTGAGATCAGTGTAGTTGGGAGCCCTTGACACACTTGTGCTTGGTCATGAAGCAGTCGACACAGCTCCCGTGGCTGCTGGCAGTGGATTCATTCGTGACCAGTTCTGAATACACATTTGATAAGCTGATGATGAGTTCACAGTCTCTCACTATGGTCTGGTAAGCCCTTCAAAACTTGTATAAAACCAAAATGAGGTTTTAAACCTCGAAATGAGCTTTATGTCACTAGTGAGAAGGCAAATGCCAGGGTGCCCCCTTACACAGCATTACAGTAAGTGCACTTCCCTGGGCAAGTGCTTGGCTCGTAGAAAGGTACGAAGAAAGCCTATCCTCAGTCAATGATACTTGGGTCTCACCTTGAGGAATGTCCTAAGTGTGAAAGAGCAGACAGGATCTTAAAGGTATCTAAGATCCCTGCAGAAGCCTCAGCTCCTCACTGTTTCCCCCCCAATTCCCTTCAAAGTTTTAAGCTTTTGTTTTTAATGTTTGTAAGAACTGAACTTCCACTGAGAAGTTTGTGCTTTTATCCCAAAGGTACCCTGAGAACATATGAATAACACTTAAGAGCATGGCAGCAAGCTTTTCCTCTTCTTTTTTTAAATTTTCTTCAGTTACATTTCTCTCATCTCAGCACACTCTCATTCTCTCCACACAGAAATTTGAAACAGTTGCCATATCTCTTAATAAGATGGAGCTAATCAGTCACAACAAAAATAAAAAATTATAATGGCAAAAGCAGTTATTTGAGTTCTTTCATAATGTCTGCTGGAGTGCTCATTTAAAAGCACTGAGTCTAACCCAGAACACAGTACAATGTGCTCATGCTTCCTAACTGCTTCATGCTGAGTTCAGACTTCATTGACACGAAATGGGTTTTCAGCTTGAGGTGAAAAGTAGAGTGGTCACAATGAGTAAAGATTGGTAAGGAAATATCACTGTTTACTAGTTGGATGTTAAGGTAAGTCTGTGCATGGGTAGATGTGGCTGAATTAACCTGTCTCTGGTTGTTTCAGCTGTGGGGCTATAAAGAGGGGTGCTGTTTCTTTACAGGTGGGTCCCAGGTTATTTGTATCTTTAGAGACATTAGTTGTGATGAGTTGTGATTTCTTTGCTATCTGCTGGTGAACATGAAGCTTTTATTGTAAGACATGCACTATACTTAATATAGTAGCCTATACATAGTCTATCACTTCTGTCACATCCAGATGCTTGCCCTTGTACTGTTGCTCTGAATAAGCACATAGTGATTAAAAAAATCGAGTAAAAAAAGATCTGTGGAGAGGAGATGCAATCGCTTTGACCATGATGGTGCAGAAATGATGAAGTAGGGTTGAGGTAGACTTGCCTCTGGTGTGTTTAGGAATCTGGTTAAGAGATACATTCAGAAAGAACCCAGTAGAAGAGAGAAAAATCTCAGAATTTCATGTAACAGCCTAAATAAGTTGTTTAGTATTTCTCCTAGGCTGAACCTGAATTTGCCCATCTAAAACATCTGTAATGTTTTTCAAGACAGTGGGAAAGAGGTGAACCTAATCATAGTATCTCAATCACCCACCACAAAGGCCCCAAAAGAAGAGGTGGTTTTTTTTCCTCAACTGATGTGAAAAAAGGTTTTGGCTACATTACATAACCAAGAGAAAATTATCTGAAATTTTTTGGGAACCAGTTGTAAAAGCATTCTTGCTTAATAGAGACAGATAGGACACATCTTTGTGGTTTTGATAAAGGAATGATCACTGAGATTTGAACTCCTAGTTCCTTGCACTAAGAAATGAAAATGGCCATAAAGTTTGGAGGCTTAGACTTTGAAATCTCTGTCATTAAAGAATGCCAGCATATGAACATTTTATTAGATTTTAATATTAAAAAATGAAAAGTAAAACATTTTAAGTCAATGTCTTGATAACTTGCAATAACAACATAAAAGTGAAAAGGAGAAAAAGATGGAAAACGTAATTTTGTGTTTGTTCTAATCATGTACACTTTTTTAGCCATTAGTGATGTTAGCAATAAATAAGTTTTTATATTATGCACATATATTTGTATAAAGAAGCCCAGAGATTTCTTTCTGCAGCAATATGTTGGACAGTTGCTTCATTATGTTTTATAAACTACTTAATCCAAAATAGAGTTTTAGAAAGCAGCAACAGAAATCACAAAATTTTTTTCTAAATCTTTTTTATGTTGTCATAGAATGAATTGCATTGACCTCAAGTAAAGCTCTTTAAGCTGTTTGAAAATACAGTCTTTAGCTAGCAATTTCTTTTAATGTTCTGTGCTCAAAGCTGATTCAATTTCTGTAATCCCAGACTATGGCTAAATGTCTCCTTGCACAACTGCTGAGATACTTCATTGAGAAAAACATGAGTTTGCAATCAGAACAAATACATTATTCATATTTCTATACTTGGCTAAATAAACTGTTTGATAAACTGGACGAACTGAGTTGTGTTTCATGCTAGGTACAGAGATATTATTTGATATGATCTGGGGAGTGTTTTTATATACTGATTTGGTATAATTTTCATCTTATAGTTGAGCAAATTTTAAAATTAGCTTTATCTACCATGTGATACTTCTTAATGAAAAGAGAAAATAGTTTTCATACTGTGGTAAATTAATGTTTATTTTGGAGCTGCTTTTGAGACCTCAATTTGTACTGAGCAATAGTTATCCAGTGGGATAACTATAGTCCTTAATTAAGGACTAGCTGGCTCAGAGCTCCAGACTTACATTTATATAATAATTCAAATAGAAATTAAGCAGTCCAGTAAGGTCTTAAAGATGCTTGAAACTAGAAATGGTAACAAATGTATATTTGTTTGTTCTTTATTGACAAAATTCTTTGCCACTTTAGCTGAGATAAAGAATCAAGGTGGTTTTTGACAAGACAATGCCACTCAGACAGTTGCTCGTCTTACTTGTCTGTCTCCTTCTTTCAATTGTTAAATGAGCATGAACTTCCAGTGTTCTTAAACGTTTTCTTTATTCTCTTGATGTTGGACTCCTGCACCACAAACTCTCTATGCTGTTGTATTCCTCATCCTTCATGTTTTGTCTTCCATTAAGTGCAGATTTCTTTCTCAGTCAGACTTCCTTACAACTGCACTCTGCACTTCACTTTTATTCCCTCATTCTAACTTTATTCTTTCTGTGCCATACAGTTAATCTGCCAAGAATAAATCTTACCTTTTCCTCTGTTTCTTCACACTCCTGCAGAACTGTAACTTGGAATTTTAAACTCTGTATTTCTGGACTATTACAGTTCTGAGTTTAGCACAGAGCCACATTACATTACAGAATTAAAAGAAAATTTTACAGTGCTACCTGATGAACTGGGAAAAAAAGCAACACTGAAACACAAGGCAAGTATACCATAAATTCTGACAGCAGAAAAGACATGAGACTCAAAACCAGAGGTTTCTAACAGTTGTTTTAATAATGTAAAAGTGAAGTGAAACCTTTTTGATGGCAGTGTAGTTTTAGACAGCAGCCTATGCAAACAGATATGGTTTAAAAAGTAGGATCTACATTGTTCTAATACATATTGTCACACTGTTCACAGTAAAGAATATTGTGCACTAAGAATGGAAATTACTGTCTTTGATCTGTGAAATGGTCTTCAGATCTGACATCACACTGTCCCATTTAGTTTGGTGAACCTCAGAATGTTACATTTGCCTCCTGGATTTCTGAGGAATGAGGCTCTGCTTTGTGTGTGACTTCAAAATTTCAGTATTAAAAGTCAATTGAGATGTGCACATCTATGAATGGAAATTCCATGGCCTTTGAAGGTATAGTTTCATTTGTATAATTCCAATATTACTGATTTTGATGGCCTCAGGAATACAGACAAACCAGTGAAAAGAAATCATTGTGCTATCTGAGATGGTTACTTAAATGGGATAAATCTTCCTATTCATGTGATACTGTGCTTCCTACAAAATTTTCTGAAATTTGGCTGCAAGGCATTAAATAAAGGAATAATTCCTTTGACCAGCAGAGAGCAGCAATGATATACTCTATAAAGACTTGAGTCAGCCCTTGCAGAATCCTTCTACTGGCATGATGGACAGGTAATATTGTCTATGATTATCATGATCAAGTATTTATTGGAAAAAAATATGTTGAAATGAAAGCAACAATGGGCAAAATATGCCCTCTTTTAATTGAATTCTTTTATAGGATCTTTTAATTTTAAATACTTTCTGTTTAATTTCTTATTTGTCTCTGTGAAAGTTACAAAGATCTGTTACTTAGTCTGGACTGTTTTTAAGTAACCCTGATTCTTACAACGTGATTGTTTTCATGTTGATCTGAAAATCTGCTCTGAAGTTTCACTGCTTGTGTTGGGCATGTGTCTATATTTTAATCTTACAATAAAATTTTAGCCTCATAAATGTCAATAGGAGTTTTTTTCCACGGACTTACATGAAGTCAGGATTTCACCATTCTTGTGACATATATATTGATGAGTCATTATAAAGACAACAATAACATAGGGTAAAAAAAATTCTAACAGTGCATATTTTGGGGTTCTTTTTTGCTGTCTGGATGAGAACCTCAGTTTTTCCTGTGGTAGAGTATTCTAACAATGCTGTTAGAGATTTATATCCCCTGTCCTAGATCTGTGGCTCTTGCATGCTTGGTTGTGTAGCAGTACTCAAGAATAGATGACAGTCATTCTTTGTTCTCAAGCTTTTTGGCTAACACTGAAAATGGAAAAAAAAAAAAAAAGGAAAAAAAAAAAGCTGCAATTTTACCTCTCATGTCCTAGTGGGAGTACTGTGCAAAGTAGGAAAGAGCATTAACAATGCCACTTTCCTGTCACTTCTGGAAAGAAAGTGGGATTTCTGTTGGTTGGCCCAGTGGTGTCGATATATTGTGCATATATTAGCATTTTAGTACAAATCAGGACAGTGGCTCAGGAGTGGATCTTCTGTGCATGCATGGAGCAGTC
Source organism: Formicarius rufipectus (assembly GCA_013399695.1). Taxonomy (NCBI): domain Eukaryota; kingdom Metazoa; phylum Chordata; class Aves; order Passeriformes; family Formicariidae; genus Formicarius; species Formicarius rufipectus. The sequence goes on along the minus strand of VXAU01005544.1, from coordinate 255,569 downwards.
TTACCTTCACAGCAATATTGCTTTCAGAGGATGTTTAACTAGAATTTGTGTTCCTGACACTAACAAATATTCACCTCTGGGTCATACTACTTGTAGTTTGGAGTAAAAATTCTGTCAGACATGTGAATGAATTTATACCTAGGAACAACATCCACGTATACTGCCATTCAGATCTACCTGTCTGGGTAAAGGAGTCCAGGCTGATTTGTGCTTACAAGTTTCCAAGGAGCTTGGGTGGCAGCAGCACTGACTTGCTTCCACTGAACCACCTCTGTTACGGCCTGAATACTGGTGTGCAGGTCTAGACTAGAGACACTGCTTGAAATAAGGTTACACTACACTTGGGCAATGCTGGAGAGAAAGCATTACTGATTTCTCATATTCTTCATACAATGTGAACTGCACTAGCTCTCCCCTTTTTTGAGTGTTGACTTGTATAATGTTCCCTTTTCTTCAGTACTTCTATTGCAAAGTAGAAGCAATGGTGTCACAGAGATTTCAGAGCTAAGTTTGGTCATGTTTGTGGAGCACTGAGGTTCTATTATGATGAAGTCTGCACAAGCTAATGAGAAAAACATTGCTCTCCCTTCAGAACAGGTCTTGAATAGTGTGCAACAAATTAGTTGTGAGACCACAGACTGGATAAATAGGGGGAAAGAAAATATTATATAGCTCTTGATTTAATGGGTGCCATCCTTTCTGTGAATGTAATGAAAAAAGGTCTTGAAGGGAAATAATGGAATCTTGTAATTAAAGATTGTATCAGTGCACACAAGCCCAAAGCACATAGCTTAGGCTATGGGAGGTTTAATTCTGACATTTCATCACATGAATGCATGAGAGTCCAACCTAAGTATTATTCTTTTAACATGTTGTTTAACTGCAAAGTATTTAAGTTAAGAATGGAACAGGTTTAATTTTGATTAAATTATAATTCTTGCCATTTATTTATTTATTTCTATTTAATTATTTGAAGAATTATTTTTTAAAAATTAGAAGAACCATTTAAGCTGTGCATTAGTATTATCTTAACATTTTATTAAATATAAAGATACTTCTGTCACTGCCATAGCGATTGTCATGGCAGTACTTGTGTTGAACCAATAATAGATTCTTACTTTACTAGGCGCAATGCACTGATAGAATGAGATATACTCCAATATGGGAGGAGATTACTGCCTTTACAAGTAGCAAGGGCAAACCATAGAAAGGGAGACATTTAAAATGGAGGTTAATCCAAAAAAATGTGGTGCATGCAAATGTCATGTGGCTTTTCTTTCATTTAATTAATTCTATTTCTAGGTGGAGTTTTGTGCAGAAAGACTTAGCTGCATAGAATTTATTGAAATAAAAAAGTGAACAAGGATGTTGATTATTCGGTAAGGAGAGAAGAGTGTGGTGGACCACCAGACAGTGATGAATGAGGGAATGGGAGCAGATAGTCCTAACCACAAGAGAGTTAAGAGGGAGTTATTCTTCAGCATCTTTTGTGAACTTCCTATATGGTTTTGAAATGACTTCCTTGATCCTTCAAGCTTTAATTAATATTTTATTTCAAATTCATTAATGCAGAGTGTAAAAATAAAATTCACTTAAAACAGAACCTTAAATTAAAATGTCAACATTTGCTGCAGTCTCGTGCAAAATTCTGCATGCCAATGTTTTTGTACACACATCCAGTGTGATACGAATAACAGTACAGATGAGGGGATGATTAAACGTGAAACCACATATTTTTATTTTATTTCTCAATTTTCTTCTTTCTCAGGCATTATTTAAATAAAGAGGGCTGCTACCTCTTTCACTTCAATTTCTGCCTTGCCAGGATGTCTGAGCAATAGGGTTGAGTGCTCTCCTACCTCTGCCTTGGACAGGTTCTGTATGTAGATCTTTCTACCCTGATCATCCCCCACTTGATTACTGTCTCATGGAGTCCTCACTAATGATTGTTTTATTATGCTTTGAAAATCAACCCTACATTTCAGGTGGAGCAACTTTGTTTATTGTTTCTGTTTATTATTTTGACCAAATGAACCTGTTGAGGTGATAGGCAGAGAGAAGTCAATGGCTGTAGACAGAGATTGCCATAGCACTTCATGTGGGTTTCTCAGTATGGATGAAATAATAAATTTTATAGGACCTAAAATGAACCTTCTTCACACTCAGTGTCAAGGCGCTGACTGCCCTTGTCTTTTACTTATTTCTTTGCTTTTTCACCTGGCTCTCCAAGGTTTGCCCAGAAAGGGAAATGTCAGCCTGCAGTAAGGTGGAGCCTGCCTGCTCTCCGCTTGCACATACTCTGAAGTGATTGAAACATCTCACAGAGTTCTCTAATGGGATTTTCATACCTTTTTTTTTCATACTTGAGAGGTCCTTTTGATCTGAATATGTATTTCACCTTGATTAAAAAAAAAAAAAAAATCTACATTCTGATAAATGAAGTCTGAGAAAACTGCCCCAAAAGCCAGAAATTGTTATTTTAATTTAAAGATCAACATGTCATTTTGTAGTTGGATATTTTTGAAAGATGTTGGTTTGTATGTCTTTTATTCAAAGTGACATAACATCAACATCTCCATTGTCCATGCAAGGACAGTGCTTTACTGAGTTTTTTTCATGTTAGTTAGTATATTTTTAAAATATAATAATAGAAAGAGAACTGTAAGGATGACCCTAATAATACTATGCATCTACTTGTTGAAACATGTTGCTTGTTATAGTTCATATCTATATTACTTATTATTGTATGTAATTATGCTAGCTATAATTAAAGGTAGATTGTGTGTTTCTTATTAGGTGTGTATTTTTAATAAATTGAACTATACTATTGTAAGTAGACTAGAATTTTTGCATTCTCCATGGGACTGCCCATAAATACTGTTCTTTTTAGATTACATTTGACATAAATCTGATGAGAAATATATAAAAGAAAGCTATAAATATTTTCCTTTTGAATAGCTTATAACTTACTCTTTCTAATGCTCATACTTAATCTGCCTTCACAAACAAACTTGGTCATTTGTTTTTATTTCATGTTTTAGTTCCTCCTTGCAGCTCTTCTTAATGCAAAAGAATGAGCAAACCACTGTGATTTACTTTAATCTTTAGCCTATTAAATCTTGCACTGGAAGGTCAAATTTAAGCAAAGGCAAATCCATGTTTCTTTAATAAACTTTAATTCTACAAATAAAATGTGATTGAAACTAAATTGTAGTAGGATTTAATTTTAGAATTTCTTTCTTCTTCATCTGGTAAATATTGGTTGAAGGGAGGATAATGAGAATTTGAAGTTACTTATTCCCCTGAGTATAGGCATAGTTTTTGTATGGCTTTGTTAGAATGTTACAAGAAGATACCTGGGGGAAATAGTAAAACTGTGTGCTTATAGCAGGTAAATAAAAAGTCGGTGAAAGGTAATAGAAATTACTAGCAGTTTGGGGGACCTTTCAGTGTAAAGCTAGATGAGAAGAAACCCATTGTTTATTGTAATTAAATTTCAATAAGGGAAGCATTCTCAGATTTACATTTTTAAATCAAAGATTTATTTTTTTTTCTAGAAAAACTGAATGGGAAATTGAAATTTAGTTTAAAAAATGACTGAATGTAGTGAATGTTAAAACAAACCATAGAATTCGAAGTGATAGTTCAAATTATGAGTGGAAAAAAAAAATCAATGCTTTTCAAAGCAATTTCTATATTACAGGTAGGATATTGGAAAAAGGAATACAGAGAAGTTCATAGAAGGCTTTGAAAAACTTTTAAACATTTCTAGTATAAACATCTAGGAATATTCTTGGGCCCAGCTACTTATTTCTTATAAGCATGGACATCAGTGGGAATCCATTAGACCAGTACTGAATATATCTGGAACAAAAATGCTGAAAACAATTTAAAGGAAATTAGGGAGTCACAGTGTTACCAGAAGCTTCCATGCAATGAAAGAAAGCAAATACTTTTTTCCTGTGTATTACTCTTTCATCTAATTACTCTTATTTCATGAGCAATCATAAAATTTAGAGAAAAAAGTGCAAGTGTTGCTCGAAAATCTTTTCATTTGTGCTACCTGAAGCAGACAACCCTGAGAGCCAACAGGTGTGTCAGAGGCACAGATCAGGGGCACCTGCTTCCTAATTCATTATAGTGTCTGCTGGTTTCCACCTGGATTGTGCGTCGTAGCTCTCGGGGTTTGGACTGGTGTCTTCAGTGGCCCTGGTCCTCTCTGCAGGGGAGAGCCTGGCTTTAGTCTGGCATAGTGCTGTGCAGAAGCAGAACACTTATTCAAGCAGGGAAGGGTCCTTCAGTGTCAGAGGTAAGTGAAAGCAGTGGATTTGTTTGTCTTGGTCGGTCTGTGGCTGGACCAGAGGTTTGCTGAGTGACACAGGGAGTCATTGTTTTTCTAGAAAATGGGTGAAACAGGATGGAATTTTTGCTGCAGACAAAAAGATGAGACGTTACATCTCTCAAATCTAGTTGCATAGCTAATATGTATTTGGTAAGATTGGGAAGGGCAAATCTCATATGGGAAATAAAAGAAGTTATCTCTATATTACCTCCTAAAAGCAATTTATATGCGTGTGGTTCAGCTGTTTAGGCTGCAGCCATCTGTATGGCATCCCTCTAGTGCCTTAGCCCTGAGGAAGGGCGGAGTTGGAAATATATTTCTTTTCAGTGCTTAGTGTTGGACTGTTCAGCTAAACTGACTCAGCTTTGTGGACCTGTCTAAGTGTTCAGTTTTATTCTCTGGCTTTGTGTGAGTTGTCTTGGTGGATACAAAAGCAATTGATTTTATCTCAGAGAGGTTTAAAAATCTTCCTTTAGTCTCCAAATGCAGCAGATGCTCAATGGAAGAGAAATTGGGGGTTCAAGTCTTGGGCTTTATATATTCTCAGAAGTTTAATCTAGGGATATAATTGGGGTTTTTGTGGCAGAGAAACCATTTGATGTAAAGGAAGCAAAGTTAGCAGTTAAGAAGCAAGGCTGTACAATGTATTGATGGTGGAGCTGTGAGAGGGAGAAGGGATAACTTACTGTGCTGCAGAAGTGTATGTGTAAACTAGGAATACTCCAAGAATTTGTATTTTTATGTGGTTTTTGTAAGGATGCTGTTCTACTTGTTACTAGTTCTGATGGTGAAAGCTTAAGTCTCTTCAATGGCACGTACAAGCCAAATGTACTGCTTTGATGTGTTCAAATATCTGAAAACTTGTTTATATGCTCAGGCTGTTTTAGCTAAATTTAAATCTGCTTTAAAAATTATTTAATTAGAGTAGAGCAAGAGTTCTGCAGGTAGTTTATTATCTGTTTAAATTGTTTATATTTCTTTGCTTAGTATGCAAGCTATAAAGGGATTGTCTTCTTAAATTGTCAGTTTCAGCTAAGATCTTATCTGGAAGTGTGTATTCTCGTGCTACATTGTAATTGCCAAGTAAAAAGTATGCTTAGCTTAGGGAAGGTTTTTCTAGAAGCATTTTAAATACATTTTGTTACATTATCAGTTCTATAAGTGTTATTTATATATAACAGTCTAATCAGCTGGGAGAAGTCATATACTGGTTATTAAGAATTTCTTGTATGCTGGTCTTGACATGTTTTATAATTGTTTCAATCTTGCATACAAAACTGGATTTACACGATGAAAAAGTTTTTAGAGATCCTGTACTGTTGTGTCTAATGAAGAGTTAAAATTTGTTTTGCTAGAAGAGTTATCAGATTAAAGGGCTAGAAGAAAGTGTATCTGTTCCTACTGTTCTTGCCAATACAGTGTGCAAGGTTGGCTGTCAAGAGTGTAGCAAAGAGTTGGCAGTGGATCTGAGATGGACAGTGTCAGAAATTCTGAGGCTGCTTCTTTTCTGGCTAAGTTTGGCAGTTAAATTTTATATGGAAAAAGTTTTAGAATCCAATAAAAAATGTCTTACCTAGTGGCAAGGTGCATCTAGGTGTCTGAAAACCTCCAAGATGTGCAACACTCATAGCAAAAAGAAACAGTAATTATAGTGTGTTATGGAATACACTAAATCATATAGGATCTGACAGCTTAGGCTGGGTTATTAATTTGCACTGTCTGTTTTGGACAAGTTGCACTCTCATATAAGAAATAACCTAAAAGGTGCTTATTTTCCTCTTTGGAAGAATTACTCCAAGGTTAGATCTTCTTCCTTTTTAAAGAATTCTTTAGCATTCTGAATACACAGAGAATAATATATTGCAATGCAACCAATTAGTCTGATCCCTTAAAAGGATGATCAGTACTCTCACATTCAACCTCAAAGGGAATCAGATTTGTTACAGTTCATTTGCCATTCTTCTTAGTCATTTAGCTAAGCTGTTTCATGTTCTTGCAGAGGTTCTTGTTGTGTTCCCATAACTATTTATTAAGGCTTTGGATGACCTTAGAAAAATATTTTAAGATTAGCAAAATGTTCTCATCATGTGTATCAACGACAGGTGTTGTGGTTCTGTAATCATGGGCTCATGTGTGTAACTCTTACTGTCCTTCACAATTAATGATTTCTCTGTTAATCGCTCAGGGAATAAAAAAATCCCTTAATAGTGAAGTAAATACTGAGCAACATCACAACTTAATGTTAGTTTTGGAGCTGTGCTGTGTCCTTAGGAAAAATCAAATGGCAGTTCTGCTACATAAGGCTTAGAAATATAAAGCTGTTTTCTTCAAAGTTAGTAAGGCCATAGACTTTCTTGAAGAACTTTATATGAGGGCAGTGGTGCACTTTTCTCTAGGCTCTCTGTCATCCCCTGATTTAACTGGTACTGGAGCTACAGCTGTGTCTGTCTTCTGAATAAATCCACTTAATCTTCTTGGATAGCCAGAGAGCTAAGAATAATCTTGCTCTTTAGATTTGACTTTTTGGCCAAATACACACACATCCATCATTCATGAAAAATTAATGTCTACAGAAGCAATACAGTGTTTTAAAATTTGAGAATGCAGAAATAAGAGTGGAAATAAGTGGTTGTTACAGCTGCAGAGGTCTTACAATTTCTTAATTTTTATTTTACCTTTTAAGAATTATTATAAACTGGCTTGGGGTGAAACAAATAGAGTCCACAAAGACTTTAGTGAGCTGAAAGCTGGAGAGAGACTTTTTTCAAGGGCATATAGTGATAGAACAAGGGATAATGGCCTTAAACTGAAAGACAGTAGATCTAGATTAGATATGCAGAGAAATTCTTAACTGTGAGGATGGTGAGGCACTGGGACAAGTTATCCAGAGTTGTGGATGCTCTGTGCCTGGAAGTGTTCAAGGCCAGGTTGGATGGAGCTCTCATCAAGAGGTTTTATGGAAGGTGTCCCTGCCCATAGCAGGGGGATTGGACCCAGATGAGCTTTAATGTCCCTTCCAACCCAAACCATTCAGTGATTCTACAGAAAAGAAGCCATGACAAGATGGAAGCTTTCATTAGACTCAGGAGTCTACTACCTCTGTGATTTCCTTTTTGTCCAGTATTTAATGTAATGAATTTTCCTGGCTACATTCATAATTCCCAAGTGCAAGGCATGTGGCTATGATGAAGAAACTGATTTATTTCATGATTCCTTCTTTTGTCTCCAGTGTGAAAAGTGTGTTTTTGTCTCTGAAGGCAACAAGCTGCTGCTTATCATCCATCATTGAAACTGTTTCTTGATTTTAAATTGGGGTTCTTAGCTGAAACTTGCTCTCAGCATGACCATAGAACATGCATATATATAATATGTGCACATGTATATTATTATGAAAAAATATCTGCCAAGTTACAGTTTTGTGGATTTTTTCATGAATCAAATTTAACTTGAAGTCTGCTTTACCACTGAAATTGAAAAGAGAATAGCAGTCCCTGTAAAGAGCAGCATGATAAAAAATTAATAAAAATGGCTATGGCTTATTGATTCTTTTTTTGAAGAGAGCGATGATTTATTGGAAAATGTAATATATTGCAATATATTTCTCTTCAATATATTGGAGACAAAGCTTAGTGTCCCATGTGAGACCAAAAGAATCTAGAGTTTCTTTTATTACTCAGCTAGAAATGCAGTTTCTTTAATGTAGAGGATGATACAGACTGTATACTCTTATTTTTGTAATTTATGTTTTTCTTTATGAAAAAGTTGAGATTTCCTCACCTTTCCTCAATTCTTCCAGCTTTGTTGAACTCCTTAACTCAAGGATATAACTGTATGTGACCTTAGAACATCAGAAGTGTATGGCTGGAGTCAGTGTCAAGAAAGGCACATAGGATTCTTGTTTAGTTTCAAGGCTGCACAAATGAGTATCAAGAATAATATTTATTTCTCAGAACGTTACTTGCTCACAATTCAACACTTTCCCTGGTTTGTGTGTTTTCCTTATGCTGGATTAATTTAATAGCTCACACTGAGAGTGAGTTACCTGTACCTAGCCCAAGTTTCCTTTACTGAAAGGTTAGCCAGTTACCTCTCATTCTGCCTTAGATGTGGAAACACTTAAACTTTTCATTCCTTTTGGAATTTAATTTCAAACACTTGAATACTGTTACGATATATCTTCGTCCTTTTTCTTTCCCAAAACCTAGCCCTTCATCACAAATCACATTTTCTAAGCTTGTTAATTCGCTTGTCATACTCTCAGCTTGGCCTAATTTTATGTGTGTCTTTATTTGACTAAAACTTGTCAGAGTAATCCAGTGGAGAATGATCCTGTAGCTCATTACATTTGACAGAGCAGGGTCAGTCTGTGCAATGTAGAGTTCGGCCTGTGTATCAGAACCCTCCCTGCAGTTCTGCTGCTTGCCCTTTTATTTTCCCATCTATTTTTCCTAAAATGTGTGATATGGTCTTGAAGGATTTTTGACGTGTTGCACTGAAAGTGTCAAGTATAAAACTGTATTGGAGAACTTCTTTAGGTGAGACACTAAAGACTGTGAAGGAACTGATTTTTAAGAATGTTTTTCTGACCAAAACTATGAAATTTTCTGAGATACTACTAAACATTTCATTTTATGTATATATGTAAAAGTAAAAATAGATTAGAAAACAGGATAAACTTAAAATTGCCAATACTAAAAATCCCAAATAATACTGATAATCCACCAGGTGAGTAAGGCAATAGTTAATCTTTATTTTCATTTATTTGCTAGTCATTCTCTTATACATATTTGCAAGCAATCCAAGTAAGAATGTGTTTCCACATAGTGTACTTTTATTTAGAGGTTTTATTTCACTTGTTTTTAAGGGATTATTTAGGTATTCTCAAAGATT
>VXAU01005544.1:86154-246310 GCA_013399695.1 Formicarius rufipectus | reverse complement strand
GGTTGGTGTTTTGGTTTTTTTTGTTGTTGTTTGGGGTTCTTTTGTTCTTTTGGGTTTTTTTGTTCTTTTGGGTTTTTTTGTCGTTGTTCTTTTGTTTTGTTTTTTTTTTTGTTTGTTTTGTTTTCTGTTTGTTTGTTTGTTTGTTTTGTTTGTTTGGGTTTTTTTGTTTGGTTTTTTACAGTGAGAGTGGTGAAATAGTGGAACGTGCTGCCCAGGGAAGTGGTCAATGCCCCATTCCTGGAAACATTAAAGGCCAGGCTGGATGGGGCTCTGAGCAACCACATCTAGTTGAAGATGTCCCTGATCATTGCACACAGGTTGAACAACATGACCTTCCAAGGCCCCTTCTAACCCAAACTAGTCTATGATTAGAATCCTAGAATATATGATTCTATGCGTTATATAAAATGCATACAGTGACTTAAATATCACAATAATTGCTTTTTTTGTGCTACATGGAGCTAAGATATCCATGCCCTATGGATAAGGGTCTGTTCTGTCAGCGTCACCATTCACCAGTGCCTCCTCTCCCCTCTGTTTCTGGCCATATAATCTCACTACATGTTCTGTTCCTTATCTGTTCATGTGCAAAGCCAGATCAGTTCAGTAAAACTATTTCAGCATAGAAAGTGACTTTTTTTTTTTTTCCTCCCTGCCACCCTTCCCCACCCTCTTTGTGTTGATGGTTAAATCAGTTTACTGTGCAGTCAGGTGAGTACAAGAGCTAATAACAGAGAGCAGGTAAAATCACACAGGGAGGAGAGAGGGAGGAAGAGCACTGCCCTTTTTGCACAGTGAACCACTTAATCAGCTCTTTTGCAGTGTAAAGACTAATGAGTGTCTTGAATTTACACGTCAAATTTGTCATGACAGCTAAGCTAGGCAGTCAGTATTAACCTATAGATCAGTGGTGTCTTTTCACTCTGTCTTATTTTTGACTTGGCACGTCTATTCCTGAGTAGGAGGAGAGATGCTTTTGTATTTTAAAAATTGCATAACCCTTCAGAATACGTTTTCAGAAGTCAATACTATGGGACAGGTCAGATTAGAAAGGTGAAGTCCTAAACCAAGTAAAAGTTGGCCGTTTTCCCACTGTAGGAAATGTGGAGCTACTAAAGAGGTCATCTATAAATATGAAAATTTGAGGAGAAGCTTGAGTTAAATGAATGCTGATACCTGAATGCCAGGTATCCAGAGGCCCAGAACAAAAGCTCCACCAAAAAAGTCAAACCACCACAGATTACAAATAGGACATGACTACAGGTGTTACCTATCTTTTCCACAAGTTATTATTATTATTCCATTAGTTTTTTCAGTTGCATAAAATATATATTTTCTGCTTGTTGAAAGTAAACCTCCAAGTATCTTGAACCTTTAGCACCCTGTTATGAACATATAATGAGTAGAAAACAATAATTTAATATATTTTTCTGCTCTGCTTGTAGCTTTGCTTTGATTTTGTTTTAGGATATTAGAGGAGTTGATGTAAAAGGTTGCTGTCACTTTGAGTCCAGTCTGCGTGGCTTTGACAGTGTTTAAGGAAGGTATGAAAGAACATAAAAATCATCTTACTTGCACTTCCCCCTTATTCCAGTACCAAACAATGTGCATCTTGGGAACTTCCAAAGTCAAAAGATACCACATTTCTGTATTTAATATGTCTGGAGGGTTTTGTTTGTTTGTTTTTCTTTTCGTCTTTTCATCTTGTAACTTTCAGATCTGTATGACTGTCTCTTGGCAAAGAGTTCCACAACATAACTGTGTAATGCATGAAGAAATACAACTTTCTGTTTGCCTTGGGTTTCTTACCAGTTTAGCATGGAATTCCTCCAGTTTCACAAGCTTCAGTGCTCATCACGTGTACTGAAAATTGGTAGTTTGTATGTGAAAAGTTTGTGGAAACGTTTTAAATTAAAACTGCAGATGTTTTACATGTCAAAGTTCTACCTGAAACTTGTTGGCACCATGTTTTTTACCTGTTTTGATGTTTTCATTTATTTTTATATTTACAAAAACTAAATATGACTGTCAGTGAATCTTAAGTTTCCAATTCAACCTGTTTTCTGGAAAGCACTGCACATCAGAATTGTGGTAATCAGTAATTTTAACAAAATATCTGTAACCACAAGGAGCATAAAACAATTTCTGTTGAAAACTTTACTATAAATAGTTCTTGGCTCTGATTAAGTATTGTAATCACAGTGATGAAGTCTATGACAAATCTGTTAGCACTGGAGAAGGAAATTTGCTCTCTGGGGGCTTACAAACTGCCAAAGATATATTAATTTAAAATTGTACTTAGAAGCCTTTGTTTGACAGGGTTGTTGGGGTTTTTTTGTTTGGTTGGTTGGGTTTTATTTGTTTGGTTGTTTGTTTTTTAAACAAACCAGTGAGACTTCAAGGAAAAGATAGCAGCCTTTATAGTCTACCCACTTTTTCCACTTTTTGATGCTTTTTAGATCAGAAGGAAATTAATTAATCTATTTCATGCTCTGAGAAAATGTCTGGAATGGTTTTGTTTGTTCTCTTACAAAGTGAGAGGCATTAGAGACTGTGCAAGCCCACAATAGCTAAAACAGCTGTATGTACTGGAACTCTTTTTGGAAACTGAATTAAGAGAGTCTAGGAGTTGATTTCCTGTATATTTCTTATTTTACTGAATATTCTAACTCCTTTGAAAATATGTCTGCAAAACATCTTCAGACCAACCCTTTAGTAAGGAAGGCTCATCTTTTGTGTCATTACTGCATAATGTTTGAGTAACAGTCTATCAAGTCAGATGTGACCTCTGCTATATTAATCTGCTTTTATAATCCTTCCACTGTTTCCTTTTGTTTTCTACAAATTTTTTAATCTGCGTACATTTCTCACCATGACTGAATTTTACAGGATTATGTGCAGCAAAGTCAGAGTTAGGTGAGTTTGATCTACGCAGATGTGCTGGGGAAAAAAGGCATTGCCGTGGAGTCTGTTATGCTGGAAAAATTGGGGTTTTTTGTGCAGTTTCACTTGAGAAGTGAACTGTGCCTGGGATCGTCTGGTGGAACAGCTGCCCTGCTGTGGCTGGATTAGCAGTGCTTTGTCAGTGCTGCACATTGTGCAGCTGCTGGAGCGAAACGGTTGCGGTAGGTCAAGTATAACATCTAAATTGCAAGCTCTTTGGACCAGGAATCATGCCCACCTTCATCTTCTTGTGCAAGCATATATTTTTTTCCCTCCTCCATAGGCCCTGTAAATCTTTGAGTTACCTACAACTGCCAGTGTGAGATCAAGGAAGCCTTAGTGCAAAAGCTGAGAATGCAAAACAGAGGAAACAGCATCTTACAACACAGTCTCTCCCTGAAATACTGCTTTTACCAGCAGTGAAGAAATCAAAACTCCAGTGAAAACTGGATCTTTACCCAAAATAACACAAAAATAATAACACAAAAATAACCCAAACCAAGGCACTGCATACAACAGCCACTCTATACATTTATTGTAACATTCAGGAAACTACTGAGAAGAAATAAATAGTGATGCTACCTGGTTAACCCATGAGGTTACTTCAAATTCCTATAATGTGTGTCAGGACAGGGGTCTGTCAGGGATATCACCTGGTTCATTTAGGATTTGTTGGTTGATTTAGGCTTTTTTCTATTAAGACACTATATTTGTTACAACCAACTATGGAAGTATATGTACACAAATTGTATTGGACCTTGAATCTCTCTCAGAAATCTCACAACTGACCCTTGGATCTCATATATAACCATCAAAGTTAGAGAAGGATTACTGGAATCTGACACATTTTACTGCAAGAGCAGTTTGTTTGTGACACCAGATGAGGTCTTTGTATATGACTAGTGTTGCAGTGAGTAAGAAGGGAAGACTCACTCCTGAGCAGAAATGTGAGGAGAAAGTACTGCGGTGCTGAGCTAGAATAGCTATTTTGGGTTCTTTAAGAACAGCTAAATTGATTGCACTGCTTGCTCTGGGAAACCTCACTTGAGCGAAAGAATCAGAAAGGCAATGTTTGTCCTTTAGGTCAGGATTACTGTTCTGGCTGGTATGCTGTCTGGGATTTTAGATTAAAGGAAAACTTTTTTTTTTACTGAATTAACATTATGTAATTCATTCTTCCGTTGACCCCGAGACTGGTTTATAATGTGATGTCTTAATTTGGGATGTAAAATAGTAATTTGTTAATACATTGATTTATGAAGTAATTATTCTCTTGTGACTTTAATTACTTAGTTTTGATTAGTTAATAAGAATTTTATAGTAGATTTTTTAATATTAATATTTGATCATTCATTAATTTGCAGAAAGTCCTTGAAGATAAAACTGGTATTTGTAAAATAAGTCAGTAAGTTCAAAAATTTAGAACAATAGATTCAATAAAATTCCAATTGATCATAAAGGTTTCATGCCCATAATTTCATTGAAGATTTTAACAAGGGGGGGAAAAATAACACAAACCTCACTTCATCTTCTTTCCACTTTTACGTAGAACATTTTCATGTGACCAGTGTTGGGGATATACTAACAGCAGATATACTACCTATCATGAGTTCTGTAGTGTTATATATAAAAATCTTGGAACTGATAACTAATTCCTCTCAATTATTTAAATAGTTGATTTATCAAGCATCTGATTAATCTGAAATATTAAAGACTCCCTAATGCTGGTGTTTTTAGTTGCCTCTTTTTGTCCCTGTACCACTGTTTTATTGACTCATTTGAATTATTCAGGAGATTAGCAGGGCATAATTTTTTACGTCGCAGAAATATCCTGGTTTGACCTTATTCAGAGATTGTTATGACTTCCTACTACACAACTCAGTCCATAAAATTCCCCTTGCAAGTTTTGCATGCTCCATCTTCAGACTTACTAACTGTACTACAGTAAGAACTCCTCAAGGTAAGGGATCTCTTCTTATCTTAAATTTTTTAGCATGTGATTACTTTTTTTAGGTGAAAACCTAATCTTTCTTAAGAAGTTTGATTATGTAGCCATAACACTTTCTATTTTACCTCATCTTTCCCATACTATAGTTTCTGTAAAATCTTTATATTTTCTCCCTGGTGATAAGCTCAATTAACTAGCGTATGAACATTTTATAATGTATGAACACCTTATTAGTTACTGTCAAACTCATGGGAAATTGATGGGTTTGTAAGCTTTTTCTGAATGATGCAATCAGAGTTAACTCTTGGAAATACTGTATTTTAAAAGTATTTATTTAAAGGCTGTTGGAATTGTGGTTTATGGTAATACTGACAAAATGAAAAAATCAACTTGTTTATCACAATTCATGGTTCCTACTGTTGCAGCTACAGATTTATGTGCTCGTTTGTTAGAATTTGCTCCTGAGTGGAAGACATCATCATTCAATGTGTTTGGCTTTCTCCTTTGTCATCCATTCTTTGTCATACTTGTGCAGTTTGCTAGAATGGGCATCCGTAACATGGGATGCCTCAGACTGTATGTGCATGTATGGGTGACAGAACTTGTGTAGTGTGGCAATTCAGTGCCTCCAAATACATTTTGATATGGAAGCTGAAAAATGCAGTGAAAAAGAGGACACAGGGAATGTGGCACTAGACTTCAACTTATATAATGAATTTATTTTTTTTTCTTCATTTTTACTTTCTCCATGTGTAGTCATAGTGTCTGGTAAAAATCTGATTTGAGCAGCTTGTGCTTCCCAGTCTTGACAAACCATATGAAAACCTATGAGGAAAATGCACTTTTTTCTTTTTTATTGTTTTACAAAATTAGAAGTATGTAGCCACATCAGATTTTGTTCATGCTCTTGTTTAATTGTAAAACAAGGGGAAAGAGAAGCAATAAAAAAGGATAAGGAAAAACAAACGAACAAAACCCAAAAGCCAACGAACCAAACAACAACAAAAAAACCCAAAACCAAAACCCAACCAAATAAAAACTGGATATGACTAGCCAGATAGGTAAAAATTCAAACATCCAATCAGGTTTTCAGAGCAAATTTAGAATTCTGTATTTTTTCAGTCTTTTCTTGTATGCTGTCTTGCTAGTTTAATCTTTTTGGTCTTGTTTCTATGTTATTCTTTTAATGCTGTGCCCTATTATGGTTTTCATTTTCTTAATATAACTCTTATAATTTTTATTTGCTTAATTTGCTAATTATAAAGTACTTCTCTGTGATCATCCGTCAAATATTTGCTTTCCTCAGTTTTCCTTTAAGGTTCCCAGTGGTCATTTCGTTAGTGTCCTCTTTTAGTGACCTGACTGGAGTTCACTTTTAGGACTGTGTTCTTTCTCGGGGACAAAGTTATAGGAAAGTGAGAACCTTGTACTGAAGCACCTCAGAACTCTGAGGAAAAATGCCAAGAATGCCTTTGAACTTCATCAGGCTATTGATGTGCTTTTGTATATTTTAATGATTAAAAATAAAGGAAAAAAGGCAGTCAACAATAGGGATGGAAAGCCATTAATAATTCTAACCAGCCCCATAAATGTTGCCTTACAGAAATATGTAAAAATCAGAAGAAATATGAGATTAAGATCTGTACAGACATGTACTGATTAATAGCACGACAAAAATTGTTTTTTCTTAAACTCCTGCCTTTCTTATTTTTAAAATGTCCTAATTATTAATGAGCGATTTGAGTGTTTTTCCCTTTCCCCTTATCCTAAGAGAGTACTGTTATATGCATTTTGCCTCTCAGTTTATTATTCTATTTTTGGAACTTTCATATCTTCCTCCAGTGCTAGTTCTCAAATAACTGCTGTTTAATAAAAGTTTCCATTTGCCCTTCACAACTCAGTGAGCTGTAAACACTGAAGTAATTGAGCCACCCCCATCCTGGTCTGCAGGTGATATGAGTGATGTATTTTATTAGCATTTAATTAAATTGCAAATGTTATGCTAAACTGTGAAATTCCTGGCAAAAGTTGAATAACTGGATTAAATTATGCCCTTGTTTAAAACCAAGAAATAAAAAGATTGTTGAGTAATCTGAAGAAAATATATTCTTCAACTCTCTTGAAGCTATTAACCTATGCTCTGCTGCTTTTAAAAAAAAATATCCCTCAGCAAACATAGTGAAATTTGAGGCTGTTGCAACGTTAATTTCGCACCTTTCTTGTTTAGGTTAATGATTTCTGATTATAACAATGAAGATTAAGTGGATCTCATTCAATCTATAGCAGTAAAGAGATAATATACACTTAACACAATTGCAAATTACTAAAATTAAATTTTATATTATTGCATTAAGATTTGGGGAAGGTTTAATAACTTCAGTTTATGAAACCTTGATTCTCTTTCAGGTTGGGGAATATTGGATAGTTTGATTTATTTCCATTTGCTTATTTGGGTATGTGCCTTAAGAATTCTAATTATGCAAAAGCCATTTGATATCATTTTGTTTAGAACTAACTATTTCTGGTTAAAATTTACAGCTGTCAGTAGGACATGCTGGCTGCTGCAGAGAATGCTGCAGCCAACTGGAAAGAGAGAGAGTATTCTGATGGGAAATGGGAGGCAGGAGGGCTCATCACATTTTTCATTTGAGGGATGATAAAAAAATGTGGGAAAAATGCAGGTTTTCTGGTTGCAAAATAAGTAGGAGTTAAAGACTGGAAGGGGAATTGAGTTACCATCCAGAATTTATTTTATTTTATGGGATTACAAACAAAGCCAAGAACAAAACCTATGTCCCTTTCTATGTACAGTAGGGGGGAATCAAACAACTACTGTGTCTGCTTTCATCCAGTTCTTCTAAACTGAAAACCTTCACTCAGGCAGTTTCAATAGGTTGTGTTTCCCAAATATTAAGTTAAACATGTGAGGATTGTTTCTTTTAAATCAGACTGATGCCCCACTGAACATAATTTTAAATTAAAATCATTTCTTTGGGGTTTTATCTTTTTTGCTATAGCACCTTTCTAAGTTAAAAAAAAAATCAATTTTCTTGCACAAAACCAGTGTTATATTTCTAAATGGCACTGAAAGTGAGGAAATAGCAATGTGCTTTTTGTATATTTTAAGTTGTTTTGAGAAATTGTAAGGTAATGCTTCATTCTCTAGATAACTGGAGTGAGTTTGTTGTTTACATACTCTGAATATTTGTGGGCTCACATGACTTATAACTAATATTAATGAGGAATCCTAGATATTCTGCACATATGCAAATAGAGACCTAGCAACAACAACAAAAGAAGTGCTTTGTCTTTTAGCACTTCTCCAAACTAACTCCCTAATGCTGCCTATATGTGAATAAAAGGTTTTTGGAACTCCAAATGCATTTTGGAAATGAAGTTTCAAAATGCAGTAGCGTGCAAATCTGTGGTGTATGATAGAATTTCAATGAGATGGAAAGTCTCTCTCTTGGTGAAATTTCTGTAATTACTATGTGTTCTCTTATGCTAACCATGAGATTTCTGGCTATTCTTAGGAAGAGCACTATGAAATACCAGATTGCACTTTTGATATATGCAGTTTTTTCACAAGTGCCAACATGTGACAGAGGCGCAAATAATGTTGGCAGAAACAAGGTTAATTTCCTATTGAGGCTTAGTCACTCAAAGTAAGAAATATTTCATCTTCATTTCATGCTCTCTTTAATAAAGATTTCAATGAGGTTGCTAATGATAATGGATTTCCTTTTAAATATTTCTGTTTTTTTGAAATTGTGAAATTGCAGATCAGTGATGTGGTATTTAGACAGTTGTTTAAGTTAACTGACACTGCAGGAGGAAAAAAAATGGGATCAATGATAACACTAGTTCTGCAAAAGACCTGGGCACATACAGGTTAGTCTGTGCAAAACTCAACTTCTACACCTTATGTGTGGACTCTGCATTCCACCTTAGACAAGGCGACCAGATGCATATGGATAAGGAAACATACAGACACACATTTTTTATTTTTTTAATTGCATGCAGAATGTTCATGAACCTTATTTTTAGATCTATAATGCTATCCATTAGATGCTTTAGGAGTGTCATTTGGAAGATGAGAAACAGTTCAGATTAAGACCTGGTTTTTTTTCTATTTCAGACTATAGATACATTCATAAAAATACAAGTGCCCAGTTGAACTGTGCATGCTGTGGAGTCTCCTGCATCCCACAGATATTGACAGTTCTGCAGTCCCATCCCTTATTTGAGTGAATTGAAAATTGTCTGGTCTAGCTCAGAGGAAAATTTTTAAACTTGAGGGCTGCCAGTAAAGTGGTAGGTCAGTGCAGCCCAAATTGCCAGACTCTGCTAGACCAGAAAAAGAAAGGTAAATAAGGACGTGGTGCTGGCCTAGTGAACATGCCACTATAATAGAAGGAGGAGTCTTGGCTGTTTAAATACTCCAAATTGCCTATTTCTGAGGAATCCTCATTAGTAAGATTGAACTGACACCTGTTATCTAAAAAGGTAAAGAGTGGAAGAAAACATCCTAGACTTCCTTCCTCAGACCTTGCTAGAGCAGGCCAGAGCAGAGAGAGAGATTCTGACTCAAAACCTGTTGAGGACAAAGAAGAGATACTTGTCCGTTTATTAGATCCTGGACTGTATTTGAAATGAACTGGCAAGCAAATCTCCAAACCCATTAATTTTGATTGGATTAGTGACTTTTTTTTTTGTTGTTTTGTTAATTGTTAATGGATAATTAGACTTAGATCAGCTAGCTTCATCAAGATAGTTGAAAAGCTTTTGGAGAGTAATAATTGTCAAGCTAAGTTGCCTTACAACAATGAAGGCAGTGGCAAACCAAAATGCACTTTTTGTTTTCTGAGAAAATTTCTGTGACATTATATATTTTTATGCTTCTGTGAGTAGTTGTTACAGCAACTATTGCTAATTGTAGCTATTGGTTACTACTTAAATCTGTTCACTAGTCTGAAGGTGCCTGTAAAACTCCTGCAGCTATTGTTTACTTTAAATTCCAAGTTCTTAACTTACATTTCACTGGCTATTGCAGTACTGGAAAAGCTCATTTCAGAGTACAGGAAGAATCTTTCTAGAAATTGTCATAATTCTGGAAACCACAGGTATAACTGATTTGGTGGTGGTGGTGTTTATTCACATCCTCAAAGGTGAATCAAGCCAGAATATATCATGAAGCAACCAGCAAGCATTTCAAAACTAAATTTTCATCTAAACTTCAGAGCCTCATATTTTCTTAGTTAGCAAACACCTTTTTCTGTAAGCTTGTTCCCATTTTTGAAGTTACTCTAAAAGTACTCAAGATTTTCAAGGAATTATCAGTGTTCATGAGTTAATAAAAATTATGTAGCATAACTCAAGGCTAGTAATAAAAAGGGGTTTGTGCATTCAAACAGATGGGGAATTCTGAAAATCATAACATCAGTTTTAACTATTGTGTGATAAAATGGGAAGTAGTAACTGGGTTACAACCAACAATCCCTATACTTCTAACAGTTTCTTGTTAAACTCACCTGCTATTACTAAATCAGTTTTCTCAAACCCAGGAATGGCTCAATGAGCAAAATAGAGGAGTGAAGAAAGACTTGGGAAATGCATTGGATGAAGATTCATGTACAGTTATGATTGCCTGTGAACAAAAGGGAGAGGTTTCCTTGAAAGGGGATGCAACACTATGGGTAGCAAATCCAGCCCAACTTTAAAGACAGGGTTGCAAGTCATGTAGGATAGATTGATGGGGTGAAACATTTTAAGTTTTAGATCTTTCAGTTTTGGAGTAGAAATAAAGTAAAGGACTGAGGAAAACCTTGGCAAATAGATAACTTTCTATGAGTATGAGCCTCTTCCATGCTTTCAATAGAGACAAGCAGCTATTTCAATCACTCTTGCTTTGGATTTCCAAACCTTTCAGCCCTAGGGAATCATCTTGCTGTATTCATGTGAAGTGTCATCCAAGTTTATACTCTAGGTAAAAGACCTAATCATGAACTCCTGATTACAGATTCTTTGAATACATACTCTGTTATATAAAGAAAAAGTTTCTTTGTGTTTCTCTATCTAACAGTGACTGCTTTGAAGGTTCTACTTCTTAGCTTTTGCTTTGTTAAGGGTATCTTAATCCTTCAGTAAGCTGTTTTCCATAGGCAAGTCACATCTGCTTTTTAATCTGATGCAGCAGGAACAGTTACAGCACAATAGTCAGAAAGTACAACTGTTCTTCCAATTATGCTTTTTATATTATGAGCTGTTTATCCTATATAGGTTCACAAAATAGAAAACGAGTAGCAGGGTTTGTTTAAATATTACATGTAGGATAGGTTCTTACCCTCAGACTTGTGACTCTGCAGGAAAATGATATCCTAGATGATCTTTAAAGGTTATCATAAATGCTATGTTGAAATTTTAGTGACCATAATTTAAAAATTTCTCTCTGTGGGAACATATTTCTCTCCTAACACAGTCATCATTCTTCACATGCCTTTTATTGACTGTAACAAGGCTCTTAGGAACATGTAATCAGACACAGTCAATAAGCTTGGCTTGAAGGTTTGCTCTTATCCATTGGCAGAACTCTAATTTTTTTAGCTGGACTCTGTCTAAATGCCACACATAGACAGTGCATTTCCCTTACTTGGAAAATGTAGAACTTTCACTGGACCAGATGGTAAATTGGCAACCTGGTGCACCCATATAGAGGACTGGAGGGCAGAAGTGGTTTCTCCTTCTCATAGCTCNAAAAAAAAAAAAAGAAAGCATAAGGGAGGCAGAAGAGTTCAGGTGCACTGGATTGCATTTCATTCCCTGAACTCCTGACCTGCTCTAGTGATAACTGTGTGTTGTACCTTACATCTAAGCTGCTTGAAAAAAGCATTTGCTGATGTCATTAGTAAGTGACAGAAAGTGAAGAGCATAAACCTACAAATACCAAGCAAAGGAGATTATCTTCTGCTTTGGTTAACCATTACTATTTAAAAATATTAATATGCTCTGAATGTGCTTAGTTGCCTGCCCTCCTGTTTTAGACCTGTAACATAAACCATCCAAGAAACAAAACCTCCAACTCAAATATGTGTTTAAAAATAATAAAGAAGAAAACAATAAGAAGACTAGTGGCATAAATAACTATAGAAAAATAAGAGGTTCTTTTAGCACTGTCTTTTGTGGCTTGGCCTTTTGTTTTTGTCAGTAACTGAGGTTTTTTCCATCAATGAAATACTGTGTATTCCAGTTTTGATGTTTTTCCAAAACATAGATCAACAAGAACTGCTTGGAATTACAGAGGCTCCATCTGTTCTCACCATGAATAGAAAATACTACAAATGGTAGTGAGCAGATGTCTTCTGCCTATTGCAGTGATGCTCAAAACCACTGTAATATTGGATTGAAAAGACAAAAACATTTTAGTTCCATACAGCTTTCTCCTGTCTTTGCTAAACTCTATGTATGTATCTGACAGTCAGTTGGGCATCTCAAAATCATTTTACTTTTCTTTATGAACCTTCAAAATGTGTTGGGCTTTACACACACCCACCTCTCTTAATCTTTTTTTTCCTCTCCTTGAAATTAGCATTATTCACATTCAGTCCTGAGCGACATACAACATTTTAACAACTTCATACCTGTGAACTTATGCTCAAACTTTCTTTTTCATGGCCTAATAAATGTTGAGGGGCATTTAGTACCTTGGATTTTTAACTCTTTTAAATGCAGAAAGGAAGGCAAAGACCAACCAGGCATACTAGAAATCTGCATATCAGTGGGGTGGTTGGGTGCCCTGACAGTGATCCTTGCTTTGCCTTGAGTACAGGGTGAGTTTGAAAGCAGGTCTCTCCCACTGAACTGTCTCAGCTGCAGACAGAAGAGATATAGGGCCCACCCTAGTTTCAAAAATGTAGTACCACAATCTCTATGAGAACAGGTTATTTTGCAGAGGTTGAAAAGCACCATTAGGTTCTTTAATTACATGAATTATATTTATTATTTTTGTTTGTTTTTACATTTAGTACTCAAATTGTGGTGAATTTGACTGAAGTGGATGCTGGCACAACCAAGTGTAGCTGCTACTGCAGAATGGCTGAGGTGAAGGATGGTGAGGTATTTGAAGGATTGCTGTTCCTACTGAATTTGTAAGACTGATGGACGTAACTCCTGCCCCATTGTATCTGGGGCTGTGACTGTTCGGTAATTGGCCATTTCGTACAGGGATCAGAGTCTGTGACAGCTCACTTTGATTTATGACAATCTGCTCATGGGGTTAGAGGTTGAGAGGTGAATTCCAAGTGGCAGAAGTACTCAGACAGCCAGGTAGATGAAGAACCTCTCTTGTGAGAGGAAGCCAGCACAGCAAAACAGAAAGCCCGATTGAGATATGATCGGGAGACAGGAAGTGTTGTATCAAAGGTAAATGGCATGGGTAATAGGTTAAACTCTTTGTGATCCAGCTTGTGTTGGAAAGTGATGAAGTTCCATGACAGTTTTTCAATAGGAGACAAAGAAATCCCAAAGTGTTAAGAAGGAGTTTCTTCAGTTCATTAAAATTATTGTTGAATGTGTGGTGACAATGAACAGTGCTTACCTTTAGTGCTGCATTTCTGTGAAAGTCATTAATTTTGTAGCTAGCTTTGAACTTTTTGCTCCTGGGGGATTTAACAGCATAAAGGCTGTATTTAGCTCCATGAGCAATCCTCCCTGATGGACAATCCCTCTCTGATGATCTCTTCATTCTGTTTTGATCACTTCTCTCTTAGAAGTGCTCTGCCAAATATTTGGAAGTGTTCCATATAATTTTGTTACTCATCTATGTTAGACATGCCCTTCTGTTTTCTCTGGTTTTCTAAAGCAAAGGGAATGTACAGTAATATGAAATTATTTTAGATAAAGTTGATCTTTAGTAGTTGTCTTCCTGTGTAGAGTTGTGATAATGGAATTTAAAAAAAAAAAACAAAAAAAACCCACCAAAAAACAAACAAACAAAAACAAACTAACAAAACTTTCTGGCTAAAACTGAACTACTTGTTAGCTTGGAAAAAAGTTAATCTAACAATGATGGAAAAAGAAGAATTGCTGCACCACAGGAAAAGTTGGCAGCCATCATTCTAATGGTGCCACATGCTACTTCCTTGGGGTGATGGGAACGAGTTTAAACTGTTTGGTGATGGTGATGGTACTTGTTTAAAAGTCTGTAGCTATATACCTTCACTGCTGCTCCAGCAGCCTACGTGTGGTAGTGTGAGACCACCCAGGCTGCTGTTCTGGCTCTGAACTTGTTTTATCTGAACACTGATACAGTAAAGCAATGGTGCTTGAAGAGTGGGATCCAATCAAATTTTTAATTTTAATAAGCTTCACACTCAGCATGATTATTTGATTAATTTTGTCCGTCCTAAAAAAAATAAAGCTGAACTTTAGGATGTCTTCATTTGCAAAAAAAAAAAAAAAAAAATTTCTTTTTTTATTTTTTACTTTTTTTTTTTTTTTTTTTAAAAAAAAAAAAAAAAAAAGTAAAAAATAAAAAAAGAAATTTTTTTTTTTTTTTGCATTTTACGTAAAACTAACTAGTTACAGATTTCAGTCTGTAACATGTCTGTTCCTGATCCAACAAAACATTTAAGTGGAATCCTACCTTAAACTAAACGAGATTGATATGAAACTGGAGGTGTTTTGTATGTTGAAAGGCTAAGATTGTACTTGAATTAATTCTTCAATGTATTGTGGATTTTGAATCAGTTGGGACCAATTTTTCTTGAAGGAGGTATTTCTTGCTGTTCAGTTACTGTACAGTTAATTCAGTTACTGTACAGTTAATTCAGCACCTGAGATAAATGATAAAGCTGTGTTCTTTTCCTAAGTTTGTAAATATTTTCTGCTATTACTGCAAAGCTCACTCTTTTTTTTTAAATACAGCACAGAAAAGTATTTTACAAATAATAAACTCATGGTATAGCTGTGAATCTAAATGAAAACATACTGGAGTATGTTCTGAAACTGATTGCAAAATATTACTATTCTTACATCCTTTGGATGATCTGGGGTATGAAAATGCCTGTTTCTAATGGTGGTATAAAAAGACAAGCAAGTGGAGAATGCAGTTATGTGATAGTGCTGTTTAAACACCCTTCAGCTAATGCAAGATGTTATGAATTTTTACATAACTTTGTCTTACAGCTTTTTCAGTTTTATTCTTAGCTCAGAATTTTTATCAATTGCACTAAGACTTTGTAATGCTTAAATATAAAATTTTTAGTCCTAATTGTAGTCTTGTATCTTGTGGTCTTAAGGGAAAAAAGCCATTTGCACTTTTTTTAAGTGTCCCATTATGCGAGTAATGCTCACATGTAAATGGCCTCTTGAAATACATAGGTTTGATCCTTTTATGGTGTTATTTATAGCTTCTAAAACTATGACCAGCTGAGCCACTTTGAAAAGCAAATAGTACTTTTGAACTGGAGACTGTACTCCATGTTTGCCTCTGTTTTGCTATGTATTCCCCAGAAAAGATAAAAATAAGGAAAAGACTCAGCCATAATCTTCTTTTGGATAATGTGGTAAAAATCCATCGATCTACATGTATCAGTAAAGGAGTTGATTATATTTATTGTGTTCATCATTTTTCTTACTCATATGACGTTAGCAATGGACTAAGAATTAAAAGGGCCAAACAACACAACTGCTGTGTTTGGAGTACTTTTTTTCGCCCCAGTGGACAAGCTTGTCAGAAACCCTTGTGCATTCTGAAAGTCAACCTGGTTACTTCTCTGATGGCATTTTTGGAGGAACATAATACAGAACTGTACACTTTTTGCTTAGCAATAGCAAAACCAAATGCTTCTGCATCACTGGTAACAAATGTGCACGTGCACTCACACATTGTGAGATTAACAGATAAGCAATGTCTCGTTAAGCAAGCTTTATGGAGATAATGTGGACATTTGTAGGTTAAAAAAGAAAAAGTGGAACAGGAAACTACCAGTCCATGACCATTGGTCTTCAACATACTGTTCTTGAGATTCTGAAGAGGGTCAATAAACTAAAAGCAAAAGCGGACAGAAAAAGATGGTACTGAATAAAAGATGATTGTTCTGTTAAAAATTGATCGGCATAGACTCCTTTAGTATTTCTGAAGGCAGTGAAAGGACTAAAATTGGGAAAATAACTGTGGAAGAAATACTTACTTTTTAATTTTATTTTTCTTAGACTAGAGCAGTGAGAAGCAATGATCTATGAGGTACCAACAGAACCTCTGAAGTTAATGAATGAGAGCTATTTTCCCCATTGGTGACAAGTGCTGTTCCAAAAAAGTTAGAAGAACAGAATTAACATTTAGATAGTGTGCCTTCAATAAGTGAAAAATATATGCTTTGCTATACCTTTAATTTTCTAACATTGATTACTGTTGATTTGGGGAAGTGGCAATTAGTGTCATCTAGACCTAGAGGTCTGTACTTGTGTTCTTTTCTGTCTGTAAATAACTCTATCTGAAAATATTTTTGCACTTGAAGTATTGTATCAAGGAAATCATGGTATGACTTGATGAGCAATGAGCTGGATAAAAAAAAAAAGTCCCTATTTGGGACTGGATGAATGGGCCAACAGGGATGTCATGAAATGCAGTAAGGAGAAATGCCAAATCCTGCGGTTGAGAAGGAATACATTCTGGGGGGCAGCTCTGCAGGAGAGCATCTGGGGGCCCTGGGAGGCAGCAAGCTGCGTATGCTCTGGGGCACACTGCTGTCTCAGGTAAGGCTGGGCTGAGAGCCTTAACAGGAAGGGTCACAGCCAGTTGACTGAGGAATATGAGTATTACCCTCATTATACTGGATCTTAAGTGCTGAATCCAGTTTTGAGTCCTCTAGTGCAAGGTACTGATAAACAGAGGTGAGCTCAAGGAAGACCATTAAGCTGACGGAGGGCTGGAACATTTGTTTCTTAGTATTTTTATAACCTAACATGTAAACTTCTGATAGAATCTAGACTCATTTTGCTAGTACAAAGCAGAAACACATGTATCTCCATTCTTCACAGCAGCCAACATCATTCCTAGTGTCTTGTTTTGTAAGAATTAATTTATAAGATTCTGTTTAAATATAATTAAGTTTATGCTGTAAATGTGAGAGAAGATTCTGATTTTCACTGAGTAAATGAATTCCATCATTAATTAATTCTTTGTATTAGTTTAGAAGAGGATTTTATCTGTGGCTGTAAGAAAGTAATAAAAAATATTTGCTCTTAAGAAGTTTCCTCTGATGCTTGCGCCAGTTTCACAGTTAATTTACTAACAACTGCCATTAATTCTGTAGTAGGAGCTGACTGCCAACCATCACCCTTAGATGTTACCTATGCTCTGAATGAAGGGAGAAAGCAGGTGTTTCTCCAGCTGGATCACAGCTGTTTGTAGCAGCCCCACTGCCTTCATACCACCCATAGCATTGGGAGATCTTTCATAGCCTAAAGGCTAGGGTGGAGAGAGACTGCAGAAACCTTACTTAATAATCCGTCCTTCTCTCAAACAATGTAGGACTTATTTTGAAGTATATCAGCTTGCATTCCTGCAAGTATATGCAGCCATTAGTGTGCTTTGGTTTGACTGAGTGCAAGTTGGAGCTGTGTTTGGCAGCAGAAATAAGCAGAAGCAGCTTTGCCTGATCAGGAGAGCAGAAAGAGTGGCCTGTGGGTAGTAGAGAATACCCGTGAACTGTAAAGAGGAAAGAATGGTGTTATCTGGCAGACATCTATTCATGAGGTGGATTTGACATGAAGTGGTTTGGGTGTTATGTAGGAGATTTACTTTATTGGAAGTGTGCTAGCATCTCCTGATGGTTTTAATGACTGTGCAAATGGTCTAAAATCAAATTATAAAGAGATTTGGTGCTCCAGTATTTCACTGCTGTATCATAACAGCAAGAAGCTGTATGTGTGCTTTTAAGCCTCCCTTTTTCCTTCATAGTTTCAGGGCATGTATCCCTTCTGTATCTCATATTTCTTACAGAAAAATAAATTTTGCTTAACTGGTCCATATGGGAAAGTAAAGTGTTGCCCCTGCACTACTTTCCATTAATGGACTTCCCTTAAGTCTTTCAATCTTCATCATTCTCTGGTTTTGCAGGCATGAGTTGATGGGCTTGCCAGAAAGTGCCCTCTTTGTTGTTTTTTTTTTCCTTCCTATGAAGAAGTGGGGGTTGGAGGACACACTTGAGGCAGTAGGAAGAGGAAAAGGAAGTTCTAACAAGCATGAGGAATGAGAAGGGAAGGGCTGCTTCCATAAAGGAGGGTAAGCCAGAAGCTGGTACTGTTTGCAGTGCAGGTAGTTACTTCCCAGACCAAGTCATGGTCCCGTGCGGCCTGAGCAGGACACATGTGATGATGGAGTCACAGTCAACCATCCAGATATCACCAAAAATAGTAATTTAATGAGTCAGGTTTAGGAAGTCAGTCCAGAAAGTCCAGTCAGGAAGAGAGAAAAGAGAGAGAGAGAGACAAAGGCACGAATACTTCTAACACAGGTTCAAAGGATATGGGGGCAAAACTGGGTACAACCATGATGCAGCTCAAGCAAAGTGCCCAAACCTGAGCTGAACTGGGCCCCCTGGACCCGTGGAATTGGGTAGGAGATCCCAGATGAGGCTGTTCAAGGCCATCAGAGCTTTGAAAGTGCATTTGAGACCTTGCTTATATGCTGTTAATTAATCACCCTAATTAGTTCCCATGCCTAGGCTGTTTTGTAAAATTGGGAATCCTTAGGTGTGCTGCAGTGTACATGGCAGAGCTCTGCAGGATGATGGTTTTCACAGCCATAGCTGGCAAAAGGCTTCAGTGATTGATAGGAATGACCTCTACTTTGAAATCTTGATTTATTTATTTATTTTTTTAAATTTAATTTTTTTACTCTCCTGGTACATTGTGATGTATGACTACTTATGAAGAAAAAAATGCATTAGTCATTCAAATGGCTACCATTTTGAAAGCAACTCCAGCTGAGAGATTTCCCTGCAAAACAAAAGGGCAATATAATTTTTTTTTCTTAATTACTGAAAGAAGAAAATCTTGATTTTTCAACTAAATACTGCTTTCAACTAAATACTTGTGAACAGGACCCTGTAAATCCTTCATTACTCTGGAAATCCACTAAGTTACTAGGAATGGGGAAAAAAAAACCAAAACAGTAATCAAAGCCCAAGAACAGGAAGCAGATCTCACCTCTACTTACAGGTTTTCTGTTGTTTCATTTTATGAGCTAAATGTTTCTGACCCTCTGATTAGACCTTTGGGCTCTCTCTCACAGTGGCTCTAAGACTTCAGGGTAACTTTTTCTGTTTCTGCGATGCTTCAAAGATCTCACAGTTGTGTGCATGTCAGATCCCATTTTTTGTGTCTGTGTATGCCAGTACAAGCTCATTGTGTTTCCCGAGAGAAATGTGAGAAAGCCAACAAATTTACCTAATCATTGAGATTAAGACAGGGTAAGTCTAAAACTATACCAGCAAGGGTTAGTTGTGGGTTTTTTTGTTTGTCTGTTTGTTGTGGTGTTTTGTTTTGGGTTTTTTTTTTGTGTTAGTTAATAGATGCTTTTTAATCAGTCTAAGCAACGTGTATAGTGTTTTATCATGGTTTTCAGCTACACTGTTTGACTACTGTGATACCCAGTAGAAGGAAATTATATTGATTTAATTTTTTCCAAGTATTTGTATCTGCAGAATAGTCTATTGTTATGGCCTTTGCATCTTTACAAGAGATTTATTAAAAAGGCTGGCATGAAAGAGTTCAGGCAGAAGATTTTCAATATGAGTTTTACTCGTGGCTGTTGTAGCTATAAACCATTGTGTTTGAAAAAATGTGTACAAACTTGTCAGGACAAAAATCTGCAGTTATTTACCAGAACTAGATATTTAATCTAAAGGATATAATTGCTGCATATTTGCCAGAATTTCCACTAATTTCACTGTGATGGTTTTGATGTGTACATTTGAGTGTGGGAAAACAAGGTGCACTCTTTTTTTCCTGACACTCCAGTAGGAATTGTTTTTCTTTTGCCTGTTAGCACACAGTGCATCATTCTCAAGCTTGCTGATACCAGACTGGGAGGTGCTATTGACTCTCTTGAGGGATGAGAGACCTTGCAGAAGAATCTAGATAGATTGGGAGCATTGGGCAGTCATCAGTGGCATTAAATTTAACAAGTCCGAGTGCCAGATTCTGCACCTGGAATGGAATAATGCTGAGCACAAGTATAAGTGGGGAGAGGAGTGGCTGGAGAGCAGCCCTGCAGTGCAGACCAACAGCAGCTCGATGTGAGCCAGCACTATGTCCTGGCAGCTCAGAGGGCAAAGCCCATGCTTGGCTGCATCAAACATGGCACAAACAGCCTGTTATTATTCGCCTGTGTTCCATGCTGGTGTGGCCTCACCTGGAGTGCTGTGTGCAGTTCTGGGCTCCACAGTTTAAGGAGGATTTTTAGGTACTGGGATGTGTCCAGAGAAGGGCAGCAAAGCTGGTATGAGGGGCTGGAAGGCATGGCCTGCAAGAGGCAACTGAGGAATTTGGGCAGGTCTGCTGTGCAGAAAAGGAGGCTGAGGAGCAATCTTAGGTTAACATAAGGAAAGCAATACTAACTAATAATAACCACCATAATAATGCCACCTGGTCTAGTGGAAGGTTTCCCTTCTTAGGTCAGGGAATTAGAACTAGATGATCTTTAAGGTCCCTTCCAAGCCAAGCCATTCTGTGTTTCTAGGACATCACTGTTCTTTGTACCTCTTGAGGAAGAGACAGGGGAAGAGTGATGAGAGTGGCTTGTTTTCCCTGGTATCCAGGGATAGGACATGCAGGAATAGTTCAAAGCTGCACTGGGGAAGTTCATACTAGACTTCAGGAAGCATTTCTGTGTTGAGAACGTGATCAAACATTGGGACAGACTTCCAAGAGAGGTGGTTGGTGCCTTAAGCCTCTCAGAGTTTAAGAGGCATTCTGACAGTTCTCTTAATTATATACTTCAGTTTGTTCAGCCCTGAATTGGTCAATCAGTTGGACCAGATTATAGTTGGAAGTCTCTTGCAACTGAAATACTCTGTATTCTTTTCTATTCCATGTATGCTTTGTAAGGGGAAAAATTCAAGAAAATTATCAAATCCTGTACTGTGTTTTGAAATCTGTAATGTTACCATAAATAAATCCACTTTGCTAAAATGCTTTTCAAATTGGCCTCAACTATCACTGGATATACTTGATTTTATTTCCATGTTTTCCTGAAGTTATTGTTGTAAAGAAAAGTGGATCTGGTATAGCTAAACATTGGGGTTTATTTGCCTGAAGTTTTACAGCAATATATGTAACAGCCATCCTCTAGGAAGGCAAAGATACTAATGGGACTGTAAGGATTATTGGAGTGGCTCAAAGCAGCTGCCCACATTTGAAGTCATGGAAGCAACCCTTTAACTTTTGCCTATGTCTGTATAGCTCTTACACAGTGCATGGCTTCTTACTCTCAGAAAGTTCTCAGAAATTACTCTATAATTATTTTGCTCCTATATTTGAGTTAATTGGATGCTTATTGTCTTTTTTTTTTTTGTAAGAGTAAATATCAGAAAGAGAGTTATGATGTTTACTTACATTTTTAGTACTTGGCTTGGCATTGAGGTTCACTGATGAGACAGTCTAGGGTTTTGACATGGATTTGTGAGTCTCCTGGTAAGTCATAATGATCAAGAGAGATTTGTTGTCATTATTAATAACTTGTCATGCTAAAGGTTAGGTATTTCCTTTACATCAGTTATAAGACCCTATTGCCAGGAGGCAACTACTAAAGCTGTCTCTTCTCTCAATATCAACTCAGTTGTGATAAGAATTAACACATAATTTGCAATTTCTTAAGATCATTTCTACTCTTGTGTCAGGTTGATATACTATGCTCTTCCTTTGAGTCAAGTTACTTTATAGAGTCAATAAAATTCAAAAAAACTAATATATTCAGATGTATCTGTAACTTTTGGTATCACTGATAATGAATTCTTTTACATTAATTTTATTTTTACTTATTAAAGTTCTAGTGAACCATATAATCATTTTGTCTTCAGTAGAACTTTTGGACAGTTCCCACCACACCAACCATTGCAGCAAATCACTGCAGGCTATGTATGGTTCTCTGCCTGCAGCCCTTCCCAACAGCAAGTTTTCTTTTCAACCATTCATCAGCAAATTACTGGCATAAAATTAAATGCATCCGGAGTGCTACTGGATCACAAAAAAATCTTGAGAGCATTTCAGAATGTTTTCTTTGAAAACAGTTCATCTTTTTGTTTAAATAAGAATTATGGTTTCAAATGACCTTACAGTGATTGTAACTCCTGTGTAATATTAACCAAAGATGCACCATCAGAAAATATTGACTTGATTACTGAAGGCAATCAGAACTCCGAGCAGTGATGTATGTGTTTTGTTCTAGTGGGTCCATGTCTTTACCAAACCTACAGGCACCTCTACCAATTTTGTCTGTGTTTTGTGAATCTTGTATTTCTTGCTGCTGAGATACCACCACAGCTGTTATAGATGCTCTCTGATCAGGCAGATAATTTCTATTTATAACTGGTTTTACAAAGTATATAAATTATGCAATATGCCAGGAGGAAAGTTTGGCTATCTCACATGAGACTCTGAATTTAAAATGCATACCATAGGATGCACAGCAAAACTGTGGGGTGAAAATAAAGTTTCATTAGGAAATAGGACTCGTAAATAATGTAGTTGATTAATAATAATACAGTTTATATTTTTAAAAATAGAATATTAATAAGTAATCCACAGTAACAGCCAAAAAGGTAATTCAGGAGACAGATGGTGCATTTCTGCACTGTTGTTTAAATCATTAATACCATATTGGAAGGTATTAATTTAGGTGGCGTTATGGTTATCACTTCTTTCAGGTTTGTCTATATCTGAAGATGTAATTTAGATTACAAATTCATAGTATTTAAATGAATTAGACAGCAAGCTTCCATTGATGGTAAAAATCTAATTCATACAGCCCATATAAGCATGTTTTTTGTTAGCTGTGTGTTGATGTTCACAATGTAGGTGAAAATATGAATTTAGTTGAAACAATGGAAGAATTCTCATTGATATCTCGATGTCCAGGAATTCATATGCTTTGAAGATTTTCTTTGCGATATTTAGAAAAATGAAATAAGGGAACAAATGTTCTCGGAGTTCAATTGCTCACACTTTTTGCAGTTTAAGTAAAATTAGCTCTGTGGTCTTTTCTGTCAGGTCTCATTTAGCATCCTAAACATATCTTAGTGCCCTTTCCAGTTTTGAGGCGATTGAACAGAGAAGTCATGAGACTCTAAATGAGATGTTCATGATAACACTGGAACAGCCTTTGAGCAAAGAACCGTGTTGGAGAGCTTTGATTGACACCGTACCTGCTTTCAAACTAGCTCTGCTAACAGTGATCCTACTTCTCTCCCTCTGTTACCCGTTGTGAAACTTATTACAGCAAAGAAGATCCACATAGGCAGAATGTGCCTGAGATGGGAATAGAAAAGGTTTAAGGATGTGTACATGTCACCTTAGTGAGATCCTAATCAACTCTTCTAACAAGGAATTTAATTATAAAATGCAGATAAACAGCCACAAAAACCTTTCAAACATAATTTATTAATACCTGTGATTTTTTTTTTTTCTTGATGAAATACATTGCCTATTCTCATGTATATTTCATTCTCTGGTAATTGTTTTTAGTACAGGAAGTGTAATGGGAAAGTACAGAACCAATACATTATTAAAAATAAGCTGCTTTTTTTTCTACTGCATAAGACAGTGAAATAAAGCTATTTAAAAGTATGTGATTATTTATGAAAATCATTAATATAATGCAGCAACAGGAAAGCCTACATTTTTGTAAGTATGGAGATGATGCTGATAAAACAGCTGCAGTTGCTACACTCTATGTGCATTAGTAAAGTTTGAATATGCACTGCAATTATATTAATAATAAGTATATAGAGAAATGGAAAGGAATATTTGAAACTTTACACAGTTCTGGGTCAGTTCAGTATTTGCACAGTGGATGGGCAGTGCTGGATTTTTCTCTACAACTCTGTGATCAAGATTCTGTTCTATGTTGGTTTAGTTAAATGCCTCATGAAATTTAAGGCAGTTTGGCAATGTTCTTGCCCTTGAGAGAGTGTGAAAAAAAGCTTCTAAGCCATTATAGCAAGTAATCTTTCCTACTATATTGATCTTGCTGGATTCTGTGCTTAAATAAGTGTACTAGAAAAAGAAATAATAGCCTAATAAAACATGCCAAGATGCACCCTAAATGTGCTAGGAGATTGGATATTAATGACGAAGAATTCTAGCTGATTAGACAGTTGTCTCTTGAATGTGCTTTTGTATTTATCAGCAGCTGTGCCCAGACCTCAGCAAGAACGTTGTTGGTTGGAAGTTAGAGGCATTATGTTAATACAAAGTTGAATCAAACTCTAAGTGATTCAGAGATATTAATAAGTAACGGTACCAGAAACAGACTGGTGAATTTAAGCTTTTTTTTTTTTTTTTCCCCTTAATTCTTTGAGGACCAGTAAGAAATCAGTGACCCACCAAAAAGACACCCGGTGGGAGTGTGAGAGCACCCAAAACCATATCCCCCTTGTTTTCCACCGCTCCTTTTGAGCGAGAAAAAACAGTTCTTGTTCATAGTGGGACAGTGAAGGACCTGGGAAAAGTGAAAACTCTCAAGAAGGAAGAGAGCTTATTTTTTTTCTTTTTTACTTTTTGTATCTTCAGTCAGGTCTTGCTGACCACCTGGTTCACTCTGCCCATGTATTAGCAATACAATTGCAAACATGAAGCTAATATTTCTTAATTTGCAATTAATACTTGAAACAGCATAGCCTCAAAAGATTAGTTGGTTTTAACTTCATTGCAATATTCTGTATGCAAGAATAAAAGAAAAAAAAAAGCTATTCTTTTTCCTACAAGTTATCTTAGTCATCATTAATGAAAATACCATTCCTAGAACTGGTATTCAGCACAACAGCTTGCTACATACAAAAGTAGCTTTCCTTAGTAGGAGGTGGCAGTACAGATCGAAAGTCATTTGCAGTTGCAGTCCTTACCTAGCAGAATATATGAAAAGGAAATGGCATAATACTGTGGTACAAGTGCACTGCAGCTATCTTAGCAGAGATTAAAAGGTACAAGATTAAAAGAGCAAGATGTAAACCCACTCCTTAGTTTTGCTTGCTTTGCTTTATTAATTTGTAATAAACTAGACTATATTAAAGCTTCTTAGAATTTTGTTAACTCCATGAAAGATGTTTCTGCTTCCAAGTGAAGAGCAAGCCTTAGTTTCTTCATTTTGTATAGAAATGTTTCCATTTGAAGTAAGACTTTTAGGCTCTCTACTGCTGCCTCCCCTATACAGATCTATGGACACAAACCAAAGCAGTAACAGGTGAAATATGGCTGAGAAACTAACAGGATTTTGTCTGTCTTTTCAGCCAGATTGATTCTTCTTTGTTGCAAAGATACCTTAAGGAAAAACAGACTTACTGTATAGGAGGGGTCAGTAGTTGTCCACACTGGTAAATGGTGCATTCTGGAGTCAGAGTTTATTCAGAAGAAAAATAGCAAATTACAGGAGAGAATATGGGGTATTTAGATAAGTCTGCTCATAAAGATGGATCCTGAATATCACCAGGGGCTTCTTCACCCCAATATCTGCAGTGCTAATAAACATTGTTGATTTATTGGCTGTAAATATGGTCTAATACATACACATGGATTTGAACTAGGCTAATTATTCTATTTTGAGGCTTGGTAAGCTAGTTGTCTGGAGCCAAAACATAGTAACTCTGGTAACTTAGACACAAGGACTTTCTATTTTAATGTAAAGTTTTTTTACTTAAAGATTTTCATCAACTGTCCATCACTGCAGCTCCTGACAAATGAAAAAGTGACTATTGAAAAGAGAGTGGTATACTTCAGTGATACTTAGCAATTCCAGAGGGTGAGCACTACCAACATTTTTTAAAAATAAAGGTAAGATCATCAAATATTAGAAATTGTATGATCATCCTTGGTTTGAGCTAATCCTCCAGAGGTTTTTACAGCTAAACTACTTTAAGCTGTTTTTCTACCTCACTTGTTTTTTTACTTTCCTTCAGTGCAATTTTGTAGAGCGTAGCCAGTTTTATTTTGCTAAGCAGAAGAAATGAAGCAAAGAACTAAAAAAACACAAGCAGAACTGATGATGTGTCAGCAGTGGTGTCTGATGTGTCCACACCTATACAGAATTGAGAATACCCAATGGCTTTTATCTGCTAGCATGAAAAAAAAGCTTTAATTGAGGGGATTGTGATCTGCAAACAAATAAAAATACAGTGGTGGTAGAAGAAATAAGTAGCTGATCACCTAGAACAATGAAGATATCTTTGCCATTGAATTCAGAATCACACTGGTATTTGCTATTCATTATAAATTGGCTTGCAACTGGGGGGAAAAAACACAGAGACTTAACAGATATAGATAGACACTCATAGGGTCCTGGAGGAACAGTTAGAATGATTGCAGCTGTATGGGAAAGGCTGCTTAGTTCTCAAGGAAAAGAAAACAAAAGATAAAAGATGGCAGACTGATGAAAGTGGTGCAGTATTTTATGGACCTAAGTTCCCAAGATAGTTCAATAACAATATAAATCATCTTGGGTATTTGTTTTGCAGTTGACATGTTGTTTTCTGCTTCTCCTGCTTTTTCTCCTTTTTGTTTGTTTGCTATGATATTGTGATCCAATCAGTTTATTTTACAAGATTTAAAAAAACGTATGCTAACATAATGAATGCATTCTTATTTTTACACATGCTCCTCAGTCTCCAAAGGTAGGTGTTAGTTTTGGGTTTTTTTCTGTCTTGTGTCCAACAGACTCAGCAGGTTAACATTATCTTTGTTGTTTTTCTTAAGCAAACCCAAAATCGCCACCTTTCCTTAGTTTGTCATCCTAAAGATGATGATTTTAAACTTTAAACTTTGAAATTGTAATACTAGATTACTGTGTCATGAATTAAAGATAGAAGTAATTTTGCCCAAGGGCAAAAGACTGGTTTTAACAAAGTAAGTGTTAAAAGTACAAAAATCCTGTGTCTTCTAAGAGAAATCACCAACTTTACGAGTGAACTATATGGCATAAGGGATCAGTATGTGGTGATATATGCAGTATTCAAGTTTTCTGAAGTAATTTCATGCTTATATTTATACATAAGCATATATATATATTTTTATATATAGGAGCAGTGTCTGTTTAAAAATTGATTTTTCTGTGTGTTAAAATTCAAACACTTGCACAGAAATGTTATTTAAATTATACAGAATGAGAACAAAATAACAAAACCCCTTCATATGTGAACCAAGAAATTCTTCAGACAAAACCTCCTTTTAAAAAAAAAAAAGAAACATTTTTCCTACTATTAGTTGTCCACTGACTGATGGTTTTTTGTCATTTTATACATCATGTGATGATTCTGGCTGAAAAATTATATTCAGCATTTATTTTACTGCTGAGCAGTTAATAGATCAGGGCACAAAATGAAAATAATGAGGTGAAAGCTAGACTCTTACTCGAAGCATGAGTCACTTTTGAACTAAAAAGAGGGTATTGTATCATATCACTGGGGTCACTGGCCTACAGTTGCTTCACAGGGCAATGTCCAGCTATGCCTAGGACCATTTTAAATCTCTATTCTTGGCTAAACAGCTCTTGATGTTTTTCAAAATGCTGCAGATACCCCTAAAGCATTAGACATTTATGCCCTGTAGTGTGTGGTGGTGCCTGCTTTTTCTTCTTTTGCATCAGGAGAGCTGTCTTGCAGAGATCACCAAACGAATCATTAACACTATGGATGGGGTTGCAGCTGGGGTCTAATGTGTGGACCTGGTACTCTGAGGGTGGCCGTGATCCTTTTCACCTTCTCACAAGTGGGATAAAAATTCCCTCTCCTGTGAAATATGGTCTCAGAACTTCTATTCATCCTTACTACTTCTCAATGTTAAGTCATAATATGAAATATACTGATCTAACCACCAGAAAATTTGTTAGTGCAAAAGTGAGCTAAACACCACTCCTCCATGCCTACAGTATATTAATTGTGTTTTCAGTGGAGATTGACTGTTGCAGAGAGGCTGAGATTGTAGAGACTGTTCCTTTATTTTCGTGTCCTGCTTTTTTGCAACTTGCTTTTTGTTGCTGTGTTCTTGGAGAGTATAAAACCACTTCATTTTTTTACCAACCCATCCTTTTATTCCTAAACTCCTTCAGAGATAGGCTGTGTAAGTAGTACCTTGAAAAGAGACAATGTCTTGAATTATTTGGGTTTTAAGAAATCAAATTATTAAGATAAACTCTTGACAAATATAGGGTTTTTAAAACTTAATTATTCATAGAGAATGTATTTCCAAACAGTCTAGTGTGTACTGGGGTTTGGAATGGGAGAAATTACTGTATTCTTTCAAATTATTTCACTATTTTAACATTTCTTTTCCACCTACAATAAAAAGTGTTATAGTTCTTAACTTATTAATACCAGTGAGAAACTTCTTTGGGGACCAGTAATTCCCTCACTCTGCTAAAAGAGAAACTCAATTCAACAAATAAGGCAGCAAGTATTGCTTAACCTTAACTGCTGTTGCATTCCCTTTCCCCCCAAACAATTAAAAGTGAAAGAAAACAATCTTCTGGCAATGAAGAAGTAAGACAGCCATTGCATTCTGTTGGTTTGTGACTCAGAGCAGATACCTCCTATATCTCTTTTGTTAGACAGTGTAATTCGCTAAAAAGAAAAAATGTACTAGACTTGAATTTGCCAAGAGAATTTACCATCTGGTTGAATACCATTTAATAAAAACTTATTCCTTCATCCAGGATCCAAATCAGAGAAGCTAAGGAATACCTTTCAGAGGTACTAGTTCTATGAATATGTCCTGTATACTTCTGTTAAGAAGTGTAAATTAGGATCAGTCATAAAACATGTTGAACATACAAAGTTGGACTGAACTATGCGTTTTTGCTATTGTGTGTGAGCGTAGGGTTTGGTTCTCATTCATCCTTAGTAAGGAACGCTGTTCCTGCCTGACTGCTGCTTCTCTTTGCATACATCTGGTAAGACAACAAGTTTTGACTACTACTTCCAATATCTTTGTGCTGGTTATATCAGTTAAAATCTGCCAAGGATTTCTTTGCTTGCCTGGTGTTTCAATGGGCTTTTGTCCTCCTGAGCCTGCCCAGCATTGCTGATCTTGGACTACAACCATGAGATCAGTGCTCCAAAGTGACAAGAGCACAGCTTGCAAAGTATCTCAAGGACAAAGGCCCTGCTTTTTGCCTTTTGTGTTTCTTTATCAAATTCTATTTGATCTGACTTAACATTTTATGTGAAAGCTTGCGCACTATCAAATAAGCACCAAAAGTGCAGAAGAACCAACATGCTTGGGACAGGACAACAAACTTTCTGACCTGCTCAAGCAACCTTGGAACAATCTGATTATTCCCCATGTGCTTCAGGGAAAGGCAGGATGTGTCTGTCCCCATTAGAAAAGAATAATCTCTAAGAATAAGTTTGAAAATACACATGACCCAAAACAGGCATCTGTTGCAATGAGGGAATGGACACACTCCTGGTGCACCTCAGCTGAAATACAAGCTTCTGAAAGGGAAGGGATGCTGAAGTGTATTTGCTTTTGAGAAATAAAAAAGACAAAATGTTATTAAGTATTTCATATTATTTTTATGAGAGGAGGTTGTTAATACTAAGGCTATGGTTGACTTGTCATTATACAGTCTTGCTCATCACTAATTGAACTCTACCTAAAAACTAGTTACTAAATTTTTTCCATATAAGTGTTTTGCCTAATTAGAGTGAGTTCAGGAAAGAGCAGCATGATTGGAAAGCAAGGGAAATTGCTTCTGAGGAGATTAAAGAAATTAAAATTCATAGCCTGGTGCACAGATGATTATTGGGGGAGGGGGGGAAATGATTCCTGAAGTATTAATGACAGTAAAAAATATTCTCCTTAAAAATGGCTGAAAATGGCTTGAAAATTACTTAAAAATCCAGCGAATTCCAAATCATGTTGGCTTATCAGGAGAAAGACATGCAGGCTATGGAATTTGGGTATGGCTATAGGTATGTCAAGAAGCATTTGAAAATTAATTTCCCATGGCCCATAAATCTGCTGTGCTTAGTGGAATGTAGAGGGTGTGGTACACCGTACAAAGCTACTAAAGAAGAAAAGATTTGATCCCTGCAGCAGCATAAAACAATCTAAAGTGATGTCTAAAGTTTGGTTGAAGGTTCAAGATAGTGTGCTTCTGTATTTTTTTACCTCCCTCATTTCAGCATCTCTAATAGCCTCATGATGCTGTGCTTAGTTGGATGTTAAAATGATTCTCAGGGAAAATCTATAACCTTCCCTTTGCTACTGAAGTGATAAGGCATTGTAAGCTCATTAGTTCTTTCAGGGTTTGGTTTTATCCTGATGCTGCTTTCTGGATTGCCAGAACAGCAAAATTGCTGTAACAGAAAACTCTTCATTGCATTACACGGATCCTTAAATATCGCTGTAGGTTCTTGCACTGGATTGGAGCTGTAGGCCATGAAAAAAATTGTAGTAGGAACCGAGAAACATCAAGTTATGCCAGTTTTTCAACCCCTTTCCAGTAAGTTTTTTTTCCATCTTTCTCTTTTGTGGAAAAAAAAAAAAAAAAAGGGAGTCTAGCTCAGAACAGCTCTAAATTTCCTGAACTATTAATACTCTACCTACCTTATACTTATGATGGTGGAATTACAAGGCTTTAGAAGCCTCTAAGATTCCCAGAGTGAAAGCTCTGAATGAAATAAAAAAGACAGGGGGATGAGGGGAGAAGGAAAAGATAAAGTAAAGTAAAGCTCCTTTACCTTTGAGTGTAGGGATTATATGCACTTATATCCCTTGTTCGTTTTCCTTTGTTGCTACTGCTACCATTTATTAGGAGTGAACCTATTCAAGCCCTATACTGAGGAAAATAATTCTTCAGTGTCCAGAATCATGGAGAGATCTGGCCCTAAAAGGTTGATTCTTCAAGTATACTTGGAACTAGATTTAACCCTAATATTATTATCCATAAAAAGGAGTCAAATTCCAAAATATGGAAAACTAGATTAGCTGAAAAAGGTTCTTTTAAGGAAACAAAATTCTAAAATGTTATTGAAAGGGATGTAAATCATAGAACCACAAAATGGTCGAGGTGGGAGATATATCTGAAAGTTATGGTCTGTCTAATTTTAGAGAACTTAGAAAAAAAATTATAACTAAAACAGAGAGACAAATCTCCTTTAATTTCAAAACAAATTTTAATTAAAACATGATAAATTGAAGGATAACAGTTCCTAGCTATAATATCTATCTATCTATGTATTCAAGATAAACAAAATCAACCAGAACTAAATGAGTAATAAAAAAAGAAACCCCTGAGCAAAAAGAACCCTTCCCCCCCCAGTCCCTGTTCCTGGTGGGCACAGAGGTATTTTTACAGACCGCAGGTGATGAGATGAGTAGCCAGTGCTGGNAACAATGGGTGATTTACTCTGTGAGGTAAACAATGGCCTATTTTTGACATCCCTGATGGGCCATTAGCAGACATGACCCCTCAGGTGAGTGTGGAGGCAGAAGAATTTCCTTATCTCACAGAAGTTCCAAAACACCCAGCCTGCAGCCTGAGGGGTGTGCTGTCCCTTAGACAATAGCTGCTAATGTGCCATTGTGAGCAGTTCATGGGAAAAAAATGGCATAGAGGCTTTAGAATACACACCCACACAGTGACAAACTGACCCTGGCTACTAAAAACCAGGACATGGTCCCACACCCCTGCTCAAGCAGGGCCACTTAGAGCCCCTTGCCAGCACTGTGTCCAGGTGGTTTTTTAATACCTCCAAGGATATCTTTGGTCCTGTCACTGGGCACTGCTGGAAAAACCCTGGCTCCATCTTTGCAACTCCCTTCAGGTGTTGATCTGATGCGAGCCCGCTCTGAGCCTGCTTTTCTCCAGGCTCGTCAGTTCCAGCTCTTTCAGCCTTTCCTCACAGGAGAGGTGTTTGACTCCCTTAGGTATTTTTAAGGGCCTTTCACAGGCTCTGTCCTGTATCTCCATAGCTCCCTTGTACTAGGCACTGGGCACAGTTATCCAGGTGTGGCATCATCTGGTATGTCCTTTTTTTCAGTGATAAATAAAACAATAAACAATGACATGCTAGAGAAGCTGTTAATAAATGAGGCAATACTGGATAAGCAGATGCTATGAACTAATTCTGAATGGTTGCATATGTGTAGTCAAATCTGTTCATATTTTATGTATAGATCTTATTATATACATCTAAAGGGCAAAAATAGGATTACAGTGGGGTTTTTACTGTTACTTGAATGTGCTGCAGCCTTGTAATATGGGCTAATTGATTGTAGCTCATCTTTATAGGACAAATACACTCACCTTTTAACAAGTACATCAAACGTAGAAATATGTCAGCCACTTCAGTCTTCATTTATAATATTTTCCTGTTGCTATGGCAAAATATAGTACTTCACCTTTTGAAAAGCCAAGGAGAGAAACAGAACATTTGTTGTACGTGAGGTTTTTTTGTATCAGAGAAAGACGGGTACATCTCAAGAAAAGAGCTGTACAGTAGTGATGTTCTTATGATTTTTGTTAATAATATTTTTTTCCTTTAGTTTCGTTGCTAACCATTCATTGAACCTGAGGGAACCAGAAACACTGCTTTTGAAACAGAGGTGTTGCCCAGGGTAGGTCGAGGATTTTAAATGGAAAAATGGTTGGTTTGGAGGCTTGCTTACTAGAACATTAGCTTTTATTATAGCATACACAGTTCATTTGTTTTCTCATTCATCACCAGAGAAAACACCATTCCCTTTCTTTAGGAACTCATCTGAGATCATCTAACTGCACAGTCCATAAAAACACGGCTTCCTGGATGGACAAGCATAAGTGGATACACTCAATTTAACTACAGAAAATGACTGAATATGGAGCTGTGAATGCTTCTGCTCTGTTCTGTCATTTCTACCAGCTTGAACTGTAGGCCGCCCAGTAGTTCCTTGTTTGCATAAATAAAGTGGTCAGTAATGGCATCCTCTTACTTCAGTGTATAATTACAAAAATAGTAGTGAGAGAAGGAAATCAGCAGGTCAGACGTTGCTATTACCATGTTCACTCCAAATGACTGGAGAAGGTGAGGCTTGTACAGGCTAAAACTGTGTTTTGTTATAAGCAGAAAAAGCATTTCTTAGTCTAGTTAGTCAGAGCAAGGTAGGTCATTACAGCTAATTAAGTAGTGGGGTGTGACAGGCCCCAGTAGTTCCATTATACTGCACTACTCCTGTGCAGATACACATTTATGCTTACAAATTTGGTAGTGGCAATTCCTGCTGTAGCAAGTATGATTTAATATAAAAAGAAAAACAGCTCTGTAGGCTGAAGACACATTCTCATAATTTAGAGATAATTTCGTTTGTCAAACAAGCCAGTGGGCTTTGCAGTAAAACAAACCAGAATTTGATTACTGACTATTACTAAATGCAATTTAACCTTGTTTAGGAAACATATAGCTGCTCTGTAATGCTTTGCTAAAGCTTAATAAATTAAAATGCTACTGTTACTCCCATGGACCTGCCATTTAATTTACAAACCACTTGCACAATAGCTATTTTAAGCATATTTAAACATATTAGTTTTTTTTAGGGAAATGAAACCACCTGTAGCTGTTATGTTATGAGGGGAGATGGTAATGGTTTTCTTGTGGGATTCTTTTCAACTCTTGTTTTCAAATCAGTAGTGGCATCAGTCCTTTGATTTACATGAAAGCAAGAACAAAAGCTTCTTAGGAGCAAGTGAGAGTCAGAAGGTGAAAATGAAGAGAGGAAAAAAGTAATGAAATCCCACATCATAGCCTAAAACAGACTGCTAAAATGTGTAAATCAACTTTGTGCAACTATATCAGTGGTATTATTTTAGTGTAATTTTCTTACAAGCCCCCAACCTTCAGAAGCTTGGATAGCATATTTTCTGCCTTGATTACAAACCAGTGAAATTTATCTTGTCTGTACAGGTGTTGAATTTTTTCTTTCCCAGCCTATATTCGCTTACAGTCATTAAAGATCTAGGGCACTTAGTGTAAATATTAAAGATGATATATGAAGCCTGACAAATTTAATCTGGGGTAATTACACTCTATCTTGCTCTTCTAGCTACAAAAGTTTCCCTGCAATTTTGGTTGGATAAGTAATCTGCTAGCCCAATATTTTGCTCTTGAGTAGCTGCAACGCTGACAAGATAAACAGTGTGATTCCGTGCATTAGCCTAATTTTCCTCAATATTTTATGAAAGTGGCACCATGTTCTATGATGTAGCAACCTACAAAAGAGGTGTTACATTCAAAAAATATGAATTCTTTTACCCTGGCAATAATTCTTGAAAGGATTAATTACTTCTCCTGTTTCTTGAACTGATTTCTCGTGGACATAGTTTTCTTCTGCAGATTAAAGGTACAAAATTTCTGTGTAGACAACTGGGTATTATTGCCTGTGAGCAGATTTCTTCCTGGCTAACTAATAGTAGGATTAAGTTCATTATCTACTGGATAACTTCCTAATAAGCTCAGATCTGACATGAATAAGAAGCTGAAGATTTGCAGTTCTTGTGACCTGTACTTAGGTGCCCTTTTGCTGTTTATTTGACAATTTCATTCTCTTCTGGCTGACTGACATGTCCCTCGGGAAGAAGAGAGTACAGAAAGAAGGGCAGCTAATTAATACTTCCAAATTTTGTTTCTATTTCTAACTCATCTTCAGTTTCCCTTTTCAGATACATTTGGGGAAAATATCAAATAGAATCTAATGAACTATTATTTCTAGCCAATTGAGACACACATACACACACATACATGCAAGACACGGATGCGTAAATTAGTTACAACACTCTGCGGATTTCATCACCTAGGAAGGCAGAAAAATTCAAGTCAATTAGTGAATAATAATACATCCTTGCCTTGAAAACTGTTCAGTTTTTATCAGCCCCATTGTACATTAGACAACAGCAAGTCCAGAATGTCTGCACCGACATGAAAATCACTATAAAGAGAAAAGCCAGAGAAGACTGATAATGTTTACAAGCAGATCTTAAAAACAAAAGGTAGTGAAAAGACATGAAATACTTCAGTATATTTGGGATCAGGTAGGCTCTCTGTAAGATTCAGAAGAAATTGGAAAGATGAAGAGTTTATAAATGACAATAAAAACTTCTTGTAAACACTAAAACTAAATAAAAATTATTTATGAGAACTAAAATCATGAGAAGAAAATGTGCTTCTTTTTACTGTGCTTATGACAATGAT
Organism: Formicarius rufipectus; assembly: GCA_013399695.1. Lineage (NCBI taxonomy): Eukaryota > Metazoa > Chordata > Aves > Passeriformes > Formicariidae > Formicarius > Formicarius rufipectus. The sequence continues at coordinate 210,979 of VXAU01005544.1, read as the reverse complement.
AGGTTACAGTGAAAAACTAGGAGTTGACTGGGATTAAAATAGTTTACTAATATGTATAAAAGAAGAACGATAATACCAGATAATTTTGAAAGAACTGGGTAATCATATAAAATTACAGGGAAATTTTATACTCTAATACACTAATCACTGAATGCTTATTTAGGTATTTTTAGGATTTCAAAATGTTTTATTCCTTAATTGTTCAATTTGTAGCATTTTATGTGTTATTCTCAAGCATTTCCTACTTCTTTTGATATGTTATGTGGAATGTTGTTTGGTTTTTAAATGGCAGGTCTCTACTCTTACTCAATTTTGATATTTTTAAAATTTTATTTCCCATATCTAAGCTTTATAAATAACATTTCTGAGTATTTTTTTGTTCTTCCAAAAAGGGAAAATTGACAGTATTCTACAAGCATGCAGCAGTCAGTTCCAAAATTGCTTACTGCCTAAGATGCTGTCATATTTATGATGTCTTTTTTATAGTATTTACATTCCCCACATAAATTACTTTATTTACAATGGTTAGAGCAGCCAGTAATTGCTTGGCATTATTAGCTGAAAAACGTTAGGGCTCCAGAATGGGATTGTTCTTGTGGACAACACTAATTTAGGCATTCTACTCTGTCCAGTTCAGAACTCAGGATCTCTGCTTCCAGGTAATGTATATCTCCTACAGCACTTCAGCACAGGCTTCTCTGATCTATTTACTTTGGAGAGAAAAACTTGTACTTATTTTTTATAGAGTTCCTGAGTTCCAGCCAAAGCTGTCTGCACAACCAGGCTGATGTTCTTCCTCACCAGCTCATCTTTTGGCACACGGGGAGCAGCCTGCTCCTGTAGCTGTGGGATTGCCTCCTTAGAGCACATCTACCCTTACTGGACTCCTTTGCCCTTCAGGGCTGCCTCTCAAGGGTCTCTCTCAAGCAGTCTACTAAACAGGCCATTGTCTGACCTCCAGGAGTCCAAGCTGGCCATTCTGCTGCTCCCCCTTCTAAACTCTCATTTTGTGATCTCTGTGCCCGAAACAACCTCCAAGCATCACGTTACCCACCAGTTCAGAGAGCAGTGGGGCATCTCCCCTCACTGGCAAACTCACCAGCTGTGTCAGGAAGTTATCTTCCACACACCAGGATGCTACTAGACTGACTTCTCTTTCCTGTGTTGTATTTCCAGAAGACATTTGGAAAGTTAAAGTCCCCCATGAGAACAAGGACTAGCAATCATGAACCTTCTCGCAGCTGCCTCTGGAATATTTTGTCTGTCTCTTAATCCTCATTTTTTGGATTACGACAGATTCCATTCTTGGCCGTCCCACTTATTTTTACCCGTATCAACTGGTATCATCATGGTCATCATCATGGCTCAACCCTATCATCATGGTCATTAAACTCTAAATACTCAAAACACGTCCTAACATACAGGGCTACCTCCACTGCCTCTCCTTCCCTGTCTGCTTCAAGTCTTTGTGGATAGGGATTCAAGGCCAATGAGATGGCTTCCTAACAATTTGCGGTACTTCTTTTTTTCCCCGTGCAACCTAGTGAAGAATCAGATGGAATTTTGTGCAAACTTAAATATATTGCTCAGTCACCATCAGAATGCATTGCAAAGTCAAAAATGAAAGCTGAAATTAGGGAGCAATGCTTGGCTGTTTCAAACTACCACACTCTGGTTTCAATGTTTTATGTAATAGGTGATGTTTCCTTTTGTATGCTGGGGCGAGATAGTGAAGAAAAATTCTTTAAACAACTTTTAAAATTTGTTCATATACAGGCACCCTATAAGGATGTACCACATAAATATTTATGTTTAAATAATTGAACAAAATGTGAAATGTAAGAGAGAAATTACAACTGATTATGAATTAAAGAAGTTATCAGAATACAAAGAGGTGCCCCACATATGAAAGAATTTTATCTCCTTGTTCAAGATTGATTTAATTTTCAAATCATTTGAGGCATAGAATTTTTTTAGTTGAACCATTTACCTCTGTAGATAATGTTGTTTCAATCTGTTGCATGATGTATTGCAGGAAAAATTTCATGTATTGCATCCTTTTCCTTTCCACATAGTTTCTTATCCTTGCTGCTTTACTTTCTAGAGCTGAGGCTTGGAGAGTCACAAAGTCTGCATTTAGTTCCCCTAACTTAGACAACTATTATGAGCAACAGCAGGAAAAGTCTATTTCTTTTTTTTAAGGAGGTAATCTTTGACATCAATAATCAGTTACATTAATTCAAACAGATGTTTTGTTTTCTTTTTTCTTTAAAAATTCTTCTGTAACTCATTTGCTGTCCAGGTAGAAATGACCCCCAAAACTCATCAAGTTCATAATCTTTGTGCCTTTTATTTTTTTTTTAAAGATCCGGGTCTTTCTTGTAGTGTGTCTTGGCTATGGCTGGGACTGATTCTTGCTCAGCTGCTTTGTGTGACTGGGTTGGCACGTTCAGAGATGGAGTAGAAGGGCCTCTGCTCCAAGACTGGGCATCTCAAAAACACAAGGTAGCCTGAATGTGCTGCATGAAAGGAGAATGTAGACTAACAGATTTCTTTATTTTAGTAGTTTCCCTGATACTATTTATTAACCATAAACAAAGCCTCTATCACCGTTATTTAATAATCAAAATAATTTGTTTTTTTGTTTTTTTTTTTCATTATATTAGGATTATTTTTTCTGTAATGCCTGTTAAACAGTATGGACCAAAGGTCCCATCCTGGGATCGCATTAAATCTGGAAGTATTGTAATCATTTGTCCATGCTTCATCATTTGGGAAAAATAACACAATGTTGAGAAAAAGAAAAAAGTAAATAGGAATAACCTAGAAGTCTGAGAAGAGAGTAAGTTAAGATGAACTGGTCAGAGCCTTGAAAAGGGAGCATGATATGGAATAACTGGAAACTGTAAAAAAGGAAACAATATATTACTTTTAAAAGGAATAGAAATTACCGGGAAAACGCTAATGTAGAATAAAAGGCAAAGGTAATAACATATTTGGAAGGTGCAAATGTGGGATAGCGTATCTGCTTTGATTTTTACTGTGCTTTCGTCTTAGACATTGTTTCAGTTTTACAGGTTAATAGAAAAGGAACTGACATTCAGATTGAGAGCATATGTAAATAATACAGAACTCATGACTTTCTACTACTAAATATCCCAAAGAGTAAAATCAAAGAATATTCTCAATTATATATTGACTGGATATAACCTAAGATAAACTGAAGTACACACGTGATTTTTGAATGAATAAAAATATGTCGATTCTAGAGTCCTGCCTATATGGAAAAATCTGTGTGTCCAGTTAGTTACTGTAATTCATTGCAGACAGCCTTCAAAGAAAAACAAAAGAAGCTGATAGTAAACTGTAGATTACATTTTTCTTTCTCTACTTGGTAACCCAGAAACAACAGATTGTTAATGTTGCAATGTTTTATCCTAAGTTAAAATTATAATGGCTTTCTGAGCAAGAGTAAAAGTGTCTGAGCTTCCTAATAGTTTGTTTTCGGTTTTGGTTTTTTTAATGCATAGAGTCTAGCAACCTAAGATAAGTGGTTGATACTAGGCATCACTTATGAGAATCTTTCTAGTGTTAGAACTTATGTCTTTAGTAATAAGGGCACTTAATTTATTTTTTTTTTCTGAGACTTCCCTTTTATTTATTCTATTGCCTTATACACCAGTGGACAGGATTTATTTAAATTATTAGAATGGATACATGAGCAAGCATTTTGGCATAACCTTGTGTTATTTATGCATATCCTACATAAATATTCTTCATACTGGGACAATTAGTTTTATACAGACTGTCCAATAAATCAACTGGGATTCTTTTTGCCCTGATGCGTAGCCTGGGCAGGATCTTCCCAGGAGCTCTGGAAAATTCCTAATAGCCATTCATGTATATTAGAGTTTGGGGTTCAGCACTTCTAGGTTCACATCCTGAGGCAGAAAAGTGCTCTTTTGTTTCTCAATCAATAAAGAATGCATTCTTCCTGGCTACAGATCAGGGGTTTGAGCTGTGCATGTCTCCTTGACAGCACTGTTTTGCTGGCTGGAGGCTCCGGTAGTGCTGATGTGTATTTCTTTAATTTCTACTCTCACTTTCAGAGAAGATTCTAATTAGATTCTGGTGGTGCTTACAGAGAGCAAGGGACAGTGCTTCTCTGAACATTATTCTGTCTAATGCAGAGAGTGGTAGCTTTATGATATGCAGCATTTAGTGCAGGTGAAAACAGATGCCGGTCTTTAGCAAGCTATCATTTCTCAAACTTAACAAAAACTGTGCCAAGAGAAGCTGGGGAAACTCGGAAAGCCTGGGTCTGGAAGCACTGGAGTGCAGAGTGATGATAGCAGTGTGCTCTCTAGTGCAAGTTTCCAGAGAGCTTTTCTTCTTGGCACTGACACAGGCAAGTCTCCTGCTCCGACACAGATGTTCCTCCAGCAGCATTAAGTAACACTGTTTGACGGATACAATGTCATACCCAGGGGTTCACGGTCCACCTCAGCCTTCTAAGAGGACTCGCTACTGATGGAATCAAAAGCCTAGAGAAGCATGAGATGCAGGGCTTTATCTAATATTTTGTCTCAGCTAGAGTGGCTGGTGAATCGCCGCAGCTCTGTATAGTGCTGCTTTACACCACTGCAACTTTCTTCAAAGCAACTCTTGGTAAAATCTTCTAATTTCCCTCTGATTGCAAACTGGTGTGAAGACTGGAATGATTTGCCTGTTGGAAGAATGTTGACTCTTGAGTGGGAGTCGGAGGGACTGCAAACAGTGGGTATTGTTGTGATTATATTTGCGTCTCTGAAGCTGCTTCATTTGCTGGGACTGATTGATTTTTCAGAAGGTAAAGTGGTCACTTGCAGTTTGTGCTGTTTGTAGGTGTGGTGAAATAGGCTTAAAGGATCAGCTATAAAAGCTGTGAAAATAATAGACAAAAAATCTTCCTTTGTTTCTGCTGATTTTACTTGGTTATCGAAAACAGAACTGGATGCTAGCATGAGATTTGTGTTCTACAATGAATTTACAATTTTCTGTGAGTGGATGTTTATTAGAAAAACTGAAAATAGTGAACGCAACACCTGTCAGTTGCCTTTGAAAGGTGCTCACTGCTGCTGAACTTGATAGTTCAGTTCCTGTTTACAGGATGCTTTACTCTTCTGATTTATGATGCAGTTAGAGTTTTGTTCTCTATCAGTATCTGTGTTTTAAAACCCATTTCACACATAAATGCAATACACTGTTGCTACAGGATGAGCTTTAGATCCAAGCCTGCTCTACACCTTTCAAAAAAAGGCATAGATCCCAACATTAAATGTATTTAAAATATATTTATCATAAATATATGTTTTAAAATTCCTGTGTGCTTGCTCAGAATTCCTGCTCTCTACTATATGGGTCATATCATTTCATCTGCTTGCAAAGAGGGCTTCACATTAATTTATTAGGATTTTTGTTTCTATGCAAAATGAAGGATTTTTCATATTTTATAGAAATAAGCTATTTCAGCTCACTTATCACTGAGATTTCTTTTGCTGTCAACTTGTCAAGTTTTTCACAAAATGTCTAGTGTGAACTTCTGTAGTAAAAACTATTCAGTCACTGAAGCCCATGCTCAAAAAATACTTGCCTTTGTCAGTATGTTTGCTCATGTGAGTCAAAACTAATCTTTTTTGCTGTGTAACTGCTTTCAGTCAGAATCACACAGCCAGAGAGAGCACTCCAGTTTTCTGAAACATTAACTCTTCGTCATGCAGCAGGATCTTTGATGGATGTAGATTCACTTCATCACCTCATAAAATTGCTCAGAATGCTGATAAAATTTAAATCTGTAAAGCAGCAGTTACATAGTTACTGAAGTTCTGAAATACATCATCTTTCAAACTGTATGTGGAAAGTTTGCATTGCTTATGGAATTACTTTTTCAATTCTAAACAATGGGTAATTTACCCCTCATAGAAGTGCTCATTTTTGGTTTTTTTTTAATGCTCTGGATGTGTAGCATGTATGACATCTAAAATAATGGTCATAGTTATGGAATTGCTTCAACTGTATTACATATAGTAACAAACAGGAAAAGGAGATTAAAATGCAATATTGTTTTCTTAGCATATGTAGAGTTAGATCCCTTTCATGTGATCTCAATTATGTTAAATCACCTTTCCACCCCCTCAATCCCCCCGGGTACAAATTATTCTGATTTCCAAATTATTAAGTTCATGATGATGTATCAGTCGAAGTATAACTTTTTGGTTTAATGCACCCATTAGTGTCATGGCATTTCCTCATGTGATAATAATTTCACTCAAAAGTACCTAGAAACTTAAACCAACCTCTAAATGTAAAAAAATGTAAACATTATCAGGTGCAGTTGTATTTATAATTGCAGAGTGAATAACTTCAGTGACTCAGTGAACTTCCAGTTCCCCTTTGGCTGATCTGTGCCATTCAACTCTTCCACATTTTGGTACTGCCATTGCCATTAAACAAGAATTTTATGGAGTATTCAGAATTAACGGTGCGTTGTTCACCTACTGGTTGCAACAGTTTTTCTGTTTACATCCAAGGAAGACCACATTTGAACTGTTGGTGCTGGTCCAGAAACCAAAATGAGCAATGAGTCTTCCCAATAACTCCACTGATTTTAGTGAGGTTTTGATGATGCATCACTGTGGTATGATGGACAACCACCTGCCTTTCCATTACATAGCAAAGAAGTTATGATGAAGAGGAGTTTGACTTGCCCTCCTGTTTCCATGAGAAAACAGGTGAATCCAGTCAATCTGCTTAGTTTATTACAGTGTTCAACAATTGGCAGGACAGAAAGGAACCTAATTTTATCCTGTGGCCAAGACTAGGGACTATGTTATTCTGCTTCATCTATTCTCCACTTTCCAATAAGCAGGAAAGAGATCAGAATGAAAAGAAAGTTGGCTTCACTGGAGGCAGCAGTGATAAGAACAGAATTGAATCAATACAACTTTTACTAGAAGAGAATGAAAGTCTCCTTTCCCTCTCCTTCCATTACTTTGAAAATGATTTGACACTGATCAATATCTTCCCTCCAACTTCCTCACCTAAAACTTTTGCTGGTGGGCAGCTTTGCTCCAAAGCTTTTGTTTTATTCCTCAGGTGGAAAGGGAGGAGAGAAGGGAGATCAAACTGAAGTAATGGATCAGAGCAGTAAAGCAGCAGCACCAGGCTTAGAGAAAATTCATCCACCAAAATCTTGGAAGAGAGAGATGGCAAAATGTAGGATTTGCTTTGCATTTGTGTGTCCAGAATAGCAGTCAAGTGGAAGCTATGCAGAGACATCTGTAAACATGTATGTGCAATTTTGGAAGTATTAGGAGCCTGCATAAATCAAAGTCTTTCAAAGGACAAACTTTATGGCTCTTCCTACATCATGCATTGGTATGTTTTGAAGTGTAACACCTTGTACAGAAATGTTTTTGTTTTACTTGTGGATGGAGTGCAGCAAATGTTGCTCACTTATTCTTCCCCTTTTCCTCAAACTGGTATCTAGCAGTGTATCTAGCAGTTTCCAGAGCTAGTAGTTATCTTTAAAATGCTTATTCAGATAAAAAATGTCATGTCTAGCATATGAATATCCTACAAACTCCATGTCTTTTGTGTAGTAGGACCCTCTGGTTTCTATGTGTGTTTCAACTCAATAGGTTATCAAGGCTAGGTAGGAATATTTGATCCTTAGTTTCTCTTACTATGATGCAAAGAAAAGACTAGCTCACTTGCAGTTATCAATAAACATATTTGTCTGCAATGTCCTGTGAATAAATAGAGTATTTTGTTGCTTTATCTAGAATTTGGAAATTGAATAAGGACTTAAATAGAGGTATTTAAATAGACATATCTTAGAATGTGTCTTCTCTATGCAGGTTCAGAAAGACCCTTTTTTTAAAACTTATTTTTGTTTTCTAATCTAATCTGAATGGACAGGAGTCATCTCCAGTCCAGAAGTTATGTTAGTGCATTTATCTGTTCTGTCAGACTAACTGCTAAAATGTGGCCTCTCTCATAGTTCAGATACTTAAAAGCACAGAGCAGATGTTAGGTCTGTCTGCAACCATCTGTGTTAACATGTTGTTAGTTACCCTTACAGCTTAGCAAACCCAGTAAGGTTTAAAATATTGTCTGAATGCAGTAGGACTCTCACCCTTGAAAAATGAATAATATTTTCTAAGAAAAAGAGCAACCAAAGGCATGGAAATTTTCTCCTTGTCTACATGTGGCTGATAAGAATGATCCTAATTTGAATGCCCTCCCTGTGTACTGGAAGCTGTGCTGCAACTTCAGCTTCCAAGAGCTGCTCCCTCTCCTGTATGACTTCTCATCCAACTGGGATGCAGCATAGCATAACTACATAACGAAGAGAAAGGTAAAGAATATGCCCCACAGCAATACCTGTTCGCTTGCCTTTTCTCAGCAACTGCTTATAAAACCTGGTCTCTGTAAGCTGTTCAGTTTTCACGTGGTGAAATGTCCGTTTCCTACTTGTCTTTCTTTCTTCTCCAGACACCTGTAGAATTGGGGGAACTACTTTATTCTAAGTAAGTATCCATCACTTGCCTCAAAAAAATTCTGTTCATGGATGCTGATATCCCAGTGCCAATATATGGCATGAAAGTATATAGTATTATTAGTTTTGCTGTGATTATCAGTTAATCTTTTACACCAGAAATGAGAACAACTCCTTTAGCACCTCTGCACATAAGACTGTTTGTTGGCTGCATATGGCTAGATGAAAGGTATTAAGGTTCTTTCCAGAAGCATAATTCTTCCCCTTGGAGATGAACAAACTGGATTACCTTTCTTTTGGTTTGTTTTGCCAACCCTCTTTGTAAATCGCAACAGAGATTCTGGATTCAAGGTATCTCTAAAGGACAGTCAAGTCTATAGAAGTATCTATATATTGCACAGCAGAGAATAGTTCAGTCCAAATGCAAAACTACATTAAGTTGCTGCTTTAAATTCAACCTTGATCCAAACTGATGTAAAAATCGAGGTGTGAATTTCAGTATGCTCATTTATAAGGTCGTGTGTTCTTGGATATATGTATTTCTGTATGCTTCTGTTGGATGCAAGACAGGCTGGAACTTACTGAAACTTGTAACCATCTCAACTGCCCAGCTCAGGGTTGTTTGGGAAGCACTGTCTTGACTAACCTTAACATAATTGTATCGATACTGAAAATTTTATTTTGTTTTGCTTTCCTTTTACCTTAGTGGCTTTTCTATCTGGAATTAATGATAATGCAAAAATGGCATACAAGTGTAAAGCAATGTCCTTGGTAAAGAAGAGCAAAAAGTCATTCTGTCAGGCCAAAATTAGGGAAATCATGCTTTTACCAAAGTAGGAATAAAATGGGGCAGTTTACTAAAGCATTTTGAGGAAAAGGTTATTGGTTTATGAAAATCTTTTGAACAAGTGCTTTCCATGGTCTTCTCCATAGCATTTTAATACCCAGATAACTTAATCACAGAGGAATAGATCGTTTTAGATCCATACCAGTCTGAATTCAGAATTTACTCACTGTGAGGAAAATAGTGAGGAATATTTAAGAGATCTTACAAACGTTATCAGGAAGACTTCTTTAAGAATAACTCAGGTGCTATCTCTTCACATGGGACTTCACAGAGGATAAGGCATAATGAATTTTCTGCTCTGCTTAGAAAAGACATTTGGTTTTAATGTGAAGTTGCCCACTGTACTAAAATTTTGCTTACTGGCTCAGGATTCTACACTATATTGGCATTCTGACTTGGGGAGGGCTCCTTTTGGCTGGACTGTTTGTCAGGAACCCTTCCCTGCAATTGTGGGATTATCAACTTCTAAGTCTTGGGTTTTTTTCAAGACGTTCTTACTTTAGTCACTTTAGGCTGAGCAATTGACTATTTGCAGACAGGTAGGGAAGTTTCTCCTTGTATTCATCTTTGCAAGGATAGAGTTGCTTTTGAACATCATTTGAAGTTTCTTCAAGAGATGCTAAGTATTCATCTGAAGCAGATCCTTCATCCAGAGATATTTTGGCCTTTTCTGGCCAAAATCACATGTGTTTTTGAAAGGAAAGGAGGAATCTTCTCCCAGAATATAGATATAAACATCCAAAATAAAGACCGGTGGCATATACTTAATACCTGCAGAAAAGTCTGCATCTAACCAGCTTGGCATCCTAGAGTGTGGACACCAGGAGCTTCTCAAAATTCCCTGCTTAAGCCTTTTGTTCATGCATTCTGCCTCTGCTTCATGCCTAAGGTACTTTTAAAATGTAGCTCTGGATAAAATAATTCATTTTAAGATGACAGAAATTTGGTATGACAAAATATGCTTCTGAAAAATAACTGCACTTGGTCAGCTGAGTATAGGTGAGGCGATAAAAGCACTGCCTAATCACTAATGTACTTCAGGGCTGAGAATCCAGAAAGTTTTACTGTTGGAATATGAAATTTGCAAGGACATGAATAATCGTTGCCTAAAATGGCATCATAGGACAAGATTAAATGCACACAATGATGGAATGACTGAATGGGGAAAAAAATCCATATTAGTGTACTAATGTAGAAATAAGGCAGTCAACTTTGGTTTCTTGACTTTTAATTTGTTACATGTTTGAGATACTTTCTTACCAGAATTCTTTGGGCTTTAATATTAATGAGATGGGGAGATACTCAGTGAATTTTACTGGGATTTATGTATCTGATTATATGCAGGCCTATTTGAAATATCAAGCTTTACAAAGCAATTGAACCTGTTCCATGTAATGCAAAAATAATAACATAATTAGGAGAGATTATGCTATTTCCTTGTCTAGTATGCATTTTAGCTCATAATAAAAATTCTTATGGAATTATCAGGGGGTCCTTAAAGCTTGTTTTTCAGTCTCACCTTGATGCTTAATGCTTAATGTATGACTGCTTTATGTTACCATAGCATTATAAAGAAGGACAAGTGAGCAGTGTTCTATTTATAGAAATGTAATATGACCTTCCAAATTCTGTAATCTCTGACCTTTTAGAAATAGCCCAACAGTAGATTGAGTGCATGTGTGTACATTTGATGAAGAAGGAAGTCATTAAAATGAAGACTTTGTCTACCAAATTTTAACACTAAGTAACTTTCAATGGCTGTGGTACCCCAAGAAGACAACTGTATAATGGAAGGTCTGGCACAGGTACCAGTAGGTCACTTTTGATGTTAAAAAAGTAAAAAGTCATTACTGATCAATTTATTATTTGTCTGTAAATTATAGTCTATATTTTCATGTGAAAATGGCAGGCTGTGGTGAAGATTGACTATTTTATATTTGTCCATCAATGGATTCCATATGTGCATTTGACTGATTTTTGGACATGTATATATTGATCAAAGTTCACTGAAATAAGCCAAACCAGAATGAAGTGTAACTGTTTAGTGACTGTTTCATGATGTTTCCAAAGGAAATTTATTTCTTGCAGACAGAACTGCTGGGTTTGGGGTAGGAGAGTGAAATTAAATTAGAGAAGATATAGATGAGAACAAAGAGCAAAAAAAGTCTCTTTTGCTTAGTGATTAATCACCAAATGAATAAGTAGCAAGGTAAGGAGGGCCTCAATTTTGAATGGATTTTTTGTTGTTGTTTTGGGTTTTAAAATAAAAACTGGGAAAGTAAAAAGTCTCCTGAGTCTCACAGAATTAGGTTTTTATATGTCACATGTCAGTCACATTACATTTGAGCATGTGCTCCTGTGTAAGGAGAGGAAATGTAACCTGCTCAAAAAATGAGTTTGATATTTCCCAGTGATCTGATGGGAACTGCTTGCTAAGTTGTGAGTCTCCAGATAGCTACAGTGACAGAAGGACTGGTTTCAGCCTAGATATATCTGAAAATGCAGCTGTGTACTAGCATTTGACCTGTACCTTTCTTATACTGTAAATACTTTAGATTTCTTTGTTTCTTAATAAAAGATTGTGCTCTAGATTGTACACGTCATGATGAAATTTGAACTAAGGCATACTGGGTAGGTTAACATTTGTCTTGCAAATGTTATATGAAGCAATAATCTGAATTCCTCCCCCTGAGATGGCAACAGAAGAATATTCCACTTGATGTGAAATATCACTCCTGGTGAAAGACATCCCTTTCCAGAAGTGGTAAAGCAGTAGTATTGTTTACATTGACATACTGCTAGCTATTTTTACAAGAATATGTGTGACTATTATCCTTAGGCTATTGACTAGTCTGCATTCATCATCTTACTGTATTTCTTCTGTAGTTTGAATGGTTTAAAAGTTGCTTCATTATTTCCCTATCAGACGGGTACCAATTGTCAACAATTTCAATTACATAATTAAAAGAATCACAACTAAATAGAAAGCTAGGTTGGCATCTAGGAACTGTCATTGTGTTTTCTTTCCTTTGTGACCTAAGGAAATCTCGAAAATTGTGAAAATTAGACTGGTTAACTCACAGGCTATTGTGAGAGTAAATAGGTTAAAAGTGGCATGCACTGCTAAAGTGGTGAGGCCATACAATGGGTACTGAGACACATGTCAACAGATCTCTTTTAATCTCACTGTCAAGACTAGGAACCCAAGTTTGAAACTTGAACATGGTGAGTGATAGGGTTATAAACAGCTTCAATCCATTGACATTTTTTAAACAAAAAAATCACTATGAATCCATCCAGAAAGGTGTTGGCATCAGTCAATACCCAAGAATTCAACTATAGTGTATATTTTCATCTTGAGAAGGCAGATCGTCTCATACTTCAATAAAAAGACTTTTTAAAATAAAGTACATTTTCACTGTAGCATAGTCAGTATTTTACATTGTACTTGAGTAGTTTCTGCAGTTACAAATGCTTCATATTACCTATTTTTTGTAACAAAACCATTGCTGTTTATTCTTTGTTTATTAAAAGCTATATAATTTATTTGAACTTGTATAACGAGGGATACACTCCTTTATGAGATATTTAGCACATAGAATACATTATGCATATATATGTATATGCATATACACACTACATATGCAAAGAAATATATATGGAAAATAATTTTAGATTTCAATTTATGGTGTAATAAGTGCAGGTAGATGGGTTTGTATTTCACAGACTGCATATTAAAAAAAATCTCAGCTATTTCCTTTGAAATATTTAAAAATCAAGCCCTATTTCCCATTCTCTTACTCATGTGAATAGTTTTTTAATACAATATAATTGTAATATGAATGCATTTTTAATTTCAGTTGAAGATGCTATTTTGTTATTAAACTGTCAAGTTTTTCTGTGGGATTGTTTTTCCAATCCTAGGAAATATAATTAATTTTAATTTTACATCCTGAATTGCATTATAAATAATGTGAAGGAATTTCTGGCTTTAGTTTAACATTGCATATAGACTCTTGCTGTATTTCAGTAATGATGCACTGCAAGTAAGTGTTTTATTACTATTTTTCAGTAATAATGAATGTTACTTACATTGCTGGAAAAAAAATTGTTTCCAGTTCTTTCTCCCTCTGGGCAATTTTTCGTCCTCGTTACTGAAGTCACTAAATCAGTTAATTCACAATAATTGTTTGGGAGTTGGATTCAGCCCTTGATCCTCAGGTGGTCAGAAACCTGTAACTTTTCTACTTCCTTTTCTCAGATGCAGAACTCTAATGCAGTGTAGTAAATACAGAGTTTATACTGTATAACAGGAGTTACATATGTCTCTCAGCAGAATACTGTGCACAAACCAGAGGATTCAAAAATCTAGCAGTCAACACAAAAGTGTAGGCTGCTTTTACAGTAGATAATCTCAGTGTAATACCAGTAACTGGGTGCTTCACTGTGCACCCATATATTACCATGAATTTGTGTTTCTAATTTTTTCCAAATTGAGATGAAATTGCTGAAAATAATGTTATTAAAAGCTTTTATTCAGATCTCTTTTATCCATGCCAGGTTAAACTTGTATCTCATGGATGAATGCTGGAATGGAAGCATCAGAAGCATTACAATTAGGTAAACCCCTTACTGACAATTTCTTGCTCTTATGCATTTTAATAAATTACACAATTTTGTATTATATGTATAACCAGAGAAAGTAGTTACAACCATTTTATTGGTTATTATATAAAAAATTAGATTTTTCTGCCTTAAGGCTTTACAGTTCAAGGGCTGTTTCTATTTGTACTGCTTCAGAAGCAGCCAGAGAGAAGGCTGGCATCACAGGGAGCAGCAATCTCATTTCTGATTCTCTGTTGCTGAGAAGGAACAAGAAGCAGCAGGTCAATATTTATGGCAGGTCACCTTTTCTTCACTCTGCATGGAATCCTAATCTGGGACATCTGATGGGAGGGAGATTGGATGTATTGCTTACATAAGCAGAAAGCAGACCAGTGTGGATACTCAACTCTTCTCCAGTGGTGAGGAGGTGGCAAAATCACGTAACAATTTGCATGCAACAACATGGAAAGGCACGAGAGTTTGTATGTGCTATATGGATAGGTCGTCCATGCCGAGAAGCATTGCAATGGAAGCACTTTCTTAAGGAGGGCTTAGAACTATTATAGGTTAGTGCATTTAAGTGAGTTAAACATCTAAAGAACTTCGAGGAAGGAATCGCAGCGGGGTTTGTTAAGGACCCTGTTAGCAGCCTTTTAAGAGTAGGTAAAGATCAGAAGAAACTCGGAAATGGGGGAGGGCAGACACAGAACTGAGAAAATTCAACTGTTTAGGATTTTGTTGTTGCCATTTTCCCATAGAAGTGTAGTTATTCTTACGTACTGTTTTGGATGATAAGTGAACACTTGAAAACCAACAGCTTCCAAACCAAGGAGCCCGGCAATGCAGGGATACAAATAAAGTTGTTCTGTTTTTTAGAAGGCTTGAGCTGTGAGTATTGCATCAGATCTCAAAAGAAACTTTTCAGCAATTTAGGCCACCTCGATTCAAATTCCTAGATATTGATCGTTGTGACCCAGTTTCACAACTACATTTGAAATTGCAGTTTAAACACTAGTGGTTCTTTGCATGCTGTTTATCCTCAACAGAAAATCTTTTTCTTTTTTCGAGTTTTTTAGGACTTTTAAAAAGTCTCTTCATTGAGATGAATCCAGACAGGCCTAAAGCATGCCCTGGTACTTAATTTATCCAGGTTTTGATGGTTTGGTGCCGAGTGTAGCAGACTCAGATGGCCAGCAAGCTGCCTGGAAACTACATAAAACTACTTCATAATGAGAAAGCAATTTTTATAGCCTTGTTCTTTGAATAATCTTCTTTGTACTTATTTCCATAAAGACTAGTCTTACCCTGCAGGATGTAAGAAGCGTTATTTAACACCAGGTGATTCACAGTGTATTACTACTGTACTACGCAGTTGTACATTTCAGAGGAAAAATTAACTTAATAATAGTTTTATTACTTTAATCCTACGATAATTGAATTCATAAATTAGAGCATTGTTCCTGCTTTGAAATGTTTTTGAGAGTGGTTAAAAAAGTCTAATTCTAAAAATGAATGGAAAAAGCCCTTTTTATCTCTACTTAAATATTTTAAAAGAAAAAGTTAAATCATTCATATTTTCTGTTGCCTTTTTTGTTTGTTTTTTTTTTTTTTTCCAACTGTTGTGGTCTTTTTGTAAAACATTTCTTTGAAACTTGAAAAATTACATAGAGGTTTTTTAGTTACGTCTTTTTGCCTTGCTATGCAAAGGAGAAAGGAAGATAAAGTTAATAGGTTAGAATTGAGGTTTTGTAACTTTCCACAGGGAAAAAAAAGTAGGAATTCATGATGTTTATAGGAATGTGAACTGGCAGAATATGGTAAAGTTTTACCTGATTTAATTTTTTTCCTGCTTATCTTATTTAATATGTTTTAGTATTTGATGAATATTTTACATTTAAAACTGTTGCTCATTCCCAAAGATTGCAAGAATAGCAGAAAAAACATAAGTAAATTAAGGGAATTCATTTCAAATCTCTGGACTCCTACTCTGTATGTATTCCTTTAATATAAATTTATCCTCTAGCCATCCTAAGTAGTTTGTGCTTTTCAAGACAAGACTATGGGTAGTTTAGAAACAGACAGAAGTGCCAAATTCTCTTTAAGCAGGGGGCCAGGAAAACTGAGCAATGGGTACTTTCTGACTGAGAACATTCATGTAAAAACTCATCTCTTTTGAAATATTCACCCATGTTTGCCTGCCTAAATATATTAGTACGGGGGAAAGCTCTTTAAAAAGCTAATGTACTAAGCTAGTGCAGAAGTTGAGCCACAGAGAGGTGTTTAAGGCCTCAGAGTAAGTAATAAGTTGGGTATTTGAACTTCCTGTTTTAAAAGACCTGAATTGCACTCTGATTTTTTTGTACTGCCAGACATGTGTATGATTCTTCTGACATGTCTTTTTCTCCAGTTAAAAACAAACAAAAAAACCCAACCAAACAAAACCAACCAACCAAAAAAACACATAAAAAACCCCAAAAAGAAACCAAAAAACACAAAACCCAACAACTTTCCTTTTCTAAAACATTGCTTTGCAATGACAACAGAGAGCGACTTGAGTAATTTGTATGTGTGGTAGTTTCATGATAGCTAAAATGAGGTCCTGACTGGTATGCTTTGGGAAGATCATTAATCTTCCTTGAATTATCTTATCTTTAAATGTGCAAATACCCATTAGGTACATATAATGAATCATATAACACAGTATTTTTGACAAATTAAGGTGGTCATATGCTGTGAGTAATGAAGAATGCAAATATACTGATTATTTGCTTTCCATAGCACTACGATTATGTTCTTATAATAGATGTTGAAGTTTGCTAAGAAACTATCTATGTCTGCAGTTAATTTTTTTTTATTTTAATTCCAATTTTTTACCTATACATTCCCCCCCACATCCCCATCCCCCACCCCCAAAAAGGCTGGTATGTGATCTTAGTTTCAGCTGCTTCATTTGGCTTTGTGGAATATCATCTGGCATTAAATGCTCCATGACTGTATTCCATTTAATGTCTGTCAGGTCACATGCTTGACACCAATCAGGTATTTGTCATTCAACAGCAGGATAGAAAATATCTGTGAAAGCGCTATTTTAAATTAGAATTGAAAGCTTAGTTTCTTTACTTCAGTCACTACAGCTGTCATCTTGCAGTGCTCAGAAATTCCTTGTTTGTCAGTTAGAAGGGAGACAAGGAAAGAAGCAACCTCTGAATAGCTGAGTGCTACTTTTTTTTTTCCTGTCCTGTATGTAAAGCAACACATTAAAGGCCAAGTTGTTATACTGAAGTAAGAGTTAAAATTAATTTTTTTAATGCTTTTCTTGATGTTAATAGAGCAACTAATGTTTTATTCAATAAATACCATATAATTTTTTTATGCTACATGCTTTAATTTTTTTCCCTTACTCTACTAAAAGTAATAAGATATTAGAAAGTAAATAGCAGAAGTTAATTCAAAGGTTTGTGATTTACAGCTTCCTGGAAGGGACATATTCATGAGAAAGGCTGGGCTGGGATTAACTGAAGTGTTTCCCCTTCAACATTATTATGATTATATGACTAAGTAGTTGATTGTGAAGGTGTGAGATGCAGTGGAAGTGTAATATGCTTAAAGGAGGAAAGCAATTGTATGTCAAGGGCATCACATGATAGTCTCATAGTTTATGACTATACTTTAGTGATCTATTTAAAATTGAGAAGTTGAGACAAAATTATCTGAGCTATACAGCGCAATTTATTTTGTTATTATGCATTGTAATAAAGAATGGCAAAAAACTTCCTGGAGCAAAAATTAAGTATTGTAAATTTTAGCCACCAAGACATTTGTCCACAAATTCCTGAAACAACACTAGGGACTCTAAAAAAAGGAGAAAATAAACTATGACTAATTATGAATCTCCAGACCTAAAGTGGTTTAATTAATTGAGAAATAAAGCTCATTGTCAAAGCTAACCAAAAAGGTACATTTTCTGTCAATATTTATTGGATAAGACCTTTCTGTTTTCTCAGTGTTGGGTGCTGCAAAGTGATGCTGCCTTGTCTTGTGATAGCTATGTTCACAGGCAGGATCTACAGGGCATCCTTGTGCTCATTCAAAGCTGTTATCTTACCTCACTTTAACCTTTAGTCTAATACTGGCTCCAAATGACAAATAGCCAGCCAGGCTCCTGTGGCTGTGGCTGTGTCAATGTCTGTGATGTGAGCACGGTGTGTTGCTCTGGAGACAGACAACCTCCTTACTCTCTTTCGCCTATGTGTATTTAAAATACAGTCAATGCCAGCATACACATCAACAGCAAAGCACATTTCAGACAGCGGAGATTGTTAGGAATAGTATTTTCAGTGTAATTGAAATTAATCTTAGGTTAAAAAGCATCCCTCTTATTCCTTCTGCAACAATATTTTAAATTAGGTTAATACACTCCGAGGCAATTTACTTGTCACATTCAAATGAAAGCAGTGAACCACATGCTGGTTATTTTTCTGAATATCTATGTCATGTGGAAGTTAATTTTAATAACACACAATTTTGATAGTTCACAGTATACATTCATAATATTTAGCTATTTGGGGCCTGTCCTGCGTTTTCTGCCAATTCCCATTTCCCTACGATGAACCTTTGATCGTAATCTTCATTGTTGAAGTCATTGGGAGTTTAGAATACCTAAGAGATGCAGAATGAGCTCTATGTATTGTTATAAGCAAAAGTGATCCTCCAAAAATATGAATAAATTACTGTTTTTCAAGGAGTAGAAAGGTCACTTTCTACCTGTCTGTTCTTCACAGAGTGAAATTGTCTATTTGCTACTGTTAGTTTAATAAAACCTATTAATAATTAAGAAAATTTTTTTTGTGAGGAGACAGAAAATTAAATGTTGAAGGATTTTTGGTCCCCTTTTCAAGTGATGCACAAATTTATTCATTCACAAAATTGCATTATGAAAATGGGATATTTGTTGCCCTGAAAAATAGCTTTTTGTTTTGATTATGTTTTTAATTTTGGGTGGTTGTTTTTGGGGGGGGTGGGGTTTTTTTCCTTTTGTTTTGTTTGGGGTTTTTTTCACTAGCACATGTATAGTAATTGAAAGACATCTCTGCTTTAAGCAAATCCTGTAGGCAAACGGCTGCATCACAGTGACTATTAAAATAGCTGTGAAGTACACTGCCTTTCTTGGCAATTCACTTGTAGTACAATCACTTCCTTCTGCACTCTTTCAACTTTCCTTGTCATATGCTAGCAGAGAAGAACAGCTCAGCAAAGGCACTTGGTTTTGCTGGGTTATTCCAGCCAGAGCGTGGAGGTTGCCAGGCATTTTTTCAGCGATGTGGCTTCTGGGCCACAGAGCACATGGGTACAAGAGCAATACGGATGGAGCCAGCCATCTGTCAGCTGGCAGCTCCCCTGGATGGGCACAGGTTGGATAACATCCTGACCCTAAACTTCCATGGTGAAAATTGGCAGAGAGGAAAGTGAAAGGTCTCTAGCCCCTTCCCACCAGCCAGCAACAGGCTGTCAGGGATGGGTCACCTGGAGACAGTGGCTTTACCTAACCTTCCATGGGACCCTCTCTGCATTAGTAAAGAAATGATGTCTCCCATTCCCAGGGGAAAAATGGTCTGGAGAATCTTAATGGTGTGTGTCCTGTAAGCAGATAGATTCAAATTTTTTTGCCAGACTGGCTTACCCCCACTTCTCTGTGGAAGATGCTTCTCATTTTTTCTCAGACTGTTACGGATTTTAATTCTTTCAACTGCCTTGGCTTCCACTATCCAGTAAGCTTTTCAATCATTTTTCATTCCGATCAGCCATCTCCAGTAAAGCAAACAGAATTTGTACTTTTACAGTTCCTTCTCCAGCATTCTCCTAAAGTGCTGCTTAATCAACATTAATATTTTCACACTTGCCTTAATAATTTTAAAAATCATATGTAAAGGTGGGAAGTGAGTGTCAAGTGCCACTGAATGCACCATTGCAAGACAGTATAAAATAGTTCCAATTTCAGGTTACCAGAATTCTAATATAGTCTGAAATATGTGTAGAGGCAAAAAGATTCCCAGGAACATCTGGTAACAACTTTTGGAGAACTGTTTTTTTTTCTCACACGCTTTTACAAATTTCAAGAGTTAATTCTTGCTGTGCTGATTTCTCTACAGTAGTTTCCCCCAAATGGATGTTTATCATACTTGACTGATGTTTTGTATACATTCATTGGTTATTGCATGTAGCAAAAATATCTTCCTGTGGAAAAGACCTCATTTAGTACTTGGGCTGTTATCTACTGTTTGTCAAAGCATCATTTCCAAACCTCCCAATGTACTACAGCCCAAAGGAAATTACTCTCTCAGAATGACAATTAAGTCTGCTCTATTGAAAGCACATATAAATGTGTTTTTTGAGGTTATCTAGGAGTTTGTTGAGCTGTAATGCTTTTCATTTATTCAATACTTTATTTTTTATTAGGAAACTGCACATCTCCTGTGTGGGTCATGTTGGACTTACTGTTCATTTGAAAAATTACTAATTTAACTTGCTGGCCACAGCAGAAATATTCAGCTTCATTTAAATACTGATGGAGTTACTGGTCATTGGACAGGTGTAGCTAAATTTTCTAATTTATTTCTAGGTGTTGTTCACTGAAAAAATTACTCTAGAAAATTTGCAATATCCTGTTAATTGTATGAGGTACTACGTGATCATCTCCATAAATAATGGACATAACTGAATATATTATACAAACTATTTTATACAAACACTTATAACACAGTGACAAATTGGATTGTAGTATATTTTACAAGTTCCTCCTTGAGAAAGGCCAGACAAAATGGATTGATTTAGCAACAAGCAAACTTTTTCCTTGGAATGAATTCCTGGGGTTTTTTTTAAGATTAATGGTGAAAAGATGTGTAAAGTGCTTGGAGGAAAAGGGATAAGAACTATTCTTCTGAAGCATTTTTCAAGCTTGGAGGCTACTCTAGCTACAGCTGCCAAGGTAGGAGTTATCTTGACTGTGAGGCTCTGTTCTTTTCCAGAAAGATGATTTTATCACTAATATTTGTCAGTGAGCCAGTGAAAGCTCATCTGTTTGACGAAAACTCAGTCACCCTCACACAGGGTCAACTAAACTTTGGAACTTGCCTGCAGACAAAGGTTCCAACTCAATTTACTGAAAAGTTTGGTTTTTTTAATCAAGCTTTAGCGTGTGAAGCCATAATAACTTCTTGTATTTGGATTCTTTATGGTAAACAAGTAGATGTTCAGTGCTGTACAGCTTTGCAAAGAATAGCTTTTCTGCTCACAAGGTTCCTGCTTGCAGTTAAGAATTGGTAACTGATTTATTTCTAAATATATTTCTACACATTACAGGAATCAATCTAAGAGTTACCACCTTGACTGGGTCTTATGTCCACCTCTCAGCTTTGTGAATTCAGTATGATCTGTCATTATATTTCTGTAATGGTTACAATGACTGGTGTTAAAGATTGAGAAATTGTTACAGACTGATGTAGATATATATTGTATAGTTTTCTAGTTTCAGTCTTCCTTTATTTTTAAAACCCCCTTGTTCAAGGAAATAGGCTGGATATCAAACTGACATTTTCAATTGAGACCGCAGTAAACAAAATAAGAAATTACATGTGCTTTTATAAAAGTACAGTGCTTGAACATTTATTACCAAATAAGACTGCAACATTCTCTTTCCTCCACGCTGATATCTTAGGCTTTTCCATGGCACAAATGTTGGTAATAGAATGCCTCAGATATTACTTAGACCCTTTGTAGGAGCTTAAAACTTCCTTACTTGAAACTTCCTGACCCTTACCTTTTTGAAGAGATTATTTAGAAAGGATTTGGTGCCACAGGGTGCTAACCACATTTCTTCTGTCCAGGAAAACGATTACAGAAATGCGTAAATTAAAAGGCAGCTATTTCCATTAAAATCTCTACACTGAAAAAAATCAGTTGAATGAACTTTGTCTAAACTTAGGCAAAATCGAAACCTAGAGTAGCATCGTAGCAATTATTACTCGGCAGGGTCAGATATGTGGTTAGCCATTAGACCTAATTTATTGTGTTGTCTTTGGTTTACCTTGAAAATTTTAAGTGATAAGGACGGTATGAGAGACAGGTATGAATGAACATGAGTGAAACAATTCAGAGCTTTCTTATCATTAGCATGAAGTGTCAGTGTATTGTGGCAGAAAAAGTCAGGAAAGTTTGCAAGATACATTGATTATAAAAACCCTCTTATTTAAACCGGGTGCCCAGTGTACCCAGAAATGTACATTAGTCATCATTATAAAATCAACCTTTCCCAACAATTACCACTGAGTGATACATGGATACTGCAGTTGTTTCATAGACACACAAAAGCCTTTGCTCTGCAAACCATCCATTCTGTTTCTGAGCTAAAAAAACATAAATCCTGCAGAACTCTGGGCACATGGCTGTGCCAGAGATGAGGTAGTGGCTCGACTGCTGTGGAAATTTATGGGTCTCCAACAAACCCTCTTAAAAATGTAGTATATTAATATGCAGAGTCAGAGTTGCTGTGCCACAGTAAAAATCAAGTTAGGCAATGGTATTATCATGGGTCATAATCATGCTCGTGTTGGTACAGAAATGCTGTCTAACTCACAGATTATTCCTTCTCCTAGAGAATGTAATAAAATATTCAGGCTCTGTACAGCTGTCTTCTCTGGGGCTAGGGAGAAGACTAAGAAATGCCTGTAGTATAGCTCTTGGTGGTTTTGGGAGTCCACTCTGATAGCTAAAGGAGTGATTAGAAGGAAGTATTATCACCTGGGGAAAAGGAATGAGCAGTTACTGGGTGTTTCTGAAGCACTGTTGTGTCATGAGCTCTGAAAATTTTCTTCTATTATAGTTTTTTTGTGATTATAAACTTTTCTTTTCCCTGCAACCAATAGTTACTTGTGGAAGAGTCATAGAAATCTCTTATCTTAAAAATTACTTGCACTTAATGACAATGATTTCATAAATACAGAGATAAATAAAATAATATGGACCATGTATATATTCCAGTTTAATGGAAGTTCACTGAAAATAACAGATTTGTTTTCATTCTACTCTATCAAAAATATTGCTCTGGTATTTGCAGTATTATCACTGACACTTTTGGCAACCTTGGAAGTTCATGCCAATGTTATGTTGGTCTGTGCCAAAGGGACCCTCTGTCTAGGTAAGGCTTTACTCCATTTCATATACTTTGCAAACCAAAAATCCTGATTTCTCAAAAGTTAATTAAACAGAGTTCCATCTGGTGGGACTGGAAAGGTTCCTGTGCACACTATTTCTTAGTTCTCAGCAGCTGAGAATGATTGTGGAGATCCGATGTGGATAATCTCATATTTGGCAGATTCTTAACAAGTTTTGGCATCTTCCATAACAAATTCTTCAAGGAGATGACTTCTGCCTTGCTGCTCTTTTATTTTTTTGCATGTAATGGCATCAGGATAGCTATTTTTTTCCTTTAATTGTGCAATTTGTAAAACATCTGCATTTGTATTTCTCTTTTATTCTTATTAACTACTTTAAACCATTATTATTTTAATACTGAATTGTAGATAAAAGGTAAAATCCCCTCCTAAATAAAATTCAAACTTGCTATAATTAGCCATCTCCTAAGGCTTTGTATTTTTATGTCACTATGTTTGCATTTGCTGTCATTAAAAAGGTATCTAAAAAGAAAATATGTACATGGGAATGACAAAACACTTCCTCAGATTTGAAATTTCTGAAGATTACATTCAACACCCTGAGAGGGTTTCTCTTTCCCACAAAGGGGCCTGTGTTCTAGATACAGAAATAACCCTTCTGCAATAGAAGCAGAACCCCACAAAACTCCTTAGATTCCATCTCAATCTCATCACAGACAATCTAGTCTTACCTATTTATTCCTAAGGTGGTTTCTTTCAGCATACCATGCTAAGATTTTATCCCATTGCTTCAGCAAACAGATTACATATTCAAAAAGTCATTACTAAAATGGTAACGCATCTTGTTACATGTGACCTTTACACAGGTCCTCTTCTGCATGACAATATGCATTTTTAAGAACATAAAAATGTGGTTTGATGTCAGTATTTAGTTAATGGCCTTGAGTTCTTGCAATATTCTCTGTTCAGCTGCCTATTAGAGATGCTGTAGTAATATATTTTTACAAAATTTCAGATTGTTTGCCATAAGGATTTGCAAGTTAGATCTACTTTTCAAATTTATTAAATCTATATTTCATTGCACAACAATTATATCTCTTGTTCTATTTCAAGGTAAAATAACTGACAATTTAAAGTCATTTCAATATTTTTTCTGGTTCTCTCAAAAGCAGCTTCGATAGCAGTCTGTTAAAGAATTTTTTATTAATCTTAATATGTATCAAGTTCAGGATCTCCTGATGCTAGCATGTGTAAAGATGAAGTAATATGAATTTTGTCATCTCTACTTGAATAGGTTGTGTCACTTTCCTTGTTGGGATATTTTTATTGTTTATTCATATATTTATCCATACATGTAAACAAGCCTTTGTACAAAAAGTTTGACATGAAACTTCCCTTCTCCTGCTGTTCTGTAATGTGGGTTCAACAATCTGCAGCTGGTCTGAACCTCTGTGAGTTAAAATTTGAGTTAAGCCTTGCACGTTTCTGCATTTCTAGTAGAAAAATTCCATCCCTCTTCTACCATGAAGACCAACTTTCCCTTTCCATCTTAAAATATTTTCCAAGGCTCTTTTTTCAAGTCTTTTCTGTTAAACTTGAAGGTGTCATGTTTTCTTGTCATCCCTCAATCCTCTGGAAACTGTGATCCTTTCTTTGATCTCTGGTAGTTGTGGAGGAGATTTTTATATATCCATAGCCTTCTCAGATATTCCTGTATTACTAAGGATTTTATCTGTGGCTACTGAGAAACTTTCAGTAGCTGTGCTTTAATTTTTTTTCCCCCGAATTTTTGAACTCTTGCTTGAAATTATCTCAGTCATTTCATTCTTATGTCTGTGAACAATTTCATTTTCTTCTAAGTCTAATAGAAGTTGTCATTTCCAATTTTCTTTCTTCATCTTGTGCCAACATTGCTGTCTACTCTCAGATAGCAACATTCTGAGTTTTTGTTATGTTTTGGGGGAGTTTATTGTTCCTGTTTCTTTGTTTTGGGGGGTTTTGCTGGTTTTAGATGATGAGGGTTGTTTTGTTCTAGGTTTTGGGGGGTTTTTTGATGGGGCCTGGCAGGAGGAATTTTTTTCTGCTAGTATAGGGGAAAACACAGGGCTCACATAAGCTCTCATATCCTTTTAAATTACTAGGGGCATACACAGTGTTCCAAGGCATGGTAGAAACAAAAGATGAGGCAGATTTGTACGGACAGTTCTGCACCTTCATGCCAATAAGAAAATTGCAAGTACTGTATCTCTTGACTTCTTTACTAAACTGTGTGAGCCATTTGAGACTTTATGATACATTTATCAAGTTAGCTGCATTCCTCAGTAAAACGTAGTTACAGAGCTTTTCTTGCTTTTATTTTTGCTTCTCCTACTGTCTTTTATTCCGAGATTGTCACTGGCTTGGTTAGGATTTCTACTGACTGGCAGGTGCTTACTGATTTGATTTTCCAATATATTCATTTCTGTATTCCTTGCTTTAAAAGGATAGGCACAGTGGAAAAATGAAGTGTCGTTTATTATTCTTGTGTATATCTATTATAAAACACAAGGAGTTATGATTCACCAAGGTGACTTTCAAAGTCTGTGATAATGTGAGGAATTTATTCTTCATTTTCCAGTGCTTGGGATACCCATTCCTATTGGTCAAAGATACAATCAGGAATACTCTGTATAATTTCCAGTACATCTATTATGCTTATCTGCACACAAGCAGGAAGGAGATTTTTCTTTATATCTGTTTTGTGTGTTTTCTTGACTTATATCCTGATGCCAGAGCAGAGCAGATTCTCTGTAGTTTTTATTGTGCTCCATTTACATCTGACTTGTAAAGAGCAGAGTTACTCTGAGCTCATGGGGTTTTGGGACAGAAGCTTTTCAGCCAGGGCCTGAGACACACTGAATCTCTGAAACATCAAACTGGATGGTACACTAAAAACTGGGAGAAAACCTGTGTTAAGCTGGAATCAAAAGTTATGACATTGTGAAGAGAGGTTGGGATGTTGACCTGTGTAATTAGGCAGCATCTTATGCATGCTGTGTGAAGCTGAGGTTCTGCCATAGTAGTAATGTGTTACTGTGAATCGCTGCTTCTTTGGTAAATGCCCCTGTGCATGTTTTACCATTTTTATCTTGCCAAACCATATTAAACACTATGATGTAGTGAAGTTCACTGAAAAGTAATAAAGGAATTTTGAGTATTGCAAGATGATAACTGGACAACAAACCCTAAGAGACCAAGGCTGAAGGAGGACTTCAGTCCTGACACATTCCCACGATGTTCCTAGAACTCTACTGGAACACCTGCACTGCACCAGAGAGATGGCAAAGCTTTGCCCCAGTTTCTTTCCCAAACCTCTGCAATTCACCAGTGCTCATAATTAAAATTACTTTAAAATGAAAGACCTTGTTCTGGGTCACAGTAATTACCATGGTGATTTAGGGAATATGCCTATGTATAATTTCTGAACTCACTTTGAGAATATGAACTCTGTACTTATATCTGTGTCAGGCTGAAAACCCCATTTGCACTCCACTTTCTGCCTCCATTTTGGAAACAGAGTTAACAAAGGATGGTCAAACTTCAATTGACCTTATTTACCTGAAAGTATTTTTGAACAATTTCGAGTGTTGCCACATGTGATCTTTGATCATCTGAGAAAAGTATTAGCCATCATTTGATGAATGTGCATGGAAGTTGTAAATGATAGTTTCTGATTTGGTATTTTGTAGAGAGGGAGAGTAAATGAGAGAGATTTTGTTGAGGGGTAAAGATTCATGTCAGAGAGGCAAGGAAGGACCCTGCATTACTTGCGTAACTGATCCAAGTAGAAAGAAAAAAAATTATTATTAGAGAAATGACTAATTTTTCACCTTTTCTTTTTCGTTTGTTTTGTTTTCTAATATTTGATGAGATGCCTAAAGACATGACAAAGTATATTGGTGGTTTTCATAAGTTGCACATATTATATGCTGTAACTTGATTGATCCAGAAGAGGTAAATTGATCTAATTGCTTGATCCAGAAGAGATAAATTGTAAACCAAAGTGTAGGTCAAACTAGTGCTATGGGAGATCTTACCTCTTGTAGTAATTTTCACTGTCTGGCTAATGCTATATCCTGAGACCACATCTGGAGACTGAAAAACAGATTTACAATTGAACTTAATGTTATTTTGGTAAGTAAGCCCAAAACAACAACCTAAGGAATGTTCATCAAAGGGAGATTTACCAAAACTGTGATGATTGCCATTTATAAATGTCAACCAATCAAAATAGGAACATGAAATAATATTTGAAATTAATTGGTATTTCAGGACGTGTGTTTATAACATTAACAATTTCTAAAGGAAATGTTTCCTTATGCTTTCTACAAGAACTGAAAAGAGATTTTCAGAAGCTCTGTTTTGCTGCAGTGCTGTAGCACATTTTTATCTCCACGGTGTTGTTCAGCCCAGACCATACTGTAGTTTGCATTCTGGTTTCCTAGGCTATACCTTGGTGGTTCTGACTCAGCATAAAGAATTTCAAGGTTCTTTCCATATCAGCAAGATGAGATAAATGAGATAAATGTTTGTTTTTCTCTTACTTACAAATAAAATGTAGCATAGCAAGGGAAGATGACTTCAGTAATATCACTCTCATCTGATTTCAGGCTATCTGACTTTAGTCAGTGTTTCCCTTTCCTTTATTTCTTTCAACTTCCATGTACCTCTGAGCAACTCTGAATTCTTAGTCTATATTGCTAATGTGCTGTAGTTACATAATTACTAATTTTTTTGACTTCAACAGCAGTCTGTGACAGAGCAAATCATTAAAGAAAACCAGTTGTTGAACACCAGTTACTTTGTTACTGTAAAGAATGATCTGTTGCTGGAAATGATTAGCAATGTCCAATGATTGACAATAGCAGTATCTGTTTAACAGGATGGGGAAGAAAATGTGGTGGGAAAGCTCATGGGTGGACAGACAGACAGGGTGATTGCTTACTAATTACTTTCTCTTCACTGCCAAGCATCACAGGGAGAAGGGGAATGGAGAGTTGCAGTCAGTCCATAACAGTTCCCCTTTCTAGCTCCTTCCTCCTCACAGTTTCTGTGCTCCAGTTTAGGTTCTTCTCACGATCTGCATCTCCAGCTTGGTCTCTCCATAGACTGTGACTTCCTTCAGGAAATATCCTCCTGCTGAAGCATGGGGTCCTGCAATCACCCCACCACTTCCCAAACATTGTCGCTTAAACCAAATACAAGTGGAAATAAAAACCTACGTAGGTACTTTGTCACTCAACCCTATAACCTCAGTAGTAATGACCATATAATCTTTTATGCTGTTTCATCAAGCACTTACCTTGAAACTAGGTATGTTCTTGAGCTTAGCAGTGCAGTTAAAGGACTCCAGGTTTCACAATACATGAAAATCTTGTTAGTTTTATTAGTTAGCTTAAGAATATTTGCAGTCATTTCGTACCGATTTGTGCCAATATTATTCTTTGGACTACATAGCATCATTTTCAGTCCTCAAGTTTGCATTTTTGATGTATTTACAGGTAAGAGTCCTCTTGGTATTGTGTTAACTAAGCTAAACATGCTCAGTGTGCTCCTGGGAATTTTTGTCTCCATCTATTCCAACCTCATCTTTCACAAACACGACTGAACAGAATTTTACATGCTCTCACCCAGTGTGTCTACCTGATACCAAAGAGTCAGAGTTTCAAACTTTCTCTGAAGCATTTTAGGCATCTTCTGGTGTGGCCACTTCAAATTGGTAATTGATGGCCATTGTATGATCAAGTAATATGTGGAGATCTTTACTTTCTCTGTCGCTCCAAAATAAGATGATCCTTTGTCTGGTTCACCTTTCCTGTTATTAGGATATTTAGAGTACTCCTTGTTGTGCAAAATATTTTAGGAAAGCAGTTTATTTTGATATTAATATTTGGTACAAGGTATTGTACTTTGTATTGGTACAGATAGGGAGAGCTGTGAAGGGAAATTTGTCCATTGAAAGAGTTGAAACATTGCATAACAAATTCATGATAGGGAGGTAAGAAGAGAAACACATATAGCTAAAAATCTCTGAAAAAGCTGTCCATAAATTGTGATACTTTCTGGGGAAGAAGGAAGTTCCAGAAATTCAAACAGTTGGTTAGGCTAGATGTAGAATGTATGCAGGACTTGTAAGTATTGTAAGAGGTACTATTTTGTGCTGGTTGAATGTCTCAATACTGCTCATACAAACAAATAAAGAAAAGCAACACGTACCCTCTTCCTCACATACTGAGTTGTTCTTTTAGAGAAGGACCTTTGTAGGCTCCAGTAAAACCAATCCGTTCATCTCTCCCGCCTGAGAAGCAAGGAACAGTGAGAACAAAGAGACAGATCTCAGGAATATTGTGGCATGTTGTTTCTGTTACAAACTTGGCTCAAATACCAAAATGATAGCCACAGAGTGACAGTCACATGTACTGCTTTCAGGTTTTTTGTGCCCCAGATTTGCTCCCCCTTCATTTTCATATCTCCATGGCAACAGCCATTAGTGAAGTTGCTGCAGTTGTTTTTATGCCAGAACTTCTTAGATCTGTTAGTTGACTAAATCCATGCACCTGTAGCCTTTTCATTAACACTTGACTTATTCCTGTTTTCTCTTCAACGTGCAATTGATTTTGTACACGAAGCAAATACATGGGCTGCTGCCCAAATCTCAGTGCACCTAACTATGCTTGGACAACATGTCTATTAGCTGTTTAAATTTGTGAGAGCTTGTGGAGTGGATATTGTATGAAATTCACGTAGTACACAACTTTCTTTTGTTCGGTTAAGTTTTTCTTTAAATCTCAGGTTTATAATTTCTGTTGCTTAGTTCTCAAAATTGTGAAATGAGGATGACAATAATTTAATTAACTTCTTCCTGAAAATAGCTCAATCACTGTGCATTTTAAGCTTTGGTTGGTGATAAGTATAGGAGCTTGCTTTGCATGCAGAAAAGCAGAGGCGTAGAGGTGAGTAGTTTTAGTGCTTTTCCATTCTGAATGCCTTATCATCTTTGGGTGTCCATTTTGTGTAACACACCAGGAATGATTTTGATAGTAAAGTTCTAACTTACATCATACAGCTCATACAGAGACTGTTTTGCAATATTTTGCTTTGCCTTTTTTTTTTTTCCCCCACATATTTGCTGCCCAGATGATTTATGATGTCTTAGATCACAAGGGCCACATTGTGAGTGAAATTGTTTTTTCCAAGAAATGTTATTCCTTCTTAAGGAGCAGAGCATTGTTGTAATTATCTCAGAGATGAGAAAAGGTTGAAGTTGCAGAGACATATTGATTGAAATTTATCACTTTGGGGCTTTGTATGACACATACTGACTAGGAAGACCTTATTAACAGAAACAGTGATTATCCCACCAGGAAAATGTTCATCTTATGTGACTTCTCATAGTGCTCACTCAGATACCTTACTTTCTTCCATTAATTCTCAGCTAGATATTACAGGGGACAGTGTCTCTGGTTGGATAAGGTGGAGGATCAGATTTGTTTTACTGTAGACAAGATATCACTAGAATATGAACAAAACCATACCATTCACACCTATTGCAGCCTATAACTTTGTCTTTGGTACAAAATGTCCATTATGCCTTTAAAATGATCATTAGGGTGCCATTTTCCAATATGCAACATCTGATCTAATTGTGAACTAGATATACCAAGGTATATCCCATCAGAATGTCCAACCATAAGTACATATCTTGCCATGCATTTTTCTAACTTCACTGTGTTCAAAGTAGGGATTGAGTGAGCTCATGGGGAATTCAGCTCACTGATCTAGCTAAACACCTAACTCAGCAAAATAGTCAATCTCAGTTGTTACAGTCAAATGAATAAACAAGTCAGTACAAAAGAAGCATTGCAGAGAGCAGAAGAGCTCCTTCAGTCAGTATATAATCAAAACCATTGTGAATTTACCTAGGGTTGTGAAAATGCCTTTCATGTTTTCTGATCCTCAGGAAAAGTACAAACATCCCTGATGGTAAGGGATGAGAGAAGGGAGAAAAAAACTTGTTTTGCAAAGGTTTTAGATTGTGGTTCTCATTTTATTTTCTGATTTTGCTATAATAGTTTGTCTCTTTGCTCTGTCATGAGAAGGATGAACAGACTGTCTTGCCAGGCAGAGAACTCCCAGCCTCAGCCCTCAAATGAAGGGGGGCACAAACAAACACAACACAGCAACCACTTTCAGTAATTGTAAGGGATCCTTATCATCTATGGGCTTGAGAAGGTCTGCAGAGCAGTGAGGAGAAGAGAACCTTATAACCCTTCTTACCAGTGTCCAATACGTCATACAGCATGGAGGAATTGCACTCCCTTCCTCCTTACCCCAATAAATCAAAATGTTCTCAGATTTCTCATTTCTTTTTCCTTTCCTACTCTCACAGACATATGCCATTGCCCCACCTCAGGGTATTGCTCTTTTCTCCTTAGACACCCCAAATTTGACACAGATTGTATTAGAACACAAGTCCTGGTGCCTTTAATGGAATTTGATGCTTAGGTTTATGGTTTCTGGGAGACTTCTGGTTTCTTTACATATTACTCACCCGTGAAGCTGCATTTGGTTGCTTAAATAAACTGAAAGTAAGGGGGGGAAAAAAGTGAAATACTAAAAATTGAACTAAAAAAAATTAACTTATAAAGAGCCCCCCAAAAATGCTACAGTGACATTTTAATGAAATTTTTATTTCTTACTATATTTGCTTTTGTTCATCAATTTGTGATTTACCAGGCAATTTATTTTCCTTAGAAAATGAAATACATACTGCAAATATGTTGGAAAAAAAAGAGAGATAAATTAGTTTTCTTTGCTAGAGAATACAATAGAACTTTTAAGAGTTTAATAACATTTTCTAAAAGTAGTTTTCCATTGTAGTTCTATTCAACTCCATTAGTTTTAAGAGTTGCCTTGTACTCTGTCTGTGGTAGTTGTTTCATGGACACCATGAATCAAAGGTTTTCAAGGTCTTGAAATCTTTTATGCTATTGGGGGAGTGCAAACTACTTATTTCTAGAAGTAAGAAATCACTGTTCTGAACTCTGTCCTTTTTAATATGTTTTGATTGGTGCTGTACCTCGTAGTGTATCCACATCATACTAACTAGGCCTTCAAGAAAAGTCCTCTTTATGAAGAAATTGTATAACCATTGTTGGGTTTCAGTTCATTGGGATTTTTTTGTTGAGTACGAGAACCCATGCAGAGACATGAAATCCTGTGGTAGGGTCTAAAAATGACAACAGAATGCCAAGAACCTTCTCTGTAAAACCATTAATTTTGTTTTATAGTTCATGTTTGCTTTTGCAGTGCCACCTATGACTCAAACAAATGTCTTTTTCTGCTACTAGCTACCAGTGTAAGCCTGTACATCACACAAGATGTACAAGTCTGACTCTTCTCAGAGCTACAAAAAAGGTTTGGATAAAAGTGTATTCATTGAAAGCGCACCTAATGGTGATCTATTGTATTACATTTGGGCTATGCAGTAAGATTGACTGAGAAGGAAAAAGGTTTCTGGTTCCATGTCAACTTGAGATTAAAGAATACAACCAATATTTTTTGATGTTTTGAAGGGACAATTTCATGATGTTATGTCTTAAATAAAAAGAAAATTCTTGTGTAGGAAGGAGTGTGGCTTATCTGGATATTGTGATTTCAGTTTTATATAAGTTAAATATAGAAGCAGAATGATAAAGGAATTAAATACAATAAATTGATTTAAATGTCATCTTTGCTGTAAAAGTGCATAAAGAAACAGATATGAAATATCATTTTTCTTTGACAGATAAGCTTTGCTAAGCTTTTCCTCCCCAGCCATTCCATTGCCATGCTCAGATTCTTGAATTTGACATAATAGTGAAATTTCCTCTGGGAGTGTGACCTGTGAACCATTCTCCGATATGCCAATGATAATGGGAGGTACAGTACATTACAGAGAAGTCAGAAGTACACAGAAATGTACAAATACCCTGATGGGAACTTTGTTCTTAGCTGACTCCAGGCAGATCTTCACTCAGAATTTAAACCTCTAAGACCTTAAGTTTCAGAAAGTCTTATCCATAAAAAAAAAAAATAAAAAATTACCCTGGGGTTCTGAAAAACCTCTGAACAACAACTTGGTTTCCATCTTCAGAGACTCTTGATGAAATTGTCAATCAATATTTCCTTACTAGTGCAGTTTCCATTTTTTATCTGATCGGTCTTAAGCATTTTGTAAATTTTACTATTAAAAAAAAACCCCAAAACAAACAAACAAACAAAAACACAGAGCAAAAGCAGAAGTACATATTATCTTTTGCTCTCTGAAGGCAGTGTTTTGTTCTGCCAACTTATAAACAAGCAATGGTGTTACCAAAATTTGAGTACCTTTTTGATGTATTTAACTTGATATATAACTTGGCACATCTTTCAGAACCAAGCAGAATTGACTGGGTTTGCATACATTTTGTACTTAAACTCTTCATAGTTTGGCTTGTGTGTTTCTAATCATTCAGAGCACATATCTCAATATCAAATCATGAGAAATGTGTAGAAGGCCATGTGAAAAAATAATATCTCTGCCTTCTATACACACAAAATTGCTAGTGTATGCTTCCCGCTGTATGACTCGAAAAAATCAAATAACTGGGTGATTGTAGAGTTCAGTTGACAGCTGCTTTCATTCAGCTTTCAGTGCTTTTCAATTACTAATGATAGAGTCTGCTCACACCAGTAGGGTTACACCCCAGGTGCACTAAAAATTAGATAAAGAAGATCTTTCATTAAAGCCAGGGAAGAACTGAGAAAGAGAAAACTCGCTGTGTGGCTAGTTCTGCCCTGTTTGACTAATATCTAGCTTGATTTGGGTCCAAGCACTGGACTTGGGAAGGAGCATAGGTTATCAGTCCAAGCTCTTCTGAGCAATATTAGCAAGGAGCCAGCACAAAAGGGTTGTGATGAATGACAACATAAGCCACATTCACAGGAAATTAGATTTTCTAAGGGATGAAGAGAAACGTTACAAAACTCAAACACTAGTAATTAGTTGCTCTCTCCATCCTTTACCCTGGAGGAGACAACACTAATGTTTCTACAAACCAGAAGGAATGTTGTTTTAATAATTGAAACTGGACACTTGATCTTGCATTCAGATCTTCTGTTTCATTAGGCTTAAAGGCAGTTCTGATTCCTAAGTGGTTATTCTTCACAGCAGCACAAAAATACTCATTGAAGAAAATAGTATACAGACTTAAAATGTAGCAACCAAAATGCCTCTCTTTGTCTTTATTTGGGTCATTAATAATTTTTTTTCTGATGATGATTAGGAAGACACCCCAAATGAGAAAGAAAACTAGACATATTTGGATTTCAAAGACAGCTGTTAGTGACAGGACCTTTAAGAAAGTGTTAGATTAGCTTCAGGTAAGGAAGTACCTGATGTAAGTGAAGTTTAACATGATTCATGGTTCTGTGTGTTTGTAAAATGAGAAATCTTGGTGTTCTATTATATTCCTTTCTGCACTTCATCCAACATTCTTGATAAATATTTACTAAGTACAGCCTTTCTGGAATACGAAACAGAACCATCCATTACCCAAGTATCCAAAGGTGAAGAAGGCAGAGGGAGCCCGTCCTCAGAAACTTGTGTATGTGTTTTGCTGGGAGCTCACTCGCAGCACTGTATCAGCTTCTTCAGGACCAGGGCTAGTGGAATGATTTATTAGTCAGTCTTTATTAGCAGCTATGCTAACATATCACAGACTCAAGCAGATGCACAGTCCCTGCCTCAAAAGATTTAACAATCCAAAGTCACATTTCAACCAGCTGAAGATTGTTGATCCGTGGTACTTAGAGAAAGAGATTTATAATTTATGAGGGTCATTTGCCCTTCTTAGTGCATTATCATTTTTTTGTAGACACCTGAAAACAAAACCGGTAGGGTTGTCAGGTGGTCATTTAGTCTGTTGCCTAGCTCTAAAGCTTTAGCCCTTCCTGACAAATATTTTAAAACAACTAAAACAATGTTGAGTCAACAACATGCCTAGAATATCTGAGTGGTTGTATTAGAATGATTTAAAATGGAAAACAAACAAAAAACCAAACCAAAACAAAAACCCTAAACAAACAAAAAACAAACACAAACAGAAACAAAACAAAAAGAAAAAAGAAAAAAAAAGAAAAAACCACCTCACTTAAGCTGTTTATATGCTGTAACCCAACAAACATTAGAAGTTACTTCTTTTTGTGACAATGTTGCACAGTGTGAAGACTGCCGTCAATCTTATCCTCCTTAGAGTTAAAACAAAAAAAAAAAAAGGCCACCTGATTTTTCAAGTTTTTTCTGTTGGAGTCCATTTCATTCCTGATACTCATCTGTGAACTCACTTTTGCAGGTCTGTGTCCTTGAAAAACTGTTCCCTGAGACTGATATAAAGTCATATCTGAAGTTTTACTGACTTAGCCAACTCATTCTTTCTTCTGGGAGCACTTTGCATTTGTCTTGACTGACATGTATTCCTGAGAGTTTAATCTTTTTTTTCAACTTTTCCAAATCTCTTTGAATTATAATCTTTTCTCCAGTGTGCTTCCAGTTCTTCCCAAACAATTGCTAGAACAATTATTTTAATTTTACAATCTGTGACATTATTTCACATAACTTACTGGTGATAAGATGTGATCTTCTGGACTAGATGTACGAAAAGGCCAGAAAAGCCTTCTAAGAACATCAAGATTATCTGTTTATGCCATTATAGGCATCTATATGGTTTCCCCCCTTCTTTTGACATCATCAATAACTCAGCTCAAAGTATTTACAATAATAGTGCCAATATTAATACAATACTTTTTGGTGCCTTTTTATTTACTTTTTTTTGTGGTTTCGCTTGATCAACATTTTTCAGCAGAAGTACTGAAACAAAGTGTCTGCATTATTATTTACACACAAATGCAAATGATTTATCTTGTGATATTGAAAGACCATCTTTCTGGTTAGCATATTTGAACGGCTAAGATAACATTTCAATTATGTGATTTTATGCATCTTGTAATGTGCTTTTTACTTCCTTTTTCACCCTGTGCTCAAGTGTGCTGTAATATAGATCCAGTACTCTATTGTAATTGCATTCTGGCAACCAAATGCAAACTAGCTCCAGAGTATCATCCAAATGCTTCTTGAACTCTGTCAGGCGTGGTTGCTGTGGCCACTGCCCTGGGGAGCTTGTTCCAGTGCCCAGACACCCTCTGGGTGAAGAACCTTTTCCTAATATCCAACCTAAACCTCCCCTGACACAACTTCAGGCCATTGCCTTGGGTCCTGTCAGTGGTCACCACAGGGAAGAAATCAGTGCCTGCCCCTCCTCTTCCCCTCACAAGGGGAATCGCAATGAGGTCTCCCCTCAGTCTCCTCTTCTCCAGGCTGAACAGACCAAGTGCTCTCAGCTGTTCCTTATAAGGCTTCCCCTCAAAGTGCTTCACCATCTTTGTTGCCCTCCTTTGGACACTCTAATGGCTTATTATCTTTTACTGTGGTACCAAAAACTGCACACAATATTCAAGGTGAGGCCACCCCAGTGCAGAGCAGAGAGGGACAATCCCCTCCCTGGCCCAGCTGGCGATGCTGTGCCTGATGCCCCCCAGGACAGGGTTGGCCCTCCTGGCTGGCAGGGCATTGCTGATTCGTTCTCAATTTGCCATCCACCAGCACCCGCAGGTCCCTTGCCATGGCACTGCCTTCCAGACTCTCATTCCCCAATCTGTGCAAACATCGAGGGTTGTCCCATCCCGGGTGCAGAATCCAGAACTTACTCTTGTTGAACTCCATATGGTTGGAGATTGCCCAACCCGGTAATTTGTCAGAGTCTCTCTGCAGGCCTCACTGCCTTTGAGGGAGTCAGCAGCTCCTCCCAGTTTTGTGTCATCTGCAAATTTGCTCAGTATCCCTTCCAGTCCTGTGTCCATGAAGACGTTGAACAGCATGGGACATCAGATGGAGCCCTGTGAACCCCACTTAGGACAGGTGGCCAGGCTGATGTTATGCCAATTCACTGTTACCCTCTGTGCTCAGCCTATGAGCCAGTTGCTCACCAGTGTCTGCATCTCACTTTTTTTATGCAACTTGTAATTGCTATAAGTGATTCCAGTAATTTGTGTTACACAGACAAGGGTATGTAAGAGTGATACCCAAGTGATGTTAATCTACTAAGTCAGTGAAGATGACTCAGTCTCCATGAAATTTTATGCATAATAGGATGTGATAGTCAGTCACACTAAAGGTCATTTCCATGTGCTCTTCCATACAGTTTCTGTCTACGTAATTCAATGTTAGGAATGACTTCAAATCCAGCTGTTCTTGGAGATTATATTGCTAGCTGGAAAAGGATAAAATTTCTTCTGCCACCAGTATTATAATTTTATGATTACTGATGAATCATTGTTCCTCAATATTTTACATTTTAATCAGTTGTTCCCTGGAGCACATTTTCATTTCAAATCATTAGTGTGATTCTTATTGTAGTACAGAAAGAAATATAATGGAAAACACCCAAGAGCGATCTGAAAAGCAAAAATTTTTCGATACAGGGTTCAAAGTCTATTAGATTCCCATTTTGACATTTTTAATGAAATAATTTAGACTTTTTTGGTATTCTGAATGTGGAAGGGAGCTGTGTTTTAGGTATCCAAGGAAGATCTTTCAGGAGTACATGGCCTTTCAATTTTAAGTAGTCCAGTGCTTCCACTGTATGCATATAGCATGTAGGTTTTTTCCCTTCTCTTGCTTTTGGTTGCAAAACATGGTAAAGTAGGGGGGGGGAAAGTAAAACCTTCTCTTGCTTGTGTTTCTTTTTTCACAGTTGATGTTACTGAAAAAACCCCAGCTGCAGGTAGTTTTGAGTATTGGACTCAGCTTCCATAGGAAGAGGTTAGACTGGAAATTTCTCTGTTAACACAACACAGTGTATATTCAAAGTCTTCAGCTATAAAGGAGGAGCAGGATAGCTTTCCAGATAGCTCAACAAATATGCTCCTGGATTTGGGGACTGGAAGGAACTAACAGTTCTAGTAGCTACTCTACTAAGCCACTTGTATTTCTTTCCTTAGAAATGATAGCATTTCTTAACAACAGGTCCTTTTACCTGTTAGGGTTTTTTTTATGGCATTTAAAACACAGTAAAGAACATTTCAATAAGACCAGAATCTGTAGCAGTGAATTTCAATGTCTTTCTCTAGAAATAGGGACTGATAAATAGTTAGGCTCAGTTGACTGGGAAAAATTTAGAGAATAAAATAACTATCTGGACTAAATTTCTGGAATGTATTTCCTGATATCTTTCTTAAGATGATTCTTAAGATCAAAAGGAAGGTCAGATCTCAGAACTTAATCCTGAAGGGCAATGTGCATTTTACCCCCAATCCCGCAAGACAATATTTCTGTCTTGAATGCAATTGAATTTATAAAATTCAAGTATTTGTGTACTTCTTGAAGAAGAAAGTATGATCCCATTGTCCACATCCTTGACATCATTTTCCCTGAGTTTATCATGCAAGGTCTGGATGATTATTCAGCATGGCTTTTAGCATATATATAGACATCTTCCTAGGCTTTTAAAAATATCATTAGATTCCTAGTTCCATTTAATCAGCAGAAGTTAAATAATTATAGTGTACAAAATGAAGAGCCTTCTCAGAAGGTTTAATTCAGAACTGTTGGGTTTTTTTTCATTCAAGGCACTTCCATGAAGGCACAGGGCTGCTGCTCCTTTACTTTCTGTCTTTCCTGTACCCAGTTCCAGCAAAACTGGACTTTTCACATAGATTTATCCTGAAGCGTCCTGGGATAGTCCAGCTGTTTTGTTTCAGTAGAATCACAAAAACCTGGAAAAGAGCCTTGAGCTCTGTGTGTGAAGGATGTGACTGTGCTCTGAAGGACAATAATGCTAAAGAGAAACCTATAATTCTTTGATGTATCTTTTTCATATTGGAAGTAACTGTCAAATTCTTTCATTCATTCTCCTGATGTTACTGATGTTGGCTTTATGCTCTTGGAATTACTGCTTTTGTGTGAGACATCGTAAAGTTAAGGGGCCGTGTATGCTACTTGCAGGTTTTGATTTATTCTTGCATGGTCCTTCCTTGAGGTCAGAACATTGCTGCAAACCTCACACTATGAGAGGTTTCAAGAAAATGTAACAATATTTCACAAGTGTATGGTAAGCTTGGGCTTCTGCTGGGACAAGTCTCAAATGTTCCACCCAAGAGATGTAGTCTCCATCTCTAAGATAAGCTTGGATGTAATTTTCTCTCACCTTATTGTTTTGAAATTGTTATTGATATTATTTTGAAATACAGTATTGTCAGTTGGAACCACCTCATAAAGAAGTCCTTTTAGAATGCAGTGAAGCCCTTTTGGACAAACATTTGGAGTAAAGAAAATTTTATCTATGTAGTTCTTAGAATTGCATTTTTTCAGCTGCAGCAAACCTTGCCTTTTATTAGCAAAGTGATAAAGTTTTTGTAGTTCTGAAAAAGCTCACAGTCTAGAAGGTATGAACCAGTTATTTGGGGGTAGAAAATAACATTTTTCTTTTGCTACTGTTACTCTTGTATTCCCTTAGTGCATATTATATGCTAAAGATAGTGTAGGAAGGGTTTTTATACAAGTGGGGCAACATCTTATTTAGTAGCATCATTAAAGCATTATTAGTCTGAGAGGATGAGATGAAATATCAAATGCCAAATGAGATATTTCAGTCCCACAAATTTGTGTAAGGAATGTTTAGCAACTATAACAAATAAAACTTGGACAATGTCTGTGATCATTAATTCCCCAGGTGAATATTTTTAATCATATTTTTTAATTTTATTTTTTTAATCACACATAGAAAAATATTCCAACTTAGAAATACCACAGGGAAAAAGGTTTTATTGAAGAATAAGCTTTCTTTCTTTTGGTATATGTGCCCCACATTCATCATTAAAAGCTAAAATTCTTTCAAACAGGGCAATTCCAAAAAAAAATGCTCGACTCAGCACTGAAGCACAATTAGAAATTACTTTTCTGTATATAAATGCAAACACTTGTTTATTTCAGTGCATGTATTTTCTATCTGCTAACAGAGTCATAGAGCTCCTCCAAAAACATTGAGTCCAACCAGCGCTGTCATCTGCACCATTAACCCTATCCCTAAGAACCATGTTTACCCATCCTAAATACCTCCAGGGATGGTGACTCCACCACTTCCCTGGGCAACCTGTTCCAGTATTTAAAAACCCTCTTGGTGAAGAAATTGAGTCATATGTATTTTAGGTTTGCCAGATAGTGATGCTGTCTGACAAAAGAAACTGTAACAACCCTGACATCAGTAGGACTCTAAAGGCTTGATTACTTCCAGCTACAGTTTTGCCTTCAGGACCCATTATTATCCACTACTTTCTCACAGATACTTTTCACTCTGGGGAAATTATTGTCCTCCCACATCTATTAGCTCAGTCTCAAAAATAAACCAAATTAGTATAAACAGTTTTGCTAACATGTCTATGGATATATTTGTGTTGAGGAATGAGATTTTATTTCTGAATTAACTATCATAACACTTGTGTCAGTGACTACTCAGGGAAAGAAAGACAAATGGTAAGTGTTAGTTTGCAGTATATTGCACCTTGAAAAATAACCATGTTTGATCTCAAGAACTCATGAAGCTATACTGTAATAAAAAGCTGTAGCAAATTGCTGAGATACTGACCAATGGATGATCAGGCTTTTTTCTCAATGTCCTTTAGCCTGTCTTTGTTTTTATTTTATTTTAATTTAACTAACAACTATGTGGAGTTATACAAGTTCTACAATAAAACTTTTAGTTTCAGGGATTAAAGAGTCTAAAGATCTTCTAAAAATCATTAGTTATAAATAGAAGTAACACTTTGGAAAAAAATTGTTAAATTAATCAAACAAAAGCAATACCAAATATCTAGAGTTTTGGGTTTTTTTTTTTAAAGCTTAATTAGCTAGCACTAGTATAGCTATCATTGATCATTTATTCCAAACAGTTGCCAAAAAGGTTGCTGATGGTTTATTAGGTATATTTTTTTCTCATTCAGTCCTAAGCACCCTTATTAGGAGATGGGATCTCAAAGTCTTACGGATGACCCTCTTCCTGAAGCTCAGTAAATCCCTGAAGTTTCAGGACAGATTTCCTTTACAGATAATTGCAGACAGAATGCTACAGGCCTCTGTGTCATTGTCTAGTGGAGTGCCGGCACTTAAATGGGTTTGACTGTCCAGAGTGACAATTCCCCAAATCTGTTTATCCCAAGCCTAAGTGATCTGGAAGAAAAATGGAAAAAAAAAAAAAAAAAAGAGTGCTGCTCTACTTTCCTGAGCTGGCTAATAAGTCTCCTTGTGACAAGGGTCAGCAAAACAGGCATTTTCTGGGAGATTTCTGTCCCACTCACAGGATCGGGTTTTCATGCAAACATTCCTGTTGCAACAGTGTACATTTACAGTAATGGCATCAATTTAAAAATCCCACTTCTGTGTGAAAAATCCTGCTTGTTTTTGTGAAAAGAATATTTTACCTATTCCAGTATGTTTATTCTGTGCTTTGTATTACTCTCTCTTAGTTTTTTGTCTTATTTCTGAGAACACAAAAACTAGTAGAGAGAATTTATTTCTTAATAAGAAAATGTAAGTCACAAAAATAATCATTAAAAACTTATATCAGAAATAATATCTGAAACAATTGCTTCTCCTTGTTAAATAAATGTAATTTCTGTTGGTGTCCCCTGTGTCCTAGTTCTATAGGTCACCAGCAACATTTTGTCCTTTATCTCCTAGTAGACCTTTGAAAACTGTTGAATTATGCATTCTTTAGAAAATACCAGCTGGTATTTTTATTCCTGTTTAATATTTTTTTTTTCTTTTCAAAAGGAATACTTAGGGAGTTCTTTCCCTTAGAAGTAAATAAAACCACCATAGAGAAACTGTTCTCTTGCAGCCTGTTACAAAAAGGGACAGAAACTTTTGCAAAAATGTCATAGTTAGGCATTTGCTGCCTGGATCAGTATTCCAAATTAATAAGGAATTATTCTTCTTCTGGAATTACTTTAGATCAGAAAAATTGAGGACTTTATTCAAACATAATTGGAGAATTTTATGCTGAGGGATGTAAAACTTATTCTTTCTGTTTGGTTCTCTTTAATAAATTACTTCAGGTTTGCATATCTGTTTATAATATTTATTTGTTCCTGTCTTAATTAGAAGGTACATCACTTTCTTTAAAAAAAAAATTAGTAATTCCAGATCTTTTTGGAATGATATAGTATTTTTTCTGAGAATTTATATAACTACATATAATTATTCATATATGAATATGATTATACCTCTATCTGCTCATCTGACTTTCTATTGAGCGACAAATACCATTTAATTCTGCAGATGATATTTTAGACAGTAAAGCTCCTGTCTCTAGCAGCTGACATTAGATAACTGTACTATATGGGTTTGTCCATGCATGTGTAAGACTCCACAATGAGCTCTGCTGATTCTCTGCTTCATTGTGTCTGCCTTATTTACCTTGTCTGGGACTTATTGTGAAGTGTCTGTATTTCACTCTTCAAAGAGTTAACTGTGGCATCATCTCAGGTGATATGTTGTAAGCACCCTGGAGAAACAATATGAAATTACTACTTTAAAACATAGCTTCTTTGTGTTCCACTGGGAAAGAAATAATTTGAAGAAGTCTTGAGAAACTCTAAAGGAGTTTCAGTTTATCCTTGGCAACAGTTTCCACTCATCCAAGATGGCTGAGATCCATAGTGTATCCAAAGAGAGCAAAGCAGCACAAAGTCAATTACCAAACTATAATAATAAAAATTAAAATTTAAAATTTTGGAAGTGGTCTGAAAAAGAAAACTAAAAAAACCTCTCCAACTATCAGAGCCTTCTGTAAAAGAAAATAGCAAGTGGATTTGCTTGCTCTTTGGCCTGATAAAAACCAGTATTCAGTAGAACAATTTATTCTAGTATGGCAAGAGTGTGGTTTGTCAGGGTCCCTAGGGAACCTCTCTGAACTGAACAAACTTGCCCTGGCAAGAACTCCCAAATCAATAACCCATGTTCTAAAGGGACTTCGGAAATACGTGTTTTTATTAGGGACAGGACCTTTGGGGCAGGTGGTTTCTTTACTGGAATTTTGCCTCCTCTTGTTTCCTGTATGCTAGCATTACAATGCCCGGTGGTTTTCCTTCCTACTCTCCCACGTCTCTTGACTCATAGATTGATGTTCCTATAATTGTTCCTTTTAACACAAGTTGAAATGTGTTATTGCACATGGTTACTTTACTCTGCTTTAGCTGAAAAATTTGAACACTAATTAGAAAAGCATTTAGTAATAGGGAAAAAAATTTCAAAATTCAGATGTATTTTTTCTGATTGATAGTAAGCAGGAGAAAAAGATGAGATACAGCATCCTCTTCAACAGATTGAATCATAGAATATCCTGAGTTGGAAGGGACCTACAAGGATCATCAAAGTACAACTTGTTTGGAAATAACTGACTCAAAACACAAGAATTAGGACCATGAGAGCTGCAGTCCTAGCATCCTTCACAGCTGAAAGTTCTGTCAGGCTCCCTCTAAGAGTTTGCTCCATTAAGCTCATGACAGAGCACTGCAAAGGCTCCTCACCTGAAGACAAAATCAAGCACTTCTTGTTCAGTAGCTTACTGAAAAAGTAGTCTTTTTGTTCTTGTTGTTGTTGTTCTTTCTAGTAATTATTTTGAGTTTCAAAAGATACTGTAATTTTTAAACATCCTGTATGAGATTATTGCCTATGGATCTGAGTGAACTTGGATTTACTGCAGTAGTATCATGCAAATATAAATTAATGTCCCTGTCCTGCCCTAAGTGGGACCTAAGCAACCAGTTGATAGATGAGGAGTCACTGCTAAAAGCAGAAATAAAATACAAGTAAAATTCAAAGCAATGCATGCCTTAAATGCCCTTATGCCATTCACAGCTCTCCATACTCCTATGTAAAAATTCAATCCAGTTGTAGCTCAGAGCACAAATAGAAGAGTTTAAAGGATGGCAAAAAGAAGAACATGGGTCAGTTCTCATTTCCTTGTGCATGCAGAGATATGAGTAGAAGGACTGATAGTCTGAGCTAGAAATTCAGAGAACTGGGTAATGAAAAGCTGAGATCACCATGGGAACAAAGGAGGACATCCACCTTATATTAACATAACTAGTATAAATGATTAAGTAAATGTGTGGAGAGTTTCCACAAGACAAGAAAGGACTATTGCTGCTGGAGGAGTGATATGGAGAGAATTTTCAAAGAGATGTCTGTTCAGGTTACACAGCAGCAAGCAGTCAGTGAATTTATGTCAGGATGATACATTTATGTCAAGGCAGAAAAATTATCTTAGTAGCATATTTTGAACAGAATGCAGGAAATAATCAGTAAAACTGGGAGTGTAATAAATGCACAATGACTGAGTACTGTAATATGAAGGTTATATGGAGAAATGGAAGCTGCAGGCAAAAGAGAATAAATTGAGCACTAGCAAAAGCACTTCAGCCACAGAAAAATACATGTTTTAGTAGTTTCAAACTCGGGAGGAAATAATCAAACCCCACCCGTTGCAGCACTTTATTTCTTTTGTCTTGCAACCTGAATTGCCACAGGGAAGATTTGCTCTCACCATCAGCATTCTGCAGTCAGTTTTTGTGTATGTGCCTGTACGTGCAAGTGTCGGTTTATAGAGAAGAGCATCTTTAAAAAACTTTCCAAAAACTAAAGGTTTAAACTCTTATTCA
This sequence comes from Formicarius rufipectus, assembly GCA_013399695.1. NCBI lineage: Eukaryota > Metazoa > Chordata > Aves > Passeriformes > Formicariidae > Formicarius > Formicarius rufipectus. The sequence continues at coordinate 165,984 of VXAU01005544.1, read as the reverse complement.
GTAATTGAGCTTTCTTTTATGTTTCAGCATTAATCCTTGTTTATGTCATTTGCAATGGTTAGCAAAGCATTAGGATGGAAAGCCTGTTATCAATTGAAAGTTTTTTCCTAATTTTTTTTTTTTTTTTTGCAAATGTTTGGAAGTTCCTTTGTAAGCCAGATTTTGTATCTCCCTGTTCAAACAACTAATTTTATTAGGACTTTTGGCTGGTGAAATCGAAAAGACTCTTCTCCAATTGTCCTCATAATACTCTGTGAATTAACCAACCAGCCTTGTAAATGTTGTAATTAATAGAAAAACTAACAGAAATAGATTTGGAGGGAGTTGGGGGTTGTTTTTTGTTTGTTTGTTTGTTTTGTTTTTTGGGTTTTTTTGCGAATCTATTGCATGTGTTAGATAAATCTTTGTTATGACATTTTTAAAAGTCTCTCTAGTTAATAATTTTGTGGTTTCACTATATGTGATATCGTTCAGCTGAAATAGAATAGATGCCTTTCAAAACAGTCTTGAACAAAGGTGACAATAAATGGAATTTCTAATCTCAGAAAATATCTTGGAATACTTCAACTTCTTTCTTTTGCAAGGATGGGCAGGAAGACATTTTTTGTCTTCTTTCAGTAACACTCTGCACCTTCTCTCTACCATAGAAATGATGTTTCCGCATTATATGAGCTTTGACAGCAGTGGAGGCTCCCACTTTCCCAAGTTAACCATTTGTTCTCATCCCACCCAAATACATCACTACCCCAAGCATTCAGAAGGATTAGTTTCAGAGCTGTGCTCTCAGCTGCATCAGGAAATGGAACCAGGTTTGCAAAGGCAAGAACTGTTCTTTAAGCAGTATGATGCTGTGATGGGAATCGGTGTCAAGGAAGAGAGGACTAGTTAGGGACCCTCAGCCAGGGAGTTGGAGATTGCCATTGAATCACAGACATTTTTACTAAGTGGAAGAAATTATGATTTGTTTTACTTTATAAATTATTTAAACATCATTTCAAAATAGTGCAAATGCATTCCAGTCTATAACATATAGGATTTTTAATAAGCCTTAAACTGCACATAAAATTATTGTCAATTTAGTTCTTATATTCACCAATAAAGAGACTTTGTTACTTCAAAGTGACTTATTTAATTATGACTGTTAGAACTCTTGAAAAATTTACAGTATGTGACTAGTGTTATCCAGATCATTAATTCTTAAACCTATCTGAGATTAATTATAGTCTCAGACTGCAGCTGTAGCCAAGCTGGATGAGAAGATTGAGTAGAAGTTCTGCATTTTGTAGCAAATTACACAGTGGTCTTTATTGAGGATGGAATTGACAAGAATGTATTTGTTACTTCTAGCCAGTCTGATGGCAAATCTATCACACTTACATGGCCATAAAATTTATCATTTACACATAGTATGTATTTTTAATTAACTCAGTTCTTGTTAAGACTGTCATGTGTTGTGTGCTCACAAGTGGTTTTCAAGATGGAACTGTACAAACAATTGCAAAAGCTACAAGAATAGCTGCATCGTTCTTAAGGACACCAGAACAATTTGGAAATAAAACATTGCCCTTACAACTTTGTGAGGAGGATGCACTGCATCCAACTACATTAAGTAATGTACAATAACTCAACTGTGTACAAGGAAGCATAAATGTAAACAGAGTGTTTTAAGGCTAGTTGATGAAGAGGAAGGACTGCGATACTCTTGCTATTTCTTCTTTATACTATTTTTAATGAAGCATTTGATGTCTGGCACTATTTTTGATTTCTTTAAATATCTTTGCAGAAGAGAAGAGTGTCACCTTTGGTACTTTGTTGTCCCCCTTTTCTGTCTTGTTTAAAAATGTGATTTTTATGGAGGCAGATCATCAGTGGAACGTAGAGGACTTTCAGATGGGCTGTTTAGCAACTGGAAACTCTTAATGTTTCAGAAATGTGTGGTGTAATGTCACTATCACCCCAAATCAAAATGAGCTTTACCCAAACCAAAATTTGCAGAAAACTGTTAGCAATTTAAGTATGGAATACAAAATTTAAGCTCCAGACAAATCCTACAGAATTCTGTGGAAAATTTGCTGTTGACTTTGACAGCAGCCTTGGAAACTACCTTTTCCTGCCTGACCTAGGTCACAGCTAACTCACTGACTAGTTCAGCAGAACTGAAAAGTGTGTGCTGGTTTTGTTTCATTGTTTTGTGACAGTTTTCTCTAAAGTCATATAAAGCATTTAAAAAACACATTACTGACAGCCTAGAGCACTGCAGGTTAATTATTTCCACTCAGAATAATTGGATAATACTGTGAACAGTATGAAGGTATACTCCTCAAATTATTCATTGAAAGTATCTCTCTCTGGTCTTTAACTATCCTAATGAATATGAAAAGACTTTTCTCTACAAACTACCCGTGTGCTTGTTAAGAGGTAACACACTCCACACATACGATTTGAAGGAGACAGACACTTGCCCCCCAGCAGCTGGTACCAGACACATGGCATGACCTGTGGTCCCACTCCAGCTCTGTGACTGAGCCCCTCCCTCACACTGGAGCCCCCAGTAGGTGGTTTTCAGGACATGCACCCAGCACAGTGGCTGAGACCCTCACTGGCTCCAGTGGGTGACACCAGAGGGCAGAGGCACCCTTGTCTGACTCTAGCTGCTGGCCCTTTGGCAAAGGTGTGTCTGAGTCTAGCATTGTACCTGTTCACATACACCATCCAGTTTAGAGAAGATAAATTTGGAGGTAATAAATATTTGAAAGGTCTCTCATCATTTTTAATATCTCTCTATTTAACTTTTCATTCAAATTCTTAACTCCTCTTTAACATTTTTGCTTTTTTCTCCCTCCCCTTTCTCTTCTTTTTCATTCCAGCTGATCTCATATCACCTATTTGATTTCTATCACTCATTTTTTTATAGACTAATCTTTCTGTTCCCAGTTGTTTGTTCTAGTTTTCTTACAACAGTATTTTTCTCTCTCTGCTCTCATATTCCAAAACATAGGCACTGCATGCAGCTGGTTTTTAGTCTCCTGGTTAGAACTGATCTTCCATTTCAGTTGAAGCATCAGTAAATTTTCCTCCACTGCAAAACTCAGTGAGTCTTCTCTAAAATTTATAAACTCAGTCTAGTAATTAACAGGTTTTCCTAATGGGTTTTTGCTGCCATTCCTGGCACTCTGAGTGCTTGTAGGAGCTCTCAGCACCCCCATCCCACCACCCCGTCACTGGTGCCAGCCCTTCAGGCTGACCAGGGACACTGGCACTGAGGTGTCCAGACAAGTCTGCCTAGTGCTGGGGCCTATTTCATTCCGACTCCACTGTCCACTTTCTTCACTCTCTGTATCCATAATCCACCTACAAGATCTTTGCTTCCTCAGCATCACTTGTCGTTTCTGTGGCACCAAATTACTTGTGAATAGACATAACCAGAGTGACTTCTCCTAAACTGAGTATCCTTCCTGAATATGAAATAAAGCATTCTTGAGACATTTTCTTTGTCCCAGAGCTGCTTGGTTCTTTGAAAGAAACTGTTAAATTCCATTAAATCTGTACAAACATGTTTGAATCAAAGCTCAAGTTAAACCAATTCGTTCTTTTACCTCTTTTGATTCTTACTTGCAGACTTGGTTGTAAGTCTGTTGGAACATGTTACATACAAAAGTTATTAGCTGTAGTTCAGGATTTTTATTTCAATTCTAAAGTCCCTTTGATCAATACTAAATTAGAAATCTAATTAAGAAAAACCTATAATTATTGCTCAGGGTAGTAGAAAAGCTAAACTGATGTGTGGGACAGATTTTTTTTATCTTTTTGTGTTTGTTTTTTTGTTGTTTGTTTTGTTTGTTTGTTTTTGTTTTGTTTTGTTTTTTAATTATTATTACTTCTCTGTGCCATCTACTATTCTCTTCTTCAAGTATTATTTTCCTTGGAACTGATCTCTCATATAACATAAAAACCGCTTCTTCCTAATCTGTCTCCTTTCTACATCCTCAAAAGATAAGTAACTTTTTGTTGATGTTTTTCTGTGTTTCTATTTTTTCTGGTTTTGATATGCTCACATTGTCCACTTCAAGTGAGATTTTTCTAAAGAAAGTAAGTGATCTGGTATAAATGTGTTTCCTGTCATAGGGGACCAGCTCAGAGAATGTGTGTGCAGTTGTTTTAAGAGGTATTAAATGAATGAAGTTGTCTTGCCATACTAATACATTTCCAAGTTTTGTGCTGAAGAAACCAAATTTTTCAGTGTTTATGCTCCTGGAGATGTTTATGACACTTTTAGATAATGTTTTCATTGAACATGTGCATAGAAACTGTTCATAACATAAGCAGTTTTACAGGTTGTAAAGCTGCATGTGTATCATGGGAAGGCATGGTCTGAATAATAATGCAGTATTTGGGAAATCTAATGAAGACTGTAAGGAGAAAAGTATGGCTCTTTCTCTGCTTTATAATTTTTATACTTTCATGCTCATCTGCTCTATTTCCTGTCTCCAGTCATACTTACTCCTCTCTGCTTTCATCCTTTTTCATTAGACAATCCCATAAATACCCAGCTGTAGTTACTGGTTATGACAAGATCACTGGTTGTTTGCCTGTCATTTTCAATCCATGTTCAAGTCCTGTTGGCCTCCAGAATTCCCAGCAGAGAAGTGTGACTACCAGATCCTAATTTCATCTGCCATTGTGAGACTGATTTAAAACAGCATGTACAAGGAAATTTAAAGTGAAGGAGAGCAATCTGACTCTTGAATTGGTGTTTCAAGGTATTCCCTAAACTGCTGTATCCTTTTTTTTTAACTCAATATCTTCATGGCTGATCTAATGTTGTCTATAGGTATAGCAACTGATAGGTATATGTTGCAATGAAAAACAGAAAGATTAGGGGCAGTTGAGGAAAAATCATTAAAACAGATATGTACAGACAAATGAGATTGTCAAGAATGTTTTCCTGCCTTGGCAAAAAAGGCTGATGATCTGTCAAGTAGCCTACTGATAACTCACACAGTTCCTTGGCAGGTGTTTCCAGAGAACTGAGGCTGAAACTTATGAATATTTATGTTGTACATAATTTCATTCCATTCCAAAACTTACTACTCAGAAGGCACATGTACTCTGATTTGGTTCTCTTCCACAAGTCCTGAACTGTGAATATGAAATCTGCACATCACTTTATGTCCCCTGCTTCTCCATCTGTGATGAACCACTAACAGTTTAGTGGGGCTGCCAGCCCTTAAGGCCTGCAGAGAAAACCCATCATACAGCTGAAAGTGAGTGTAATTCACCATGTCAATAAAACACTTCATGCATTTTGCTTTTGGTTTTTAGATTCTTTGTCATGTTTCTACCAAAATTTTATATTTAGGAAAAGGACCTGTCCAGCCTGGCTTTCAGGTCTTATGCTAAACCGCTTCCAAAAAAGTCACATTCAGAACTAAAACAACATAGAAATTTTTCCTCATTTTTATTGGAAGACTTAAAATCCTGTAGGTGAACACAATCCAAATTTCAGCACTACTGGGAGCTTAGCTATACTGTCAAGGCACCAGATGTGGCCAGTGGCTTGTAAATACTGCTGACTTAAAAGTGGAGTAAGACTTAAACAGTGGGAGCTAGTCTGCTGACTTTGCCAAATAAAGGAGGAGACTTTGAGAAGGGAAAGAAGTAAACAGGAATAAAAATACATGAAGAGAAAAAGTGGGGGGGAAAGGTAGTTTCACATATGACTTTTCCCCTTCACCAACAGAGAAGGAGGAATTTGTGGGAAGAATTGTTTCTAGTTTTTTAATTAGAAGCATCTTTTTTAATAGAATGATTACCAGCTCCCAAAATTCTTTTACGGATTCAGATGACTGTGCCTTGTATGTTGATATTTATCACCTAAATCCCCTTAAGAAAAGGCAGCAATAAGGCAGAATGCAAGGCAGAAGAGTGCTTCTTTGAACAGAGAGCATTTGATGTAGTCAAGAAAGGTGGGCAAGGGCAGCAACAGCACAGTCTATCTTGAGCACTTGGTGGGGATGCACAACAGACTGATTTATCTCCTACCCCAGCAAAACATGACCTACCGGCCCTTGCTTTCATGTTGATTACAGAGAATGTTCAAAGAAGCCAATCACACTTAGAAAGGTAAATATTTTGCCTCTGAAAACTCGTTTTCTGGATAGTCTTTTCTGGGGTAGTCTCATCTGTCTCTCTAACAACAGGGCACTATGTATGACATACTGTCATTCTAAAGCAGAGCTCATATGTCTGAAAAAAAGTTACATAGACTTAAGATAGTCTACGTGTAGATTTATATGATTAGGAATATACAGTATTTTATAAATCACTAATAATTTATAGTTTATAAAGATACACATATTTTTTTATTTTTAAATAACCAGCAGTGTGATAACCACCAACACAGTGATAAAGGAGCGAGTAGGTCACGTGCATAACAATGCAATGCTTTGGGCCAAACACAATTTTTAAAAGTAGCAATTCAGAAAACAGTTGTACTGACCATATGTGCACACAGTACTCTCAACTTTACTTTTATTAATAAGTTGCAGTTCTCTAGTTTCAGTATCTGTATATCAGAGGTTTAAGCATTTGGTGCATTTAAGAGTTGCAACTGCAGATATAAATCATGCTAAATAGCAGCCACTCCTCCAGGATGTCAGGTATGCCCAGTGTCTGTATGCAGCACAGGTGTCAGTGCAGCAGCACCTAGATATGAGAGTATGTAAGCTGTGCTCCAGTTACTGAGCAGTTTGTGAAACGTAAACACCTCTTGGGACAATTGCCCAAAATTCCAGGTGGTGTCATACAGAGATGAGTTCTAGGACACTCCCACAGTGAATTCTGGGGGAAAATGTGTCTCACAGTTTAATTTCTTTGCAGGAGCACAAATTATTAAATCCAAGAGCAAACAGCACTAGTTAACTAACCTGAATTTGAAGAACCTTCACACTTATCCCAGAGGATTTTGTGCTTGACTGGGTTAGGGATAGCAGCTATGAAATTTCTAGTCAACCCATTATTAAAAAGAAAACAAACCAAGAAGAGTTTGGAAAATTCATCTTCTGAATATCTATTTGCAGGCCAAGAAATACTGTTATTCTATTCTAGAAGTTTGAAGAAAGCAGCATCAGTCCATCATTATCAATGTGTTGATGCTTCATAACTCTTCTTTTCATGAACAACCATTTTAAAGACTGGTAATAAGAGAGGTCTCCTACTGTATAATAAGTAACTTTAATCTGTCTTAGAGTAATTACTTCTTAATGGCCACCATATTTTCCTTAACATGTTTCACACTCAGCAAATAGGTACAGAATTCACAGAAGTAATATTTAATCTTAATTAGCGATATTTAATCATAATTAGCACTTCTAGTGTTTTTGCATCTATTAAACACTGATGCAGCACAGGCCCAGTGTTCAACATGTTTTCCCATTATTTTCTCGGTATTTTTTAACTCATGAAAAACCATATTTAGAGTTGTAGTAGTGATCAGGAGATCACAACCATGGACTGCAATAGCTGCAGAGTAAACTGACTGCAGCCACAAGAGTGTAAAGCTTCTGTGTTGCTTTCTCTTACTGTGAGAATATAAACTAGTCCTTTCATCTCTGCCCTGATTGTAGTGTCAGGATTTTAAACTAGCTGCCAGAAGTGAGTGCAGAAATTATCCTGTCCTCCTAACTTAATTACTCCTCTGATATTACTTTCTCCTGTATATATTGTTCCAGTTTTGACCTTGATCATCCTTCTGTAAAGCCATACGGTTTACATTGAATCCCACAAGCTTTTGTGTGAGCCTAAAAGTAGCAAAATTTCTTGCTTACTCAAGGCTTTCAGCTTTAAACTGTTTGGAAATAATGCATCCTTTTAGGGTTTCTAAAGCTCTGTATACATGTTCAGTAATTACATAGGTGTGGACCTATGTAATTATTTAAGTAATGCATGGATAGTAAATCTTTGCAAACCTTAACTCAGATGAATAAGATAGAAATAGATGTCTGTGCTAGAGGAATTCTTAATAAAGAAAAAAGATCGTGAAGAGAAGCGAATTTTCTGTGTGTTCAGATGTGTACAGTACAGACATAGTGTGGTAATGCAGACACTGCCAGCTGAGACAACAAGCTACTGGTTTAAGGGCTTAGACTGTGTACTCAAACTAAAAATATGGATTTTGAGATCGCATCAGATCACAAATTGCCTCTTATTTAATGTATTTGTCTGCACAGTGTTTCTTGTTTGAGCTGATGGATAGGTGCTAAAGATAAAAAGTGTATTAATTCTTGTTATTTGTATAAAAGGTTTAGACATTTCCTGAGATGGTCATTTAGGTCCATCTAAGCTTGTGCTGAAACTGGATTGTTTTGTCCATTCACCAGAGCTTCTGCTCTCTCAGAAGCAGAATTTGCCTGCTGAAAGTTTCTTCATTTTTTCAGAGTGTGGCTGAGTTGTTCCTGGTTTTCCCCATTTCTATTTTATTTCCTTAAATATTTTGCTTGTATACAAACTGAGAAATATTTTTTCTTTTATTAAAGCCCTCTTTCTTTCTCCTTCTGTTCCCAAATACAAGCACATGCTTTTCTCAAGGTGGTTTGGTGAAAGGAAACAATTCTACTTGGTGTCACTAGCACCAGGGTTCAGCACAAGTGCCAGAGAAGGGATAACAAAAGATTATCCAGGTGCCTGTGACCTTAGCACAGGACCTGTCAGTTGTGTCTTTCATTTCTTACCCCATTTGTTTTGCACTCTTGCTGTTGTTGCAAGAGCCATCATAGTGCAGCGTTTCTGTTTCCGTGCATGCAGTCGAGGTGCAAAGTGCAGGAGTTGCATAATGCTCAAACCAAGTTCTGCCTTTCTCAGGAACATAAATCAGTTACTCAGCTGTTTTATAGATGTTAAGCCTGCCATTTGCAGCAAATGTCCATCCAGGCAATGCTTGCTCATATATCCATTTTGGATAAAATGGTTGGTTAGACCTCACAGGAAGTTACTCCAACAATTTCCTTTGCAATAAACAAGGGTAGTGCTGTTCACCTGCTTTATGGCACGTGAACATTAACTATTCAGCCATATCAGTATTTAAAATGAAAGCATAAATAATACTTATTTTTTAATATATGTGGAATGCCAAATATTAAAGGGAGACTGGCTACACATCATTTTAATATCCAGAAAAGGCAAAAGTACCGCGTTGGTTATCACAATTGCAAATTTCATTCTATGGGAAAGCTCAGCCATGGAACTAGAAGTCTGCCAGAAAGGACAACAAAAGATCTCATTGAGATTTTATTTGGTTTTGATTTTGTTTTCCATCTTAAACTTCAAAATGCAATAGACTTAAAAGTCTTTAAAATATTTGGCATTAAAAGTTTTACAATCATTCTTTTACCTTCTGTTGTTTTATTTAAATAATCTGATACTTCTCTGTTAGATGGTTTAAGATGGGTTATAAGAATTTAAATGGGTTATAAGAATATTACAAGAGCTGCACACAGACCAAAAACATCCCCTTTATTGGAAAGATACAAAGATGAAACAATTTTGTTGTCCTCTTCAAAAACTCTGGTTGCCCTTTGCGATTCACAATGGCTGAACTCTGTTTGGCCTTTTCCCGTCAGTATTCTGCTATAATGGTAAACTCTGCAGCATGTACAGGAATTGTTCTCAAGCCTATGTTAACAGTCCTGATAATGTATTTTTTAGGTTTCCTCTACGCCCAGAACAGTACCAAACGCAGCATTAAAGAGCGACTTATGAAGCTCTTGCCCTGCTCGGCTGCCAAAACGACATCTCCTGTTACTCAAAGCAAGTTTTATTTTTCATTTGATTTTTTATTTGATTTTTTTATTTTTTTTTTAGGTTTGCATGCATCAAAAGTTATACTTCCATTAACTGCTCATTTGAGAGGCAAGATATCTGCTGAAGTTAATCATATGCTCTATGGAGGTTTAAAATTGAGTGATGAACAGATTTTTGGGCTGGGAACAGATCTGTCTGTGCAGTGTAGGATGGCAAGATACCAGTGCCAGGGTCTGCCACACAGGAGCTGCTGGGTTGGCACTTATCACCTGCAAGTGAGTTGAGAAGTGATTCACTGATTAAATTTAATACTTGCTCTCATGTATTTGAAAAGTAGTAACTTTTTGTGCGTATTTATGCACATGTCTCTGTGTGCTTGCTGTCCAGTTCTCAGGACAGTACCGGAAGTGCCCTGCAGATTTTGAGTATATAACACCAAACTACTTAGGAAACAGCACTTAAAGTTGGTGTCTGAGGGAAAAATAATAATGACATTGAAAGTAAAGTGTGTGAATATGGAGGTAAGGGAAAAGCACACTGACACTACCCTTAATGTCTTGATATGCTGTGACGAAATAAAATCTCTCTAGGGTAGGTAACAGATTAAAACAGAGGGAGAGAGGGAATGAGAGAAATATATCAATACATATATATACATGTACATATATATACCTACAGAGAGATTAATTATAGCAATAACACTAATGTCTTCCTATATAAATTGGCTACTGTAGCTGATTTTAAAATATCTCTGTGGACCCAATTCAGTCTAGATTAATTTGACTGAATTCTAGGCACTAATATGAGCACCTAAAAATAAAAGCTGAATGGTCCATGTGCTTCCTGTATATTCTTCTGATAAAGCATATCAATCAATCTAAGGTAAAAAAAGCCTCCAAGAGCAGTTCCCCATGTCTAGTGAATTCAGGAGCAACTTGGCTATGAACACAGGCCCCTATTAAGTGACAGGATTTCAGGGTTATGAACCCAGGGTTTCTTTTGGCTATCCCACTTCATTGTCTTTCATATGCTCCTGTTGAGAAAACTGTGGTACTTGCTTTCATTTCTAAGTCTTTGAGATCTCAAAGATGAGAAAGACTACATTTTGGGATGCAGAATCATTTTTTTTTTTCAGCTTGTTTTAGCTGATGTGTTTTAATTAAAAATAGGATACCTTAAAAAGTTCAATTACTGTCATGGCACCTGATAGTAATTCTTCATGTGGAGTTGCAGTCAGCTCTTGCTGAATAATATAGCCTTAGACTATAAAAGGAATCATGGAATCACAGAATTGTTTGAGTTGGGAGACTATTAAAAACATCTAGTCCAATCCCCTTGCACTAGATCAGGTTTCTCAAAGTCCCATCCAACCTGCCCTTGAACACTTCCAGGGACAAATCATAGAGAGAACAAAATAGAATAGAAGTAGAATAGATTTAGAATTAGAATTAGAGGTTTTATCTGTTTGTTTGAAGTCAGTTGGAGAGCAACACATCCTTATTCCTTGTACATTTCTATACAAGCTCTTCGTCTGCCCAAGTAATCAATAATTTAGTCAGTCTCCATAACCTTGACCATATGAAATTGTATTTTCTTGCTGAAAGTGTTTTATAATGGTGAACTTTAAAACTGTGTTTTATAAGTGATGTTGGCATAAAACTTGTATTAAGTATTTCATATTTGAGAATGAAGAGGTAAAAAAAGTTGCATTCAACAGTTCTCTCAGTACTCTCCTCAATAATGAAGTGCTGTATTAAGAATGTTATATTAAGTGAAAATATTAAATATTATCATTGTAGACCTGCATTGTTATTATCCCATTTTGACGTCATGTGCTATTTGATTTCTTCTAGCATGAAAGAAGCCATATTATAGTGTACTAGGAACAAAACTATCACTACAAACAATAACATGCACAAAGGTTATCTGAATAAGTAAAATCTTATTTCAGCATTCCTATTGAATTTATTTCAGTGTTCCTATTGAACAAAGCATGTAAAAGGACACTTTTCTTATTTCTTTGCTTTAGTCTAGTAAGTTTACACTTAAAACCTTCATTCCTTGGATAAATGCACATGCTAGAGATAGGATTAGACTCAATAATGGTTTTGGAAAAGAAAAGCATGTGTGCATGCAGTTATTAAATAAATAGGGAGACCATAATTTGGATTTTGTACAGGGAAATGCATGTGCACAGTTTTTACAAATGTGAACTGAGCCCTAACTTTGGACATGCTTCTCCAGCTGCCATTATTTCAAGAGTATATCTGCTTTTTGCATTGCTTTTGCCATTTTGTTCTTCAAGGAACAATGAAAGTTTCAAAGCCTATCTCCTGTGACAAATACATTAAAACTGTCTTTACTATTTAGCTATAAGAAAGTTACTCATTAATGGAATCAGTAAGAATATTTTGTTTAATATATTAACGAGGGAATGTGAAGTTGTTTCTGGTTTTCAGTTGACATATTATCTTTCTATGCAAAAAAGAGCTCAACTTTCTTATGCTGCAGAAACTAAAGAACTGAAAAAAGTAATGCCATAGAAATGATTGAAATAGATACATTTTCACACATTTTCCCTACCTATTTTAATGTATAGATTTATTTTTTTTTCCCAGCCTGGATAGTGGTAGATAGAAGTGTGAAGAAAAAATTAAAAACCTGGAAGTGATTCATGAATACTGCAGCATTTCAATCAGCATAGTTCGCACATTTTAAGGAAGTTTATGGTGGTCTTAATTTTTTTTTATTATTTATAACTGTAAGACACTACAGAAATTGAGTGTGAAGAGTGTCGTATTGAACCTTTTCATTTACACAAAGACATTATCACCCCATTGCAGTCTTCTACATTCTCACCAAACCATTTAAATATAATTAAAATGTTTATTGCTAAGAATATACCAAACACTATGCTCAGCACCTTACTGTCTGGCCTTTATCTCTAGCCTCACCTTTATTATGTGTATTCACTTAGCTTCCAGAAAAGCTTGTGGATGTCTCTCTAGGTAACCAGATGTTTTACAAATGGGTGCTTAGAGAACTCATTTCCAGTTAAATCCTTTTCTGTCTAAACAAAAGCACATTTAAATCCCATATAGCTATTTGAATATAAAATACAAGTAAGCTTTCAACAATATTCTCAGGTTGATTATTTTGCCTATTTAGTAGAAGTATCTATTGTTTACTTGCAGTTGACAAAAAAATTGGCTTTATATTTACAGCATTACATTTCTATAGAGTCTTTACTGACTATATAAAGAATATAAAAGATTAATCCCTTAAAGCATGATGGAAAGGCTTTAGAATATGTGCAAAATAAACCCTGGATGTTTTTCGGTAGAATTAAAATGGTACTCAAGAATTTAGTTTCACCTTCCATAGATTAGGAAGACAGCTTCTTAAGTCTAAAACTATTTTATTCCAATTTCAATTAAAAAGGATTTTCAACACTTCCTCTTTGCACCTCAGGGTGTCTTTTTGTAGAAGAGAGCAGAGATTTTCTTACAGTCTTGTGAGTTCAGATACTGGTGCTTTAAAACTTCTATCAAACATCATAAGATCAGTGTAAAGTTTGTTAAGGATTTTGTCAATAGCATTTAGACTAGAAGTTTCACAAAGATGGTAGTGGTCTATGAGATATAGTATGAGATAATCTACTTAAAAAAATTAATCACAGAATCACATTATAGTTTGTTCGTAAGCCAATATACATTCTGAGATAAGACTGGAGATAAAACTGAAATCATCTGGATGACACTGCTATTGTTTTCCTGAGATGAGTGCTAACAGCAACAAATCTTTGACAGGAAAAAGTACAAGACCCTAAATGTTGTGAAGATTTATTCAAATAGTTTACATGTTATGATTATAGCTCTTTAAATGCTGCTCATTTTTTGTTTACCAGAACTGTATCTTTTTATGCTAAATTTTTCCCAAGCAGCTGAAAGTTATCACTACATCATAGTAGAACAAAAATATGTGAAACTGTAAAGATAATATTGTTTTACTGGAGTATTCTAATATTGTGCTCTTAAGAATGCAGAGTCCCACATTCTGATGAAAGATGACATATATCTTCAGTAATGTAGAAGTGAAAATTAGTTATGATCTCTTGTTACATATCTACAGTTAGTATAACTCTTAAATCAAAATAAGGCAGTGATTTCATTAGTCTGGAGTACTACATAAGTTATGATTAATGCTTGCAGTACCTAAAAATGGATACACACATTCACATTTTTTTCAGATAAATGACCTACACCCTATATATAAGTACACACTGGGAGTTTCTTTAGCTATTTTATTGAACTTTCACATTTAAAACTCTACATGGGAAAAAATGCATTGCTGTCTCTCACTGTTATATGGCAGTACTCAACTGTAAGCCTTGATGATGATATGTGTATCAACATTCTTATTCACCTAAAGAAGAGGTCACAAAGATCATCATGTTCCCTACTTATACTGCTCACCATCAATGGTGTTTGCCCTGAAGGGTTAGTTATACCATACTCAAAGTAGGGTGTGCTGCTGGATGTGCAACATCAGTCTCACAGACTTTCCAAAGGACAACTTCACAATAACAGAAGAACACTAAAATTTCCAGTGACTTCACAACCGTTAACTAACCAAGGGAAAAATTTCAGTGTTTTGGAGTCACTGAAGTTGTATAAAAAATTGCTTCCTTCGGTCAAAGAGTCGTAGAAACACAAAAGTCATACTGAATGTTTCATGGATGCCCTTGCAGATTATTGGCTTTCCAGTTTATTGTTATGTGTACTTATGAGATGATATCCACACCACTGGATGATCATTGCTGTTCTCTATTCTTTGCAGCCACAGAAGCAGATAGATACCATTCCTTGTGAGTTCAAAATGAACATGTCATTTGTCTTTAAAGTTGCAAAAACTATTATTTAAGAGAATATATTTAACTTTTTTTTTCTCTCTGCAAGGTTTAGATATTCTTATCCCCTGTATTTCTTGTTGAGCTTTCTTTCTCTATCTCTTGTATTCTGCAGACACTGTAGAAGATGAAATGGAAATGGCCACAGTACGACATAGGCCTGAAGCTCTTGAACTGCTGGAAGCACAGAGTAAATTCACAAAGAAGGAACTTCAGATCTTATATAGAGGTTTCAAGAATGTAAGCACTTCCTTTTTGCATTTACCATCTGTTTACACGATAGGCCGCTGCAATCTCAGCTGTATAAGTGTGACTGGCAGTGCAGCTCATGGGATTCAATAGCTAAATACTGCATGTCTGATCAGGCAAGGAAACAGTCCCTCTGCAACAACTGGGCTATTGAATGACCAAAAGGTGCACACAAAATATAAAAGCATCCAGATGAAAATAATTATAACTTCGTATAGTAAGACTTTGTTCAAAGACTTACTGAAAGTTGTGTTGAGGTGGTTTGTCCAAAGATGCAGTAATGGGAGAGTCCTGAAGAATTGGTCAGTAAGAGGAAAGATTTTGATTTTTGCATGCACGGTAGCTGTCACAAGAAGTAACTGACTTCAATTGCACTAGAGGAATTTTTCATTTTGTTAACAGCAGTAAATTACTTCTTCAGTTTTTGCTAGTTCTATAAATCTATAAACTTTCAGATCCCTTTACTGGGAGTAATTAGTTGTGATTTTTTTGCTCTTACATTTGATCTATTTGTAGGTCCAATGTTTTTAATTGGAAGACATCCCAACCCAGACCCCAGTACCTGGGTGTAGTCTGACTCCTTTTCCAATGTGTATTAGCTGCCCTGTGGTGCTAGCATTGGTGCTGACATTTGAGGCATGCATGGTTAGTCCAGCAGAGAAATAAGATTCAAAAATATTTTAATAAGTAGTATTAAACTCTGTTTGCATTAGAAAATGGTCTTTTTCTCTATTTTATTTTACTATCTTTCATATAATTAACAATTATGTAGGATATTGCATGCATCTAACATTGGATAGAAAAAACTTGATATTAATAATAATTGCTTGCAAATCATCTGTTTAATGTTAATCTACATACTCAGCTGTGAGTATTGTAACTGTGCAGATGCCAAGTCTGATGCTGAGCTGAAGGTAAAGATGAATTTAATTGCATCTTTCACCTTGCAGTTTAGTTTTTCTTTCACTCTTCTTGTGTCAAGGGCTGTCTTCTTGCCCTTGGCATCTACTACTAAAATGAAATTTTGTAACAAAGTATAACAATAAAAACACAGCAAAGCTCAACTATGGAATCAGAGAGGATATTTTCAGTAGCTTATACAAGAAGTGTAAATTTTGCACAGTTCTTAGGTATAAGGAAAACAATCCGGGCAAGGGGATGTTTTATACATACATTCTTATTGAAAACTTGCAATGGCAAATAAGACAGAGTCACTTAATGTGTTATGTTTATATATCATCCTCAGTTCGGGAAGGTATATAAACTTGGCCTGTTAGTGATTAACAGTGATTGCTCTTAAAAGCTTTTCATTTCCTCAGGGTACCAGAGAACATTCCCCTGCTAATGACAGTATTCCCTGGGCATTTCAAATCATGATCTAATGTCCCTAATAATCTAAGACAAAAAGGTACAAAGTATAGTAGATAAAATAAGCTTTCTGTCTGTTTCTCTAAGAATAATTATTTTTAGAGTCTCAGAAAGGAAGGACCTTGATAATTCTCTGCATTAAATGAGGTATAGAGAAAGAGATTAGGTTATAAGGAAGTATTTCAGTTGATACCCATTTTAGCATCTTTTGAAACGAAGAATTCCAGCTCTTCATATGCTTTTGTGTTTCAAGAGCTAAGTTCTGCTTACATCAAAGGAGTGCTAACGGTATAACATGATAATACACCTTTATTCATGTGTTTCATTTCCTTATCAGTACATGATAATTCAAGATGTGCATGTATAACATCTTTAACTATTTCGAGTTAATGCACATGAACTTCATGAATTTTCTATGTAATATCACTGCAAAAATTGTCAATTAATTTCTATAAAGCTGTAAAGCATGCCAAGGGCTAATGACTGTTATAAATCAGTTTAAAGGAATGTTCTTTAGCCCACGCGTTAGACTTCAGAAATGAAGGATTTCAAACTTTTGGTTGACTTGGAGTTTATTTTTGTCTCATATTTATCAGTTTGTACTGCAGAATTTGGTGCTAGATCAGAGTTTTTTTATCACTTCAGAGAACTGATAGGACACGTCTACCTCAGCTCTACAAGCAGCTCACCTGTTACCATTAGTTCACCTTCCCTCTCATGTATCTGCCTTTTATCAAATACAGTTTGAGTGACTTGGGTGGGTACTGATCTACAATGGCATGGCAGTACTTCCCATGGTCTGGGCTTAGACTGTCTCCTCCTTACAGTGTTCAGTCATCCACTTCTGCCTGGCACAGCCTACCTCCCTTCTCACTCTCCTTTCTGATCCAGTTTAGTGCTACCCTGCCAGTATCTCCACCCCTGTGTGCTTCATGTGTCTGCTTTGTGGGGGCCACCCAACTGGAGAGCCACTCTGCTTTGTTGGGCACAACCCAGCAAATGTCTCCGTGCAGAGGCAGCAAACCACGTTCAGCTTTAGCCAAAACATGGCCAGCAGGTTGAGGGAGCACTGGGAGACCAGGCCAGCCCTCCTCTCAGCACTGGTGAGGACACACCTAAAGTGCTGTGGACTATTCTTGGCTCCCCAGGAAAAGAAAGATATGAATATAGTGGAGACAGTCCAGAGAAGGGCCACAAACTAGGGACAGCAAAGGGACTGGAATGCCTCTCCTGTGACAAAAGGCTGGGAGAGCTGGGGCTGATCTGTCTGGAGAAAAGAAGGCTCAGCAGGGATCCTACAAGCATATATAAATATCTGAAGGAGGGGGTGTAAAGAAGATGCAGCCAGGCTCTTCAGTGGTGCCCAGTGCCAGGAGCAGAGGGAATGGGCACAGTCTGAATCATGGATAGTTCCTTAACATCAGGAAACAATGTTTGACTGTGAGGGTGACTGAGAAACTGCACGTGTTGGCCATTGGAGTTGTGTCATTTTTCTGCTTGAAGGTATTCAAAAGTTGTCTGGGCAGGATCCTGGGAAACCTGCTCCAGCTGGGCCTGTATGAGCAGGAGCATAGAAACATAAATCCCTAAAGGTCTCTTCAAACCCCAGTCAATTCTGTGAGTCTGTGAAATTCTGTTTCATCATTCCACTAAGAAGGAAAACTCCACTGAGAAGATCTAATGAAACACACAGGCGCACATCTTTAATGTGGCACCATCAAAACTTGTGCAGATCCTACCTCTGTGCTTTATGCTTTGCACTTGATGTTTGCCTGTCTTACTAGCTCTTCAATAATGTAACTATATAAAGAAAGATGAATTAAGGCATTAATTGAAGTTACTGTAGTTCTGCTGATGTAATGGTGTTGTTGGACCAAATTTACAGCATCCTACAGCACAGTAGTTCTAACTGATAAGTTTTTGTCTACATTATTTCACTCCAACTTGCTTATTTCCCTGAATTCTCTTGAGTTCAGGATGGCTGTTCTGAGATAGGAATGAACAGAAATTTTCACATTTTGCCTCCAGTTATTTGTTATTTATGACTTCAAATTGCTTAAATATAGTTCTGACTTCAGATGAGAAAACAGCAAATACTCCTGTATTTCTGTAGTGCTGTGATTACAAAGTTTGATTTATTATGTGGGTTTTACTTATACAAAAATAAAAAGGTAAATCATTAAAGATGCTTTCATCATTTTGACTTTCCAGTGTAGGCAACTTCCAAGCAAAATCCAGGCAGAAGGAGCACAGGGTTTCAGAAAGCATCTCTGTGTATATGTAAATGCCTGAGAGCTTTAGAAAGTCCCAGATCGTACTGTAGGATATCTGATGCTCTGAGGAAGCAAGAAGTAGAGTGTAACTGCAGGGAATGCCCAAAGACAAGTGAAATGCCTACTTGGGACAGTGGCTGTTTTGGTAGAACTCAAGGTCAGCATTTAAAATGAAAAGAGAGATACAGCAAAGAAAACCTAAGGAAGTGGGATAAGCACCTTCAGATGACCCAGAAACTGTTATAAAGAAAATCATCAGGGGAGAATTTATGTCTTATTAGGTAATTTAGCCATTTTAAAGCTTCTAAACTATCTTTGAAAAATGAGCTTAACAGAAGCCCTTGTTGGGCTCAAAAGGTTGTCCCCCACACTCTGGTTTTACAGTGTTTCTGTGCTCTCGCTGATGAATTGTTGCTCAGCTTCCATCACAGTGGGACCTCTCTCCATTTTGTATTTGGCTTTCTGTAATCCCATTTCTTGTAAATTGAAATTGTGATTGCTGCAGTCATTACCCTTTCAAACCAATGGCTCTGTGGCAGGCCTAGTACAAGTGGTACTTCACAATAAATTGTACAGACTATCAAGCATGCACTCAACATGTGGTCTGTCTTTCTCTGTTGTCCATTGATAGATCTCTCACAGTTTTAAAAACATGCTGAGTTATGGCAAATTTCCATTTTAAAAATACTTAGATAATGTTTTTACTGCACAAAAGATGCTCCTACTAAACTTAAATGCTAATAATATTTTAATTATGGTTGATTATTCTCTTAAAATTTTTTTTAGAATTCTGTGTTGGGAAGTTACTGGACTTTCCCAGAAAACTCAAAGGATTTTTCATGAACATTTGTTTTACCCAGATGTATATCAGAGAAAATATAAATTGAAGTCATGCATATATAAAGGTGTCCCTGGACACATACTGTAGCCTTAAATAGGCAGCTCCATGTTTGTGACATTTATTGGGAAAACAACATTTCTAAGATAACTTTCTTTCCTATTGCAAATGAGGCAAACAATGATAGTAAGAAAATAACTTTGACAATGTTACAGCTCAAAGATTGTTCCTCCATCACACTACCCATCCATGTGCATAACTTAAAATATGCTAATTTATTCAAAGATTTTCCATTTCAGTTATGGTTTGGTGGAAGCATTGTATTGTATGAAAGCTAGTTTTAGGGGTGATAAAGTTCATTTATCGATTGTCTAAAGCATTTGAGTTTTGTGTGATGAAATACAACTCTCATTGTCCTTTGATGTAAAATTCTTTGCCTTCTGTTTATTATGTTAGTCTCCTAGAGGAAAAAAAATAAGTGAGGGGAAAGTGCTTGTTCTATCTAATTCACTAAAGTTCCAGTCTAATGAATAGGAAATAAAAACATACAGTTAATGTCATGTGGGTTTTTCCATCTAAGGTCTATTTTCATAACCAGCTGTAAGAATATTCTTAGGGTATTTTTGATAAGCTGGACTAAATGACCTTCAGTGGTCTCTTCCAGTTAAAACTTCCAACAGTTTGTTATCTGAACTGCCCACACTCAGATTAGATAAGTAATTTAATATACATGGTATGAAAGTAATTACTGTTTCTGCACTGTGCACAACAACCCAATTCCCTCAAAACCTCAATACACTTACAGTGTGACTTTTCATCCTTAACTGTAAAAAGTCTCCATAAATTCAAAAAAATCTGTATGAATAGTTACCAACAAAATTCAGGTTGATGTTCGATATGGCCGTGTATCTAGGTAGTGTTACAGGTGTTTGGGACACAGAATCTTAAGTCATCGTTAACATTAGCTGACAAGGCAGTCAGATCCAAAGTTTTGATGATTATTTTCAAACACCAGTTCTAGACCTCATATCATAGGTGCTTATGTTTACAGCTCTCTGAGATTGTCTGTGCTAGGCCCAGTGGGATGGTGTAACACCAGCTCTCATTGCAGTCAGTTTATACAGTGGCAGCATCTATGAACTGCAATTAAAGAAGTCTTCATGATGGCAAAGATGCTACTAAAGCTAGCTAACATAAAACACCGGGTACAGATATTGATCTGAATTTATATCCCTCTACAAAGCCTGTGGGTCAAAATATTAGCCAGCTTCATAAGTACAGTGATCTGCTGAGAACAAGTGCCTGAAAGAAAAGAAGTCTTTATCCATATTTGGTATTACAGCCTGCTAGTTAGAACATTTTCCCATGTAATAAGCAAATGAAAAATTATAAATTTTTAAAAAACAATTTGGATATAGAAGAGAAAAACTGAGTCAGTGCACTGAATAGAAATAATTTTCATTGTATAAATAATTTTTCTACTCCTGCAATTTTTTGTTTAATGATGAAGATGAAGATTGGGTATATACTGTATATGTACTAATTTCTGCAAAACCTGAGACATTTCCATGTAATTTTGAGGGTACTGAAGTTAATGTTTTTAGAATGGTTTGTTTCACATTTTCTTATTTATTTTTATGCATGAGATTCTAGAAACACTGAATACATTTATTTTTTTCATTGCAATTGAAATTACTGTGTAAGAAAGAAGGTGTGAGAAACATATATTAGACATGGATGGCTTTTACCTTTATGGCTATTCTGTTTGCACAGCTTCTGATCTATGGCTAATAGAGATGCACAGTTCTGTCTTTCACTTCTGTTTTTCAAATGGAGTTTCTAAGATAATCAATGTCCTGATTAGAAATTATTTAGTATAAATTGAAAACTTGTACTCACAAAGGGTGTAGGCATTTGATAATAATAGAGATTGGTTGCAATGGGTGTTGCAAAGAGTTTGAATACCTCTGTCATCATCCAAAATAGAGATTTTGTAACTCTATTCTATTTTCCTTACTTCCTTACTTAACCTTTTCCACCTGTTCTGAAGCATGACAGGGGGCAATTACAATGTAATCCTCTTAGTTTATATCTCTGGAACATTGTACATTATGAAACAGAAACTTTGGAAGCTTTCATGCTACAAGAAATAACACTTTAGCTTGAATCAGCTTTCTCTAAATTGTCAGTGTCCCCCACCTCATAGAGTCAATAGGATGTCTTCAGTTCATTGTGATCCTGTTTAACTCTACACTGAATCTGTGTCTTTCTATTGTGATGAATAAATGCAGATTCAAGAATTATACAGACCAGAAAAGAGAAGGAAAACCCAAAACTGAATGAGTGACAATGGCACAAGTGCAAGAGTATTTTGCCCTTCACATCAGTCCTCCAAAGCTTGTTCTTGAAGGTGAAGTGTCTTAGAGCTTAAATATGCATTTTATCTTCCCCCATGAAGTCCTAGGACTCAGGGGAAGATTTTTCATTTAACCAGCAGTAAGTGCAGTTCTTTTTCCTCAAGATTTGATGACTCTTTGTAGAAGTCCTAGGGTTACACAACATGCAGTCTTAGCAAGAGCAGGGTCTTTCCAGATGCGAAATTTCTGTTCAAATGAAAGAGAGCCTAGGAGAAAAGTAATGATAAATTAAAGGTTCCCACCTGTTTCTTTCTCTTGGCTAACATGAATCAGCACTAAAAACATTTGACCTGTATCCCTGTGTGGTTCTGAATATCAAACAAGAGATGGGTGGCTCTATCGGGTCACAGTGCATCAGAGATTCCCACTGTGCTGAAAACTTTTGCAGACAAGCTGACCCTCCTGCACAAACAGTGTTTGAACAACAGTGTTATGGACATGAGGAGGATGTACAAAGAAGCATCAAAAACTTGTTTTCAGAGAGACACAGTGATGGCACCTGAACAGGTTATGTCTCATGAATATAAGCCTAATAAGCTAAGNGGGGGGGGAAGAAATGAAGTTCTAAATCTTACTAGAAAAACTGACTGTAGTAATTCAAACTGAAAATTAACATCTCCCCATGTGAGAAAACTCCTGTGACTTGCTTGTCTTAATAAACTGAACAGTAGACAACAGCATAATAAAGCTCAAGCAAGTAAGCCTAGAAGCTGGATACTGTATCTGCTGTTCTTTAAATCAGCTTTTCTCTAGAGAGTTTCAGAAGACATGTATAATGCACAGAGCTCAAATCTTCCTTTTTTAAAGTTATGCTTCAGATCAATTGTTTTCTCTATTTTTCAATGACTTGGAAAAAAACTTTAAAATAACCAGCCCTTGCCAAGGGAGAATTTTGTTATTATTTTACAAAAGCTCTGGCATTCATTTGCTAGGAATTTAGAAAGAACTTTTCCATATTTCAAACAAGGCTATGTGAAAATCTTTTAACAAACTGAGCAATAAATAATTCTTACATTCATTATATATTTCCTTCAGGAGTTAGTAAAGAAACTTGAAACTTTAAAAAATAAGAGTAAAAATGATTTGGAAGTGCAGTTTGACTGAGAGTATAGTTGTTAGTCATTAGAAATTTACAGACCTTAATTTATTCAGTGGAGATATTTGTTTCAATTAGTCTCACAGTTGCTAGCAGAGATTGAAATCTTCTTTTGGAAAGTTAATAAAGAATTCAGTCCCCACACTTCTATTCATCTCATGACTTGCATGGTGATACTTCATGTTGTGTTCAGTGGAGGCAAAATGTCATCTTGCATACCAAGGACTGCCTTCATAATAGCTTGCTCATGAATTATCCCTGAAAAAAATAGATGCCAAGTTGCTAATTAAGCAGTGTATAAAAACAACGTCATTCTAAGAACCCAGTATTAATAATAGCACAGAGCATCAAATACCGCTAAAGTTCTTTGCACAAAAAAAAAAAAAAGCTCAGTATTAGATTTTGGTGCACTTGTGTTGTTCTGTATGCTTATCCTGTTTGAATCTGGCAGCACCCTGACCTGTGCTCTGGTGTGCACTCCGAAGGGCTCACAGGGGTCATCTGCCATGCCAGGCTGACACCTGATACACAGGACAGACCTTCTGCTCCACCAGCCAGGTGCTCAGCATAACTCATCTGCTGGTAAAGCTGTTTTCTACCACATGAGCTTTTATGTACATCAGTAAGGAATATAAATGTTTATTTTCTAGAATATGAGCAGCCAAATACCTTCTTTGGCTACACCTCACTGCAGTTACTTTTTTACAGCATCTGGACTGAGCATTACAGAGGCCGGTACTTGACTTATGTGCAATTTTTGGTGGTTTCTGGGGAATCAGTAACAGTAGGGAAGTAAAATTTGGTGCAATGCAGCACTGATGATGCAATTTAAAAGTTTAGTGAGCAGACACCTCTTATTCTCCTTTCTCCCACCTGTCCCCTTTTCTTCATGAGGTGAGATGAATACTAACTGCTATAAACTTTGTAATACACAGCATAAAATCATTCAGTAGGGCAATTTATCAGCTAACAAAACAGTGTCTAAAAATCCCTCTACTTCATTTTCTTGCTATCAGTTTTCTTACTTTTAAAGAATTTTTATATAAAGCATAATTCTGTATTAAATCTTGTACAAAGTTGTCTCTCTGTTACACTGCAATTCGGAAACAGCAAGTGGACACACATATTTTCAGATGGGTATCCTAAGCCTGCAGAATGAGACTAGAGGGAATAAATATATCTTCAGGTGAAATTAATGGTGTAGTTCAACCTTATGGGTCCTATGGACTTTACAGATAAAATCTTGTGCTGAACTCAGGGGTCTGTCATGGATCCTAGGACTTTCTAAGTGATTTTGTATCTTAATGGCTTGGCTTTTTGTTTGTTTGGTTGGTTTTTTGTTTGTTTGTTTGGGTTTTTTTGTTTGGTTTGAGGTTTTTGTTTGGTTTTGTTTTTTTTTTTTTTTTTGTGTGTGTGTGTGTGTTTTTTGTTGTTTTGTTTTTTGTTGTTTTTTTGTTTTTACTTTAAATTCCAAGTCAATGCGAACAAATTCAGCAATGTATAGATTTTGTTGGAAATAAGTGAAACAGTGAAAAGTCCTTTATTTCAACAAAATTAATTGATGTTTACAAATGGCTTTAGATCCACATCTGTGCTAAAAATAAAATCTCGTAAATCTTCAAATGAAACTGCAAATCACAAGTGACAAAGCCTCAAGGTCAAATCTTTCAGTGTCATGG
This sequence comes from Formicarius rufipectus, assembly GCA_013399695.1. Classification (NCBI taxonomy): domain Eukaryota; kingdom Metazoa; phylum Chordata; class Aves; order Passeriformes; family Formicariidae; genus Formicarius; species Formicarius rufipectus. The sequence goes on along the minus strand of VXAU01005544.1, from coordinate 141,357 downwards.
AAGTTTATTACAAGACTTGGGTCAACCTGCATTTACCTTAGAATGAAAGTATCTGACAGATACCATATTCTTTAGACCAGCTGGACATCTCTGGAGTTGCACTTCAATTAAGTGCATGATTCTCATTGTACCTTTCAAGTAGAGGAGTTTATTCAGCCCAGTGAATTTCGCTGTGAAATATTCTTAAAGGATCTTAGATATGGTGAGTTTAACAGAAGAAATAGGAGCCAGTAACACAGAAGACAGCATGACTCAGTAAACACAGCATGACATTGGAAGTCTAAAGACTCTAGCCTTTTGGCTCTCTGGCTGACTTATTAACTGCCACACACTTTTAAAAGCCTTAACTATCACACTAAAAAGCCTCCTGGGTTGCACAAGAGCATTATACCAGTGCTTCGCAGCCTGCCTGGGCTCCACATTGACAACTGCCTAATTTAGTGTCTCTGGTCTGACAGCCAAAACCTTTCAGTGTCCCTGGCTTTCTGAGAGATTGCTTCTGAGCCCTTGATCAAAGCCTCCTCAAACATGCCTTGGGAACAAAGTGGGGAGCACCAGTGGGGGAGCTGGTGCCTGTGGGAAACTGAAATTTCCCAGGAGTTGGACATAGCGAAGGTCATCCTCACAGGAGAGAAAAATGAACGTTGAATTCCTTGGCATTAAGAATAAAATGTGTGTGATGTGGGCAGTGTATTTGGGTGAGATGCTTTACCTCTTCATGACCGAGCTCCATATCTGTAAAGTAGAAACTCATGCCTGAAAAAATGCTGATCTAGGAAGCACTTTACGTGGTATTTCTAACAATTATTTTCTTGCTCCATTTATGCATCTCTAACACTGTGAGTAGCTTCACTGTGGCCTCACAAAATAGAAGTGCCAAGAACAATTTTTACAAGTGAATCCTTAGTGGCTCAAAATAGCAGTATTTGTATCTGACGTGCTATCTACCAGCAATTACAGATATCAGAACAATAGACAATAGACAACAGATTATGCTTGTTATTTAAAATGTCAGCTCTAAGCACTGAATCTAGATGCACAGGCTACCAAATCGATAGATAGGAAATCCAGGTTCAACACCTAACTGCTATATTGTCCTGCTATACAACCCAATTCACCTCACTTTCTTCTTTCATCTCTTTCCTAAGTTTTAAGGGCATAAGATCCTTGTCTCTGTTTATCCATGTCCTAAATAATGACTCACTACTACAAATCTCAGTTCAGTGGGTGATTCGTTACTATTAAGAATATTTTGGAACAGGCAATGTTTGCTGCTTTTCTGCAGAGAAAGGTGAGAAGATGGACATAAAAAACCAGAGAACTTTAATATGAAGCAGAAGTAAAATTAGATACAACAACAAAGACTAATGGAAAATTTGTTTTTAACTCCTGTGGATTCACCAATTCTGTAACATATATCTTCTGAATTTATATTGTTATTCTTCAAGGCTAAAAATGCTGTCTCTCTTTAAAGTCTTTGCAAATGCAAAACTTCATTGATTTTAATGGAACATGGCCAAATGTTGTGAAGATTTTTTGACCCTCATGTTTTTCACTCTAAGGAACTGGCTTCTGTATGGTTTCTGTATGGCTTCTCAGGGATTCCAGAGCTCAAGACAGAAACATGGCAATTACAGGGCTTTTTTCTTTTTTTCCCCACCTGATTTCACCGCATTAGCTGTCTGTGATGAAAAGAACGGCACATTATTCAGTCTGTTTAGTGGCAATTGGCTCTAGAATCTTCCAGTCCATTCCCAGAGTAAGACAGTCTCATGAAGCAGTAGCAAAATATATTCTAATTTTTTTTTTTTTGCAGTAGATAAGCAAGTACCTGTCCCCATTGACCTGTAGTGAAAAATATGTTACTCTCTCTTGTGAATATTTTTTTTTTCCTGTGAGAGAGTGTGCATCCTAATCAAGGTATTCCTGCCATTCAACAGGGAGCATGCATCTTCAGAGATCTCATTTTTGCAACAAAGGACGAGAAACTGGAGGTTTCAGGTTTTGCTCTGCAAATGAGATGCCTTTCTCCATTTGGTCTTTGCCTTCTGCATTTAGAAATGCTGCAAGCAGCACCTTTTGAGAAATCTTAGGGCACTCTAAAAAGTTTTCTTCTTTATTGCCCAATTAAAAACTAATTAAGATCCTAAGACTGAAACTCATCCTTCTGTTACTATGACTGGCTCAACACTATACTGTCCATACTGCCCTCACTCTGTGAACAGGGAAAAAGCATCTCTTCCCACAGATCACATTTCTCTCTCACTCACAGCAGCTTCATACACGTCATTGCCTCAGTTGCTTCTGATTTTCCGCACTGTACTTGGTGAATCAGGTCCTATTTATGCTAATGTCAGGCTCAGTTTTATAAATATTTATGTAGGTAAGCATATTTGTTCTTATGTTTGCACTGCTGCTGCCCTTCCCCGGAGAGAAAGTGCTGTTAGTAGTGGAAAAAGCAAAACCCTTTGTTAAAGGGTAAATGTATTACTATATAAAATATAAATAATGAGCACAGTGTTTGATTTTCAGTTTCTAAACAGATGCCCATTGAATTTTATGTTCTTTGCCATTTCTGTAAGCTGTCAGGAGGCTGAAATTCCTTGGTCTTTTCATCCTATTTAGCACTAACCAAATATTGATCTGGCTTTACCACTGTACATCTTTGAAAGAAACAAAGAACAACCACTCTGAAAAATACTGAAGTAACATGAGTTAGAATACACTTTCAGCCTGATTGTCTTTCATGCAGGCGTGTCCCAGGAATGCAAAATTCACAGTGTTCTTACTTTATGGTTAAAATGAAAATTTGGTTTGGTGTCAGTACTTAGTATCAACATCTAACTGACAAACATGAAAGAAATTGTATCAGCATTTAAGACAGAATATAGAATATTTTTTTCACCCTTGACATGTTGCTGTTGCTTCATACCTTGGTAAATTCAGACTTTCTCATTTTCAGATATGGTGATAAAATGATGGCACAAGTCCACTAACCTTGAGCAGAAGGTTGTTAGTACAGTTTCCTCCTCAGTGAATCTTCTACTCTTTAAGCATACAAGAATCTTCTAGGGTAAGCAAAAGCACCAGGTTCCTCATGTAAGAAAAACAAAATAAATGCCTCCATGGTTTTAAAGTAGGGGATTGACCTCCTGTTAGGGACTGATGATGTTCTCCATTCTGCTGAAATGAATCACAAGTGGGTCTAAGGGAGTGCACTCAAGGTACCAGTAGGTGCTAATATGGAGCTATTCCTCCTCCTCTCACCGAGGATTTCAGCTGATCTGAAGGGATTTCTTCAAAAGCACTCACATGGGAATGTGTGAAAGGCAAGTCACAGAAGCAGTGCTCACTTAAATACAGCTTCTCTCAAGAGAGTGAGCACCTTGTCTTTGCCAAAGTGTGCAAGCTGCACCACTCCATATCTGAAGCATGAGATTTGCTACATTTAATTATAACTCCTGCCTGTTTGTCAAGTCAGGATTGTAAAATGCCCTCCTGCAGGGACAAGTGAGGGCAGAAGCAGTAAGTACCATTCAGATGGCAGGGGCTCGTCTATAAAATTTAGTGAGTTAAGATTTTGGGTGAGCTTTTAAGTTCAAATCTTTAGTCATGTTGTTTACTGTTGTTTTACTGCCAATGCTAATAATAAGAAACTAAAAATTACACTAGTTAGTGGGCATTTCTAAACAAAGAATGGTGCTGATTAAAAGCATTGCTGGCACCTTGCCCACTGTGTTGTGGAAGCAGCAGAAGTGTTGATTGTTATTTACTGTGTGAAACCACACGTGTTGGGTGTGAGCCAGTTCCTTAATTTCTGCTTGTTTTCCTCTGAAACTGTCATAGCGAGTAGGGGATGGGAAGAGGCTTTTGAAAATCTTCCAGTGGGAGGCTCAAAATCTGGTATGTCTTTGCTATGCCATTGGGAAACATTATCCTAACTCTTCTACAGATAGCTAAGTAGAAGCCGGACGTTTTGTGTTTTACCTGATTAGACAAGGCTTTAAAGGAGTTTTTACATGCACTTCACCAATGGATGTCAATGGAGACTGATGCTGCCAAATCCACTGACTGCCACAGTGTTCCTAGAAATGCAGACTGTTGCCATTGAGCTATAAAATTAATTTACAGCTTCTGTGACAAATGAAAATGCAACAACCTGAGGTGTTCCCCATATCTTTTGCTGAAGTAATTTTACTGTACCTTAGATCAGAGAGGAAAGATCGAAAGGAAAGTTGTCCCTTTCGACCCAGTAATTAGTGTGCTCCATTTGGGGCTGCTTTCTATCAAGTCTTCAAACATAGCTTAAGCTTTACACCTGTAATCAAATGGATAAATTCACAGGAAGATTTTAGTGTAGGGACAAAAGATTATCTGAGGTAACCATCCCTAACCATTTCAGAAGTAGCACCTTTCATCCCATACAGCTTCTATAAAGACTGGAGAAAATACTTCTTCACCTTCATTAGAACTAACTCTCCAGGCTCATAATTATATTTGAGTATGCAAGACTAGAGTATGTTCTGATCTATAAAGATTGATTCTGCAAAAATTGAAAACAGTAGCAAGCTGTTTTAACATGAAATTTTGGCCTTCTTGATGTAATCAAATAAATCTGACCTGAGACATAATTTTGGTTAACATATTTCATCATTCATCACTGTTTTATTACAGCATCTTTCTATAGGATTGCACAGAAGTTGTTTTTAAAAATGAAAAAAAAGTTGTCTTTTTTCAATAAAGAAAAGGTACTGTGAAAGTATTTTTTAATAGCTCACTCCTGAGAAAACTAGCATGAGAAACCAAGTAACAAAAAACCAACAAACAAAAACACACAAAAACCCCACAAATAAACAAACAAAACCCCACAAAACCAAACAAACAAAAAACAAAAACCAAAACCAAAAAACACCCAAAAAAGACAAAACAAAGAAAACAACCCCCCCCCTAATTTTATTTCAATAGACAGGAGGTTTAATTAATCACTGACCCCTTTCCTGATAACACAAAAAATAGAAGTGACAATTAAAAACACCAGTGGTTTTCAATACTGTTCAATTGAACATAATTTATTTATTAGAGAAAATCAGTGAAAATCCATCAAGGCAGAAATAGGTCATTATAAATACATTCATAGGTATAACATATATTGTTGTACATAGCGGGAACAATATTCCACAGGTGACAAGCATATTAATGATGGCCGTAAAATTAAATTTTTCATAAAAGTAATTTCAAGTAGTGTAATAAGTAAAAAATAAAACCTGTCTGGTATTTTGAGATTTTACAGTTTCCACTCTGAGTATCTTCATGTGTCTTACACGTATTAATATCCTGGGACTCTCAACCCTCCTACGAAGTAGGAAATGCTTCAGTGATGTACTAATTAATCTTCATTTTACTTCAGGAAGGCATTTTTAGAACAAAAACTACATTAAATTATTTCAGCTATAACTGTATTTTAAGTACACTTTGTCCTATACTTTTCATGTGTTCTACTTTAAATAGCCATAGTATAATTTTGAGCGGGAAGTATGCTGAAATGAGGGGAAACAAATACTGGATTTAGTTAATTTCTTGTTTGTCTGGTATACCCAGATCAGCATTATCTTAAAAGTTTTTTGTTTATCACTACAGTATTAACAAATCACTAAGACAATTATAGAATATCAATTTCAAAATGTTTAGGAAAGTTAGCAAAGTATTTCAGTCACTTAAACGAATACAAATTGATTAAAGTAAAAAGATCATGTTTCTGAATTGTTGGAGGAATTTTCTTCTCTCATAAAGTTAACTGATATTGTATTAATGGATAGGAAGCATGAAGGAAGCAGCTCTATTTATTGGTAGAATAGCTGGTAACCTGGCTACTAAACCAGTATAAAAAGTTATAAAACTAGATGGCACTCTCTCCTCTCTGAAATAAAGAAACATCTTTCTTACCTATGCTGTGTGTGGTTTATGTCTTTAATCTAAGTTGCTAAACCATTTTGAAGCCTTATGGTTTCATTGCACGGATTGACCACAGAACAAACATTTTTCCTTTGAACCTCTTTTGTTTCCTCTGCTGCTGACTGGGCACTCAGCGTTCAAAATTTTCTTTTATCCATCTCCTCCATGGCAGCCCTGCTCTCCTTCCTGTCTCCGCACATTTCTTCTTCATGAACAGCAGCTCCTTCAACAGCTTTGCAGAAGGGCAGGTAAAGGGCTGGACTTGTTCTGTCACAGCATAGGCCTGGACAGACCCCAAAATGATAGGTATAAAGAGAATAAAAGCAATTGTAATCTTCTTGAGACAGCCTGAGATGCTGTCCTGCCAATCATCCTCCTAGTCCTTTGACAAACTGGCTTTTATAGAAGGTAAACAGCAAAGCTCAAGGAGCACACAGAGTTGGGTGAATAGAGCCAAAGGAGGTATCTCTTTTGTAATCACTGCAATTATCTCATACATTCAACGGTTTCCTAAAAACTTCCTCAAAGCTCCCATGTGATGTGCTGAGTTGTTGAATGATTAATCTTTACAAAGGAAATTAAATGTTTCTATCATTCACCTAGTTTCAAAAAGAGGTGGTAAAATGCAGCAGCCCAAATACTGACAGTGCAGCAGTCCAGAAGGTGCCAGTTCAAAGATGCTGATCAGAGAAATGACTGTCTAGAAGAGATTACAAAGATACAGGGTTTTTTTTTCTTTTAATTGATAGAAGAAGCAACTCCTTGATATTTTACCAACACATAAGGAACAATACACTGCTTATAGTTCAACCTTTCTGAATTTGTTGCTCTCTTGGGGATATCTATGGCAGGTAAACAGCTGCTCTTTTCTCCCCACATCATCTTATGTTACTTCTTCAAGAAGTATTTAGAGCAAAGGAAATGAAAAAAAAAAAAAGGAGCACAAGTATTGTGCATTAATACAGATTTTCAAATCTGTATTAATGAAGAAAGAAAAATATCTTTTGAACTGTCTGACTATTCCCAGGTTATTTTTCCCAGTCTTAATTTCTAGTACTTTGTTCAGCCACATTTCAAGTATTTTGAGAGAGAGAGGTTTTCTCTGAATTACTTTTTTGAGGCTGCTTCACAGGCTAGTTCATGGCATCTCTTTTAAGCGTATCTTTTAAGATCTTTTTCAGACTGCACTTGCTTTTTCTTTAATGACTTCAAAACCTTTCCCCCAGAAACGTCATTTTGTTTGCATCATTTACTTTAAAGTCCTGCTGGAGTCATTTCACTTTTATTGGCTGATGCAGGGTTTTTATCACAGTCTTGGTGTTTCCTCTGTGTTGGCCAGTACTGTGAACAGAACTCCAGCAATGCCACCCAGCCCATTTTCAAAAGGACAATTTACGATGTATTCTGCATTTTAACTGAAAAAAAAGCCAGTATCAAAAGTGAGCCCTGTATTCCAAAAGTACTTTCAGGACAGAAAGTTGGTCACATAGCACTCACCTCAAACTAAAAAGGCAATTAAATCTATTCCTGATGAATATAGCAAGGACAACTCTATTTATACTTACTACAGAGAAATGAATTACAAAATTACAAATTAAATAAATTACAAATTTATTTATTCCCAGCATGCAGCTCTAAGGCTGGTCAAAATTTCAGCTTAGCCCTGTCGATATTTGGTAAATACATCTTTAATGCTAAAAGTATCCCAAGTAAAATGAATATTTTACAATACTGATGAATTAATGTGTTGGATTTTAGAAATGAATTAAAGAAATTAAATCATTACCTTTCTTAGGGGGAAGTATCAGATCAGATTCAACAGCATGAGTAGAAGAGGGTGCTGCCACACCCAGATCCATCCAGCAGAGGCTGAAGATGTATTCCCATTAGGCTCACACACACAGAGCACACATACATCACATGTATACCTGTATATATGGCCAGCCACACAGGTCACAGACAGACACACAAAGCAGCCACATAAACACAGGCAGTGCCAGTGGCTTTCATCCTGCTGGATTCTGTGTTTGAGCAAGATGAAGGTCTAGTGATGCAAGTACACACATATATGAGGGACCTGGGGGTGTTGGTGGATGGCAAGTTGCATATGAGTCAGCAGTGCCCTGGCAGCCAGGAGGTCTAATCCTGTCCTGGGGGGCATCAGGCACAGCATCACCAGCCGGGCCAGGGAGGGGATTGTCCCACTCTGCTCTGCACTGGGGTGGCCTCACCTTGGATATTGTGTGCAGTTTTGGGCACCACAGTAAAAGATAATAAGCCGTTAGAGGGTGTCCAAAGGAAGACCATGAAGATGGTGAAGGGCCTTGAGGAGAAGCCGTATGAGGAGTGGCTGAGGGCACTTGGTCTATTCAGCCTGGAGAAGAGGAGGCTGAGGGGAGATCTCACTGCAGTTACAACTTCCTCATGAGGGGAAGAGGAGGGGCAGGCAGGGATCTTTTCTTTGTGGTGACCAGTGACACGACCAGAGGGAATGGCCTGAAGTTGTGTCAGGGGAGGTTTAGGTTGGATATTAGGAAAAGGTTCTTCACCCAGAGGGTGTTTGGGCACTGGAACAGGCTCCCCAGGGCAGTGGTTGCAGCACCAAGCCTGAGAGACTCAAGAAGCATTTGGATGACACTCCCAGGCACCTGGTGTGACTCTTGGGGTTGGTCTTGTGCAGGGATAATAGTTGGACTCAATGTCCTTGTGGGTTCCCTTCCAACTAACCATATTCTGTGAGATAGATACATATGTATGTACATACATACACAAATATGTACAATTGTAGATCCCTCCAGCAGTCAGGCTCAGATTATGGGGCTCAGATGCCCAGTAACTGCTTCTAGATACCAGCTGCTCCAGTTGCTGGCATCTGGGCATAAAAGTTCTTGAGGCTGCAGTCTCACTAGCTGCTACAGGCTGTCTCATGCCCACACACAAAGCTGGCCCTTTGTCCCCAGTAGTCAACCCCACCATGTGTTACCTTTGGAGACCCACTCACATCCTTCCAGGCTTCCAGGTCATGTCACCAGCTTACCTGCTCATCCACCTTGGTATTTGCTAGCACCCACCCATTCACTCACACCCCTGCATGCACTCCAGTTGCCATACCAGAGCCACACAAACTCTCCAAACCATGGTCTGATCCCAGCTGCTGCCCTCATACCCCTGTACACAGCTTGGAGAGCCCTCAACCAGAAGTAGTTGGAAAGCAGCTTAATAAGACAAGACAGGTCAGGTACAGGGCATGGCCAGACAAGCAAACTGACCAGCTAACCATATACATGGGACTTTATTTTCCCACACTCATTCCTCACTGAATCACCTAAATCCCTTCCTTTCCCCATCTTTAGTTCCCCAGAATGCTCTTCCCCTGCATCCCATAATGTATTTCCAACCCTGGGGCAACAATCTTCCTCTGTCGAAGCATTCACTCACCTTGATGTCCTGACAATATGAGGATGAGTCCCTCCTGGGAGAGCCTGGGAGGGGCCAGGACATTCTGTTCCTTTGTCATGATCAGCAATTTGAGTTTCCACTTACTTTTCTGCCTCTGTGCCCCTCTGGGCTTGTGGAGCTGCGCCTTTGATGGGCTGATGGTTCCTGGGATATCCCGGGAGCAGACACAGCAGGCATTAATTGGGCTTCCCAACCTGCCATAGTCTCTCTGTTCCACGGTGCATGTGCAGAAAAACTTTCACCGCATAACCCAACAAAACCCAGCATATAGCCAGGGGTTTATAAAATACAAACAGTTTTTATTAAGTGTAAATAAAATATAAACAAGTTTAGTCGAGAAGTGTGTTAGGTTGTGTTACAGTTTTCTGCTCTGCCTGAAGTACATTCATTGGTCTGCAGACATGGCTAAATCATTTTATATTGCGTCAGCTGGGTATTAGCTAAATTTCAAAGCTGTAAGGCATAGTAAAAGTCAATTTCTGCATTGGTCCTGGAGGAATAAGGCACAGCAGCCACTGAATTCTCTTCATCCTGTGTCCACAGGTCAGGAGATTTTTAGATAAATTTAGTGTATAAACTTCTCCTAAAATTTTGCAGGTTCAGGTCCACATCAGGATGTTATCCACTACCATTATTTGCAATGAAATGAAATACCTAGCAAAAATAAAACTTATTTTCCTTAATAGCATACATGCTTGCTTATATAATCCTTGAATAGTTTTCTTTAATGTCTAAACAAATTAATTTCCAGCATTGCTTCTGCTTGCCAACTGAAGATCACCCCTTTCTCATGGCCCATGGGTGCTCCACTTGCTTTCAGAGCAGCAGATTTTCCTGTTTGCCATGAGCACTTACCCTATCAATGTACCATGGTGCTATCACTTACGCTGCCTTATGCTGACAATCCTGAATTGCACCTGTTTTTTTCAAGGAAAAGCTTCTCTCCTTGCATCCCTTATCTGACTTATGCTATAGAAACAGCACAAAGGAAGATCTGACAGAGTGAGAATGCAGAAGAATATTAGGTAATATGTTCTTTCATGCTTTTCACAGAATGTGGCAACTCTTAAAAGTGAGGTGGGATTTTGGATCTGTCTGACTGGAAATTTGCATCTATCTTATGCCTTCTTGGTTTGATCTTGGACTGGTTTTTTCTGACATATGGGATAATATTTGGTGATAGTCTGATTAAAAGTTATCTGTGAAGGAATTTCGGGAAGGGAAGAAAGGATTAGGATCTAGAAAAGATTTTGAGATGTGGGGATTTGGAGGGGAGTTCTTCCAAACAGGGGCTATGTCAAATAGAGCTTGGTGCCCTATTGCATGTATAAAGAGAAAAGAGACGGTCAGGAGCAAGGCAGCAGTAAGAGGAACTCAGAAACTTTGGGGAGAGCTCTCCCTTTGGAGAGGAATGAGTGCAGAGATGATGGGGAACAAGATCCCCATCCCTTCAGTGGAACTGAGGTGCTCCAGAGGAGCCCAATGGATTGGCAAATCTGGGAAAAGAGAGCTCAGGCTACCCTGTGTCGGAGGCAAACTGCTCTGGGGGAACATGGTGTGATTCTTGAGGTGTCCTGCACAAGGCCAGGAGTTGGACTCAATGATCCTGATGGACACTTCCCAGCTCTGAATATTCTATGAATCTCTGAACTTTACCACCCCTGCTCAGGCAGTTGACCTATCTAAACATGACATGCATGCATTTTTCCTGACCCAGCAGCTTAATCATAACTGCACTTAAAATCATACTCATTTCAACAAGCTCAAACCATTTCTTAAGGTGACATTGCTTGTTTGAGAGAACTTTTTCTCCTCACCCTGCTACTTTTTTAACTACTAACCATCCTGGTTGCTACGGAGCCATTACCTGAACAGCAACACTGGGAAGCAGTTATTCTGTGATTTGAAGTGAATTTTAAAAACACATAGAGGCTATTGAGGGTCAGAGATCTATACTGAGGTGGCAGTTGGTGAGACTTTTAAGTGTGGTTCCATTTGGATCGAATGTCTTATCTGTACAACAAATACCCAGTGGGCTCATCTGCTGCAGTACAACATCTGATCAGCGCTGTTCTGGCAAGACTTTAAACTGGAAGTCACACTGATATCACTGTGTCACCTTTGAGAATGAGATCTGTCTGGTGTTTCTCCTTCTTCTAAGGCATGTGAGATCATGCTAGACATTTTTCACCAAAGTCCTTACCTTTTCCATCCTCAGAGAGATTTCTGTACCTTAGTTTCTTATGTTTTTTTGACACACACTTTGCTTTGGAGGAGGATCATGATAGGAGTAAATTGTGAACTGTCAGTGGAGTTGTTCCAGATAATTTATATAATGCTTAAATATTTTAGTGAATGAATTTTCAGATCACCTGAGTTTCCTTGTGGCTGATTTTTTTCTATTAGCCTAGAAAAAACACTATACATTTCAAGTATAAACCACACTGATAATATACATTACTGTATCCAAGCAAACAGAATACTTCTACCTGATAAAACATTGGCTAATGGTTTGCTGATCATTTTGGTGAGTAACTGTTCTACATAGCTGCTGCTGTCTTCCCATAGAAGGCCAATATAGGCTAAAAGCACATCAATGAGCACTGATTAAGCACCAAATATATATGGAGTTTTTCTGAGTAAAACTAGGTGTTTAGTCCAAAAACACTAATTATGTTTCTTAGTGAGAGAAATTCATTTGGTATTGCAACCCATGTGCATTTAAAAATTATAATTTGGTTCCATTTTCTGCAAAAATGAAAATCATCAGAAGGCCTACATTTCAATCACATACATCAGAACAAGCATTAGATACAGCAAATTTAAATCAACCTTAGGTATGCAGCTTTGGAACTTGGGAGTGCATAAAAGTAGAAGTTAATTTGTATAAACCTTACAAGCATTAAAGCCTAAAAAACCCCCCAAGCTTCAGAACATCTTGTCTCAAGTCCCTAACCCACACACTGTCCTGGTCAGTATGTTCCTCTTCATAATTGCAAATTATCCAACAAGCCTCTCACCTCATCCCTTGGCAAAGCTCTACCACATACATAGTTATCCGAGAGAGTTTAATAGCACATATTTTCACTGAAATTAAGGGCTGTCTCAAGCATTACTGCACTTCAGGGTACCAAGAAAAGTGAAATGTTTTTTCAAGCATCTGACATAAGCTTACAGAACTCAGACTGTGGCCACCAAACTTTGTTAATTTGTCTGTCCCTATGAAGATTTTTGGTTCCTTTAGCTCTGCTACTGCTTTTCAGGTGGGCTGCTATTAGATCTTCCCTTAGCAATGGCCTAGACTAAAGAAGCCCAGCTCTCAATCTCTCTGTGTGTTTTTATCCCTAGTAGTGGTCATAACTTTCTGCTGATCTCTCTTCAATTCCTCCACACCCCTGAGAGGGCCCCCAGACTGTCCCAAGAAGAGAGAGATAGTAACTTTTCATCCTGCTGGCTTTGTATCAGTAGGTGGTTTATTTTAATTGTAGTAAGAATGTTTTGTTGGCTCACACTCAGCTTGAGTGTGACCTCATGTCCCTGTAACCCCATGTCCTGTGTGGCAGTGCTGCCGTGCAGCCACTCTCTTCACATCTGGTAGTGGGAAAAGGGCAGATTTCTTCCCAGGTGTAGAACACTGAAATTCCTGTTGAGCCTCATGAGGTGTCTGATGCCCTGCATTTTGTTATTAATTTGGCCTAGATTATGTTATTAAATACAGACCATTTGTTAAATTCTCATACTGTACTGGTCAAAGCTCAATCATACTCAATATGATACTGGACTGGGCTATAGAATGCCACTGTAGGTTTAGGTTTGGGAATTTTTCATAGCATTAGCTTTGAAGTATAAGCATGATATTTCAAAATTATGTATATATTCTTCTATCAAGTTTTGTGTTTGTGGTAAATTTAAATCTGCAGTCAGAATAAAAGTACATGCAAAAAGAGAAAATATTATCGGTTATTGATAATTAAATCAATGGACATGAACATATATCTAAAATGAAGCAGTACAAATACTGACAGCAGATGAAGCAAGGGACAGAGAACCTATATAACCTATATAACTATAACTGTATAACTATAACTATACAAGAGTTTAAAATATATTCCAAGTTGCTAAAGCTCCAGCTTTATTCATCAATACAAAATCGTTTGTTATGCAGGCAGAAGTCAGCTTGGAGTTTTTCTCTCATTCATTCTCTTTCCTTCATTTAACTATCTTTCTTTTCTGTATCTTTTTGGTTTGCCTCTTCTCTAAAAAGAGTGTTGATTAGGTAGGAAAGAAGAACCCATCTATTGGAGTATTCTTAGAGAGACAGCTTAGAACAGCAGGAGGCTTGTAAATAATTTACAGCTTTTGGAGTGGTTCATAAGACCATGAGCTGAAAGTCTAATGTCTCAGCAGCAAAATTGCAAGCAAGCAAGATCATCAAAAGGCAGAATCATATTTATTATTCTCTGTCTCTTCCTTCTGTCAGTTTATATTATTTTCTCTTTAAAAGACGGAGCATTGGACTCAGTTCACAATAAACTTTCCCTCCTTTTTATTTGCCAAAAGGAAAATACATTAATGCAATTTTAAAAGATTGTCAAACAAATTTGCTGTAGCAAAATTAATTATATACAGATCAAGGAAAAAATATAGGAAATAGTTTAAATAAGCCTCACATATATCTTTCAAACTATGTAATTATTTTCCTCTCTTTTATAAGAGTTTAATGAAAGGTTAGATAGATTTTTTTAATTATAGTTGGTACAGAAGTCAGCAATAACTTGAAATAAAGCCATGGGGCATACTTAACAATTACAATATTTAATCTCTTTCACTGGACTGCAGAAATCTCCTGATAAACACAATAAAGCCAGATTTATGAGTCAAGAAAAGTGCAGGCTTGGAGGTAAATTATCTTGGCTACAGATATTTTTAGAATAAAATTATTTAAGATCAGGAGTATTCACTGTCATGTAGAGTCTCAGAGGTAAGATCCAAGCCAGAGAAAGAAACGTTTGAACTGATATTTCTGGTAAGAGTAATTGGCCAGCATCACAGATTTTTAATGAATGTCCTGAAGACACCATTATTACAGATGTTCAAGGATGGAGAAGGTAAGGTGTTACCAGCAATGCTGAGGCAAAGGACAGAGGAAAATACAGAGGGTCAACCTAGAGAAACTCAAACTGTAATTCCTGGCTTTGCTAATAAATAATTCTCTGAAAGTAGGTTGCCTTTTCAAGCAATGATTCTTTCAAACAGTATGGTGATAGTAGAGCTTATTAAGTGACAGAAAAAAAGTACTACCTTTAAATGAGGTATGTAGATCACGTATTTCTCTTAAAAAAAGGCTGCTAACATATTTTGAACTAAGAAAACTAAATTGGACAGACTTTTACAGAGTAGCTTTAATTCTCCTCTAACATCACATTCAAATGTGATCAGGAATTGGGAGTTTTAATCTTCACAGCCTCAGACTAAAGACTGACAGAGTTGGAGTTGCTGGCATTTCCTGTAAAAAAAGGGGCAAGTATGCCTTGCGAAAATGAGTATAGTTTGAATGTCTTTGTCATTCAAGGAAAAGAGAAAAAAATTGCATTTCATGATAATAAGCCACAGAGTTAGATAAACTTTAATGCTCATTTTGTCATTCGTTTATTGTCTTAACAAAAAAAAAGGCAATACTTGACCTACACAAATTCAAATATGAAGGTTCTCTCTAAATCCTTCAAAATGTGCCTAGCTATTTTTTTTTTGTCTGAAAAAAATTACCAGCAGAGCAGAAAGAAGCCACTGCTTCTTTTTCTGAATTCCAAAATAATGCATTATCCTTTCATATTCCCTCCCATCTCAAGGGGAAGGCTATGTTATTCTTCCTTGTACAGGTCTGGGAATGACATAGATTATAAACCAATGCATGCTTGGAAGAGCAATTTATAAAATACCTTTGTTACATTTTCTACATTCAATAACTATAATGTTGTATCAATGAGTACCTGAACAATTCACTGATGTTTTCTTTATTGTGCTTCAAATCCAAGTTAAAATAATCCTCTCTTGCATGCATTGATAGAGCTTCAGAAGGCTTCCCATAGGAATACAAACAATGTAGTAGAATCATAAAATCAGAGAATCTGCAAGGTTGCAAAAGGCATCGGAAATCAAGTCCAATCATTAACCCAGCACTGCCAAGTCTACCACTAAACCATGTCCCTAAGTGATTCATCTACACACTTTTAAATATCTTCAGATGGTAACTCAACCACTTCTCCGGGCAGCCTGTCCCAATGTTTGATAACCCTTTTGGTGAAGAAATTTTCCCTCATATTCAGTCTGAACCTCCCTTGGGCCAACTTGAGGCAATTTCCTCTTGTTTTATTGCTTGTTACTTGAAAGACCAACTGTAAACCTGCTAGGAACTGAAGAGACACTGGCCTATCTGATACAGTCATTTTGGGAAGCTGGAAAAGCAGGAGGAGATGATTTAGAATGCCCTCACACCCAACGACATGACAGGCATGGAGATGTCTCCTCGGTTAATGGATTGCTCTTTACCTGATGAAGGGTAGAGATGATAAATCCATGTCACTGTTCCTCCTGTTCCCCAAAGGCTTTGTTTTGAAAGGCAGTCTGGCCCAACAGCCAGTACGTATCTGTTCTTACAGAGACCTGTGCTCTAGTTCTGCCTCCATCGGTGACAGCCCCTATGGCTCTGAACAAGTCATTTTGTACATCTGTGTCTGACACAGCTGTTTGTCTGTCTGCTTGAGCAAACACAATTGTGTCTTACTGTGTGCTTGCACATGCTCAGTTATGGCGAAAAGCTGATTTTGGCTGAGGAAAGTGACATAAAATGAAAATAATCCCAGATCTACGAATCTGACTTGCATTGCTGAGATGGTGCATTTCTCTCAATTAGCAAGATTACACTATTTGTTTCTTAGCCGAAGCTGTCAGAACTGTGTCTTATTGGTTTTTATTTAATTGAATAGAAATATCATTTGTCCTCATAGGAAAAGCTATTACTACACTGGTAAACCATGTTACACTGCTCTTTATCTTCATTTAAAGCCATTTCCTTTCCCCAGTTTAGGACTTGGAGCATATATATGTTTGAGCCCTCAGTCCAAATAGCATGGCAATTGACAAAAATAAATGTATGAACCTTAATACAATTTGTATTTTTTTGCTTACCTTTGTTTCTAAAAATCCTTTCCTTCTAAAGAGCATAACAGGCTTTTTTTTTAGCCTCTCCATTAAAGAAGGAATTAAGGCAAAAGAGGAATTAAGGGAATTGCCCAAAATCATCTCCGACTGGCAAATTCAGGACTAGAAATCAGCTGTCTGGTCTTCGATATGTATGTGCAACTTCATAAACAATACCATATTCCTTCTTCTTTTCCTACCTCTTTACATAGTCATATTTGTAAAGTCACTGCTCTAATAATCTTTTTTCTTCTCATTCACTTCCTTTAATTCTTTTGTAGTCACTCCACTCTGACACTTCGTGTTTATTCTTTCCTACATATATTGCAGTTCATGAAAAAGATGTAACAAAGCAAAAGGTTCTGCAAAGTTTGAATAAGACTTTCAGTGGCACTGTCTTTTGCATTCATTGAATATAACTCTTCCAGTAGAATTTTCCTGCACGTTCTGTCACGTGTAACTGTTCACATTCCTTCTTGATTTCCTGCAGCTGCAGGAGTGACCACCCACAGCCTACAGGTGACACCAATAGCTCCACCCACTGCAGAAGAGAGTTTGCTGCTCCTTGTGTCACTCAGTTCTCAACTGAAGTTGAGATATATAGCACAGAAGGAATTTTTGTCTCATGGGAATTCTTTAGAAAGATATTTCATTGTGATAAACATTTAATGTCTTAATATTTGATTCAAAGTGCAAGGTCACGCATGTTAAACTATCAGTCACGTACCTGTTGTGTATGGTCTCATGAAAACAGGTGGACTGGACCACATTGGATGGTATTCATTTCTTGTCTTTCACTTTATTTTCCAGGAGTGTCCCAGTGGTGTTGTCAATGAAGAAACCTTCAAAGAGATTTACTCCCAGTTCTTTCCACAGGGAGGTGAGTACTTGGCAGACACAATTAATACTACAGAATACTTTTTAGTTCCTAAGTCTGACAAAAAAGCCTGCTCAAATGAACAAGATTGTTGTCTCAAGCTCTGTCTGAACTCATGGGGTACTTCCTTAATGGTTGGACACATTTTAAAGTATATAATTCTGAGTGAAACGCCATGTTATCTACAAGAAGTCAGGAAGTTGCTACCTGTGCATGGATTGTGTTGAAAATAAAGTTTCTCTGAGTAGGTTATTTCTTTTTAAACTTACTAAACAGCCTTCCCCATTCTCTTTTATTCCAAAAAAACCTTATACAGTAGGAGGAACTGTCGGAGGCGCTACAAGTGCCCTCTAATGGCAGAATCCCCTTTAATTCTATGGGGTTTCTTTTCATAAATGGGGGCCTTTTTTGCTAACCTTGATTTCAATTAACTGATTTCCAGGGTGTTAATAGTTTCTTTATCTCCACTATATTTTAGTGCAATGAAGGTAACACAAAAATGGATAGCACCTTTTTTTTTTTTCCTTGAACCATGGGGGGTTTTTTTTAGTTTTGTTGTTCTCTTTTCTTCCTCTTGCATATGCTATTCAATCATCCCTCTTCATATTCTCCTACAGCCCTTCAGTTCTACCTACCTCTTCAACTTCTCTAATAGCTCTTCAGACTTATATATTTTTCTGGAACTGTTCAGAATTCCTTCTTTTCACTTTTATTTAAAAACTCACACTTAATTGGTTGGGAAAAAAAAAAATCCATTAGTTTTATTTTGAATAAAGACTTAGAAGATAAAGAGCAGCATTTGGTGTGGATTACCATCTCTGAAATCCTTAACAAGTAGGCACACTCAGTAGTGATGAACAAAAGAGTAAAAGGGTTGACCTGCCTGCTGATTATTTCTAGATCTAAACTTTCAGACCAAGCGAACAATTACAGTTTCAGATATTATATTTTGTAGTCACCCTGGCAAGTGAAAATAATTCTATCCGTATGATTTATTACACCTTTATTCCACTACTATGAATAATTTTTTTTAAGTCTATGATATTTCCTATTGTTGCACCCAAAATTGTTATGGGCAAAGAGAAAGCATACCTGTTCTAAAAGTATAGTTTAAACATATTGTGAGAGTAAGTGTAATCTCAAAAGTTTTGTAATGTTATTAGTCCAGATCTAATTGTTACAGAGAAGAAAATTTATTAATGTAGTTAAAATGGATATATACTGGATGCCTAGTTTCTACTTGTATTCCTGGTGCTAATGCTGACCCTTCTACTGCTCCTCTGGGCATTTAGGGAAGTGGCATCACTTGGAGGAGGAAGTGGGGTCTGCAGTGGACTGTCAGCATTTGGACTCCTTCTCCAGGAGGAATAGGATGTTTATGTTGGTGCTTTCTTCTTCCTCACTCTAGGATTTACCTGGAGTCATTTCTGCACGTTCGCTAATACGTTTTTAAGGCTTTCTTCTCATCCATTGATTGACAGCTCAGCCTTACACCCAAATCTACTATAGGTGGTGACTTTTACATGTATTATATACTATTTCTTTGTTCTCTTTGCTCCCTGTAGCCAGTTTTCTCCAGCTCCATACTCGCTTTTCTTTAACTGACCACAGCTAAGTTCTTTATAGCTCCAGTGCCAGCCTGTGCCCCATTCCTTCTCATCCCACACCTGCTGTCCTCTGTGCTGTATCCCACCTCTGCTGCCCAAAGCAAAAAGCTCTCTTCTCTGCATCATTGTGTTAGGGTTGAAAATATCTGCTTCTACATAGAATAACTGCCTGAGTCTGCTACCCTGTATACAGCTATAGTTGCACCATGAAATTAAAACCAGTAATCAGTTTGGGAGGCTGCTGTCACAGCTAGACCGTGGGAAGTAAAACTGCAAACAGATGAACCTCTCTCCTGGGGCAAGCTCCCTATGAAACTGTGGCTGCTTAGTAGCAATGGCTGAACTACATCACCAGGTACATGGTTAGACTGTTGCAATCTCAGTAATGCCATGACTCAGACTGCAATAAGGGAGCTATACTTTTTGGGAAAAGAAAACCAACAAACCAACCAATAAAACAAACACAAACTTTTTTCTTCTGGCTTCATTTAATTAAAAAAAAAAAAAAGTCAGATTTTTAGCAGTTTAGAAAAGTACTGAATCCAGGTAATTCACTCATCCGTAACAGATGTTGTTGTGTACTAGTGAGAGGATTTTTTGCTTTCTTAATAAAGCTGTTTCAGACATCTCAGCAAAGAGCACTGAGAAGTGACTATCAGAAGCCATCCCCTTCCTCTCCTCATCCTCCACACAGTGGTGTACAGCCTTAGCAGTACATAAAGACTGCACAAATGAATGTGAAAGCCTTATGTAGTTTTTCTCAGAAGTTCAGGAAGAATATTCAGTGGAAGCAGCAAAAGAGCTGAATGGTCCTTGGAAGAGTAACAGCTCACACCAATAAACCTGTAATTTCTATGGACCCACTGAGTCTTGAACTGTTTATGTGGGGTTTGTGCTGTTTTGTAGGTGCGTGTGTTGACTTTTGCCAATTCTGACAAGTATAGGAGTTCTTTGTTCCTCACATTAGTCAAAGTATTTTCAAAGCCGAATTAATTGTCTGTATTTACATATCCCTGCATGGTTACAACAGGGTAAGATCCTAATATTTAAGTGTCTAGTTAAGCAGCCAGAGATTTCTTAAATCTGTGAATGTATTGCCAAAATTGTGTCCAGCTGAGGCCTTTAAATTTCAGTTGTGCTTAAAATGTTTCATGCATATCTGAATATTAAAGAGGGAGAAAAAAAAAAAGTTTGAAAGTTGTCCCCAAATTAAGACATGTGTCTTACCTGTAGATCTGGGCTCCAGTTATCTATGTAATGCAAAATCAGGTACAACATGATGTATCATTCCAACAACTCATATCTGAGCAAACAGAATGATGTTTGTAAGATTAAGCTTCAGGGCAAAGTCATTTTTCAATGTCAACCCGTACATTATTTCATTTGGCAATTACTTTCAAGACTGTCCAGGGCAAGGTACAGGACTACAAATAGGACAAGAGGCCAAGAGTAACAAAGGAGATGACAGTAAATTGCAGTAAAAACAATGTATTTTAAAAGGCAGAAGTAGCTTTGTAAAAAGCTTTCCATGCCAGAAAGCGCACTGCAGTAACTTTTTAGAAAACCTCTGCCATCCAGGTGAATGAGTAGGCCCTGCATGCATGCACTGGATCACATGAAAAATAATAGGATTTTTCTTCAGCCAGGCAGGTTGTAGATAAGAATCCACACACGGGATAATTATTATACTCCTCCAGCACTTATGAACAAAACAGATCATGCTCGTAGTTTGATAAGCCGTATTCTTCTATGTATAACGACTACCATTTTTTTGCCTCTGATGTTTAAAATGCTTTGATGGTGTTTTTCAAAGGAATTCTGACTTAATATCTGTTCCTGTCTTAACCTGTCAAAGGAGCAATTTATCCTACTACTTCTGATATCAGTTCCCTGAAAAGAAAAAATATTTAATTTAAAAACTTAAGATTTTGTCTAACATGATTAATGTTCAAGATTTAGGAGGGCAGGAGCAGGGGGAAATTGCACCAAGTAGCTCTAATTAAAAAACTAGTGTACTTTATCCTGCTGTGGTTTTGAAGGCAAAATTTCAGACCAGAACTGCTTGAACAAACAACTTTGAAGAAGGCTTTTGATTTGCTTTTTTTTTTTTTTTCGGAGGTGTTATCAGAAAGAAAAAGTTCTTTAACTAGAGATGGTTTATTTTCTATATAAAATCACACAAAAAGTAGAGTATATTGTATCATGTACGGGCAACAAACAGTAAAATACCTTTGTGTTCACCCTTGTATTTTCTGTATATCTACAAAAAATAATCAGGAATATTTCAGATATTTTTAAAAATGAATGCCAAGAGAATGGGAAGTTATTTAAAATTTAGTTTGCAGTAATTATACCTGTATTACTTTTTTTTTTTTCCTTGAGGATGATTTGCATAGTATATTCTATTGCACAGCAGAAATCTCAGTAGATTATTGAAAATATGACTATTAAAATCTCAAATACAAATTGAAATCAACATATTTTTCAGTTAAAGTGTGAATTTTTCTGCTAGGCAGTTCTTAAGCAATTACATTTATGACTGGATACATGGAAGAATGAATGACTGTCTCAGTAGTGTCGGCTCTCTTTTTAATTCTCTGAAAATGTATTGACTGACACGGTTTAAAGGCTGCATTCTTTTTCTTCTTATGATAATTTCCCATCATAGAAAATTGACATACTGAAGTAAGACCAGAGACTTTTCTTACAAATGGCAGGTCTTAATCTGTGAAGCACAAAATTTTGAGTCTGGTATATTTAGTTCTTTGGACTCATGGTGGCATTTCAGGTGAGTGACCCAAGACTGACACCCAGTTTAATACAAAACAGTATTTTGGGCTGTGACAAATAAAGGTTTTCAGGATTGATATGAAAGATAAAATAGTGCCAAGAAATCATAAAAAAGGCATCCAGCACTGTTGAGGTTTTTCCATGATGGAGAGATGTTTGTTCTGCAAAGGGAACACTGATTTTATAGCACTTCTCCCTTTATTAAAGGTTTGTGAGATTAATCTTAATTAACCTAAACTTCCTGTAAATCTATGAAGTAGAAAGAGCAAAGCAATGAGTATTAAAAGCAAACAAAACCTCATCCTACATTAGTTTGCATGGTTTTGAGGGAGAGAAAACACTGAGGAAAGATGACTTCCCATAACGCCAGGAGCTTGTACCTCACATCCACAGGGTGTGGTCTAGTAAGTTCTCTCCTCACAATATATTACTTTTGGAACAGGATGTGCCTCTCAGAAGGCATTCAGTGGAAATAGAAATATTAATCTTTACAATAAATCAGAGTCTTGACAGGTTTATATTGATTGTGTTTGTTTCTAAAATGAGTCAGTAGGCACTGGGGAGTAGGTTTGAAAAGTATACAAATAATCAGTGAAGGGATCACTTGTTTAAGGCTGTCTTTCAGAGTCCTACTGACCATTTAGTCAGTCACAGCCAGTTTTCCCAAGGTTTTCAAGCACCAAGCCCTCATGCAATGATCATGGGAATTAAGCAGCAAAGAATCTGCTTCTCAGGAGAGGGTTTTCTCTCGCCTGTGGATTAGCATATGAACTGATCACAGCAGGATCTTTCTGACGAGATCAGCTTCAACCTGGGACACAGGTCTGACTCCAGAGCAAAACTCATATATGAGAGGCACTGACTAGTGTCTGCTTCCCTCATTTAGAGTGAACAAATGAACACATTTTTCATTGAAAATAAATGAGATAAATCCCTTGTCACCAGCATTTAGCATTCCCATTAACACAGGTTGCTTCAGAGTACAATAACATGTCATCTTTGCTATTTGCTCAGGTATCAGTGATTAGCAAAAACAGGAATAAAGCCAAATAGAGAGAGAGTGGAATAGAATTTTGGATTTTCAGTTCCTAACAGGGTTGCTATCCATGTTCTTGCACTTAGAATTTATCCCTCTTCCTCCAACAAAAAGGAAGTTTAAGCTTAATTGAAAATTTAGTCTTGCTATGAAATTTTGGTATCAAAATATATCTTGGTATCATATAGTTTCAATATAATTGTGTTTAATTATTTTTGCTGCTTTAAATTTTAGATTCCACAACGTATGCACATTTTCTGTTTAATGCATTTGACACTGATCACAATGGATCTGTAAGTTTTGAGGTAAGGGATGCTGTTACTTCTTTTTTTGAAATTGAGTATTTTGCCATTCCTTCTAATTAATTCGAATATGATCGCTTTTATTATATGGTTCTAATTATGGAGAATTTAGCTTATGTGATTCAAGTTTCAAGTTTTCCCAAGGTCAAATGACAAAATGACAAAAAGTCATTATTGTACAATTGTATATTCCATAATGGTAACTCAGACTATGCCACTATGTAATATTTTAAAAAATCTGTTAATTCAAAAGATAATCCAATTTATACACAAGTTACTTAAAATAGTCCTTATCTTCCTCCCTGCCTCTGCAAGGTGAGAAGGTCTTGGAACTACAAGTAATGTTATGGAGATGATTCAGTCAAAAGAGGATTGCTCATACACTCTTAGCTTCCAGAAAATGCTAGAAAAAGGCTTTAAAGCAAATGTTTTTAAAAGCAAGTGTTTGAAATTCATTCTTCCTTCATTTAGCTGCCCAAACTGTTCTCCCAGTTCTGCTTTTCTCTGCTAATGCTGGTGTCATCAACACAGCATGGTAAAAAGGGACCTTCCTGCAATAGTGTAGATGAGAGCAGTGTGTACAAAACACTGCAAAGGAGGTATTATTTTAAGCTATAGAATTTTCAAAAAAATATATCAGTTAATTTGCAAAGGGATATGTTTGTTTTGTCATGTTTTGCTTTGTTGTGATGATAATGAATTATTTCCTTACAAGTTGTGGTTGGATTGTGACAAATACACACATTTTAAATTTATTGAAATGTCCTATACCTGTTTTTATGATTGCCTTTAGAGAATGATAATGTCAGGTCAGACAGATTTATTTTTTTTTAAGCATTTTCATGGCTTTATTATTGATGTGGTAAGAGAAGACTTGTCAAGTAGCTGCAGTATGATCAGGAATTTACACCTCAGTTGGAACTATGACCAGATAATTTTGTGGGGGATTTTTTTGCATTTGTTTTAAAAAACCCCATGAATCCCATCTACCTTTTTTCTGGGCAGCTGAATTCAGTGGACTCTATGTGAAACTAGAAGCAGGAATGGAGGTATTATTCATATATTCTGTACACAGGCTAATTCTACAAGGAATTGTAGAATCCTACAGTGGTTCTGTTTGGAAGGGACTTTAAAGATCCTCTAGGTCAGACACACCTGCCATGGGCATGGACACCTCCCACTAGACCAGGTTGCTCAATGCCCCATCCAGCCTGGCCTTGAACGCTTTCAGGATGGGGCATTTGCAACTTCTCTGGGCAACCTGTTCCAGTGCCTCACCACCCTCACACTAAAGAATTCCTTCTCTGTATCTAACCTAAATTTCTACTCTTTCAGTTTCAGCAACTGCAGAAGCAATGAGAAGAAGCATTTTTAGAATCATTAGTTAAGAAGTACTTCTGTTGTAATTGGAACAAAAGGAGCTTTTGTACCTTTCCTGGCCAATTTGTTGGCATTTGTATCTCATTCAGAAAGCCTTAAGAAATGCACTAGATTTAAAGCCCTTTTTAAGGGTTTAGATCTCAGAGTGCAGATCTGTGCACAAAAGAAGTCTTTGGAATAAAATTAATCAGGAAAATATAAACAGCAGTGGGGCTTTTTCGTTACTAAGATAAGCAAGTTACAAACAGGAAGTTGTGGAAACGAGTAAAGGCAAGTAGCAAGGCAGAGACTTTTGTTCTTCTAACTTTGCTGTCACAGAATGAAGAGAGACCCAACCTTGAGCTGTGCCTCAGCCCAGACCTCTGTAGTTTTAGGCTCCTTTGTCACCCTAGATCTGATGCACCTCTCCTCATTAGGTGCTCAGCTGAGCAGGACTCAGTGGACAGTGATAGCATCCTCAGAGGATGTAGGTATCCAAGTATAGTAAACTTTACTTAAAAAATAAACAGGCTCTAAAAGTAGAATTCCTCTTTCCCCAGAAGTTAGATGTGTAAACTAGGAAGAAAATTACATCTGGGTACTCTAATACTGTAAAGGGGATGTGTATTTATGCGCTGTGCTAAATGGTGTGCCATTTAGCATCAGTGAGTTGTTGGTAATGGGCATATAGATGGACAGATGCTCTCAGAGTTTAGCTGCCACCTTCAGCATTATTGCTTTACTATGGCAGTCTGCACTGAATTATTATCTTAGCAGGTAACAGCTATACTGCTCTTCAATTGCATGAAAGTACATATGTAGAAGAGATAGCCCATCCCAGCTGGTCCTTATCCAGCTCCTCACAACTTCCTATTATGATAAATCCTTTCTGTTGTTCCTGAGATGGACTCCTGCACAACACTCAGAGAAAGGCAATGCACCTGAACTATGTGTAATCCCAAAACATGTTGATGCAAATACTGAGGGAGATGACTTGCTCTTGCAATGTTTAAAACACATATATGGAAGGGTTTTGAGTTGTCTTTGCTTTTATGAAGACATCCAGTCTCATGAAAAAAAGCATAAAGCCAAGTTTTATTACGTGTCCTTTTTAAAACCAATGACAGAAGAGTAGCCTTGGAAATGGGGATATAAAGGATGCCAGCTAACATGGGTGGTGCATCACTGAAAGGAAGAAAGAGAACTGAAGGAAGGAAAAAATGATATAGTTTAGATAAATTTAAAAAATGTTATGCCAAAATAAAAAATAAATCCAAAATTCTTAAATACAATAATTTAATAAAATAACATTATTGGAGACCTTCAGGAAGAACTGCAGGAAAAGCTCCACTGAGAATGTAAAACAGTGCAGAAAAGATCTGAAGACATGGTACTGAATTAAGAAGGTTAATTGCTAATGCTGTAATGTGATCAAATCTCTTCTGAATTTCTTAAACATTTTAATGCTTAATAGTACATTGTTAAAGAGATGTTTGGAGCTTTAACCCTGTGACCCTCAATTAGTCATTGACATGTAGACAAGTTGAGCAAAATTCTTTCAAGATTCATGTGTCCATTTACCCCAAAGGGCACATATACCAATAAGACAGAAATTTGTGACAGACTAAGAAAACCCAGAGCATGCCACTTGAATTGTTAAAAAGACTGAAGCTGTCAGAAATGCTGTCTGTGCCTACTAGACCATCTGAGGCCATGATATCTGTGTATACTTCACTGTATCAGGTATACTTATTTGACTGTGTGGTACATCAGACCTTTGTAATTTATGTCTAACCTCAGTGTAGTCTTTTCCATTGTTCCTGTTAGAGGAAATGCATAACCTTTTCTGGTGCCAATAAGAAATATTTCAACTTTTATTGTCTCTGCTTTAGTGTCTCTAAGACCTCCTGTATGTCATTGCCAGTGACGTAAAAATGCACATTTAAATATAAGTTCTTGCCATATTTTGCTCAACCTGTTATAGAGGCAATTTCACAGATTTATGGGTTCTCAAGCTTAGCAAACAGGAAAAAGGTGGAGGAGATAGTTGGGGGAAAAAAAAGCCATTGTTTAAAAACTGTAAATATGCTAAGAAATACAGAAGACAGGTGATGGCAGTTGATATTTTCGTCAGTTTGGAAAATGCTCACTAAATGTAAATGAGGTTTGTGCTGTCAAGAGCATTTATTATGAAAAAAAATCTATAACCAAATACTAGATGTAAATAATCTCAGAAGTATTCTGATTCATTTCTGTGGAGTAGTTCTACAGCAGTAGTTCACTGGTGGGTCACGAAAACATTAAGATGGTACATGGACATATTATTCTGTATCATACTTCCAATAAAAGTACTGAGGTGTGCTGTATCATACATGAAGCTTGAAAAATTGACTGTGGGAGATTGATCTAAGAGATCTAGGAACCACATATTCCACTTTAACAAGGTACGCATTTAACAAGAATTTAATTCTCCTCAGTAGATAGTTCTCTCCAAATTGGTCTCCTGTGCTTAGATAATGTAACTCTCGCTTAAGCTTTTCTTGGACCATTAAACTGTGGGGATTGCTTTTTCCTGGTATTAACTTCAACAGGAACTACTTACGTGAGGCATTTCAGAGGATACAACCACTAAGAGAAAATGATGGTTTACTTTATAGAAAATTACTCTATTTAGTTATTAATTCTGTGTGTAGCAAACAATGCCTAGATTGTTAATAGTTTAAGAAACCAGCAATCCTTATCACTTCCTGTGAAGCAAAAAAAAAAAAAAAAAAGAAACAACGTATCTTTCCAGACTTCTGACAAATGCAGTATTCTGGATTTCTGGGTGTTTGTGGAAAACTGCTCAATTCCAAACTGACCAAGACCTTTTATCTGTTTAGGATTTTGTCATGGGTCTCTCAATTTTACTCCGAGGGACAGTACAGGAGAAACTGAACTGGGCTTTCAATTTGTATGATATAAATAAGGATGGATATATAACTAAAGAGGTAAGGCCTACATCTTACTGTACTCACTGAAAGTAAAGGTTGTATATGTAAGTCTTGCTTTCAAAGAAGAATGATTTAATTGTCAAATTAGACATGTTAGCAAATTACCATATATTATGAAGTTAGACATGCTAAAAATTACAGTAATTTCCTCATTTTCAAGGCATATATAAAAGTTAAAAAGGGAAAGTCTTTAGAGAATTTGTAAAAAGTCAGAATTCTTCAGGTACAGAAATGGTTGGCTTCAACTTATGTCTATGTATTTGCACATACAGTCACTAGAAGAGATTTATAGGATATTTGGAATAAAAGAATTATGTACATGGGCAATAATTGTTACCCATTTTATAAATCTACTTCTAAAACTTTTTACTTGAAACAGAATTTATATAGAAGGATTCCTACATCTTTCTGTTATGCAAGGATTCAAACACATACTTAAATTATAATGTGACCAAATGAGTGCTTTCATTAAAATAAATGGGTGGGGTTTTTAAGTGGGTTTTATGTAAATATATATAAATTACAGTTATAACTTTACTCTTATAGAAAACACTTCATGATCATTATAAAAGTGATGTATAGAATAATTTCCTAGCATACTGCACATTACTTGTTTTTATAATTAAAGTTTTCACAAGCCATTCTATTAAGAAAATGAAAAGCTTTTGATATAAAAGGAGGCCTCTGCGTAAGTGCAGGTGTGTGCATGGGTGTTTCTATTTTCTCTAGGGAAAACTCACTTGTAAGAAGATGATATGCTTTGGCCATTCAACTCCTATTGCAGAACTTCTTTTCCTGTTTATTTTTATGCATAAGACATTGGGAGGTTCTTCCCCCAATCCATGAACTTGAACATATTCTGATTAATTTAAAATCAAAATCATACATGAAAGCTGAACTCAGACACTAGATTCTTTAGGAACAAAGTAGTTCCTTCTTGAAGCTTGCAGTCAAAAATATCAGGCACAATCTCAGTATTTTATTCTAAAATGTAAATCCTAAAAATTATTTCTGTGTTCTGAGTTTAAACAGTGTGTCTGCAATGCACATTACATTACATAAGCTTTTTTTTTTTTTCTCTTCAGGAAATGCTTGATATCATGAAAGCAATATACGATATGATGGGAAAATGCACCTATCCTGTTCTCAAGGAAGATGCACCTAGACAACATGTGGAAACATTTTTTCAGGTAGGTCAGGTAACACAGAAGCCAAAAAGATCACTTTGTGAGCAGGTACAGAAAGATTTTCATTGTTTTAACAGTTTTGCCTGTCCTTCCAATTCTGTAATCCTTTTTCTTCTCTGTGGTCCCATCCCAAGTTTCTCAGATCTACTTGGTGCACCTCACTTTTTCAACACTAGGCACCTTAAGTTTATTCCAGTATATCATTTACTACATCTTTTGGCCTGGTTGTTCCTAGGCTGACTGAATAGAACTAAAATTAATAATAAAAAGGATTTCAGGAGGACAAACGTACTTTTTTTTTTTTTTTTTAACAGAAAATGGACAAAAACAAAGATGGAGTAGTTACCATAGATGAATTCATCGAGAGCTGCCAGAAAGTAAGTATTCAGTGATAAGTACTGAATGTGTATCTGTTGGCTAATGCTATTATACTGCTACACAGATTTCTGGAATGACAAGGAAGGTATTCATAATAACAACAGAGACAGTATTTTCCCAAGGTAGAGTATGAATGTACACCATTACACAAAAACACTAAACAGTGTAAATAAATTTGTGACCTGAATCTGCAAGAGCTGGTGTATACAAGTTATCATTACTTATTAGACAACTGCTAATATCCCTTCTCTCGTCAACAATGTTTTGTTTGTGCTTGATAGCAGACATTTTTTTCACATTCAGCTAAATATTTATTTCTATCCTGTGTCCATGCTGAGGCACACAGTCCTGTTGCAACTGGCACATACTCACACCAATAATAATATTGTCTGAAAATTTATCATCTATACCTGAGTTCCTCTCTGAGTCATGATGTGCTTATAAGTAGCGAGACCTTATAAAAAGAGAGTGCAAAGGGTTTGCTAAGTGTTGAATGGCAAGAGTTAACTCCAGGCAAGTGTTCTCAAGGCAAGGGAGTGAGAATTGATTATGATTATTAGCTGCAAGTGTTTATCCAGGTGATTGGGTAGCTGAAAGCAGCTCCTGGCCTCTAGAGACAGAATTGACAATAAACTTCCATAGCAGGAGTCTTGTTTTACTCCTCTGCCCTTCAGAAACCAGGTTGTTCTCAGACCAAGACATGTGAGAAAATGCAACCATCATGCATGCAACATTTTCAGAAATTTAAGGAACTCCTGTTCATTTATCTGTTAAAAAAAATGCAAGAAAAAAAATAGGCTAGAGTATAAAATAAGGATGACTAGCCTTTGGCATGACTCATAGACTCATATAATCATAGAATATGCTGAGTTGGAAGGGGCCCATCAGGATCATTAAGTCCAACTCCTGGTCCTGCACAGGACATCCCAAGAATCAAGGCTGTTGTGTACAGTAAAGCATCACATTAGACCTAGTGAATATGACTGGCTTGATTACATTAAATTGATGTGGCAAATAGGTCTGACATTATTTGTTAGAGTGAGAAGTATAAGAAGTCATACTAGTGGTCTACTGATACCTTGTTCAGACTGATTAATATGAAGCTGACAGAGACAGCAATATATCCTGTGCATATTGATTCTTATCTTCTACACTGAGAATAGTAAAATACAGAAGAAAATAAGACTATCAAGATAAATGAATTTAGTGCTGCATAGTTTTTTAACCAATTGGAATAGGGAAAGCTCTAGATGCTCCAAGATGCTCTAGAATCAGTTTATTTTTATACACACCTGTAGTTATTCATTGGGGTTGCTATTAAGAGCACAGCTACCTAGTGATTCTTTGTTTAATCCACTGATTTTGGGGGATAAAATACAGCCAAGAGCTCTGCTAACTGTGGCTGTTCTGTATTTCCTTAGCCATGGGCATTGGGTAGTGTCTAATCTGTCAGCAGCATTGCATTAACCATGGTTCCAGCTTGTCAGTCTTGTTCAATACCAACGAAAGGTATTTGCTCTGCTGACACTGAGTGATCATCAGAGAGATAAGATTTGTTTCCCAGCTGCAGTCAGTAGCATTCTGGAAGTTAAATGATATATTAATCTGCATGTGACAGCAATTATGGTGATGGGCTGAGTGATTCAGTTAAAATTAGTGCCTTTAGTAAGAAGTTGCCTGCTCCCCTTATCTAATGTGATTCAGTTTCTCACGTCTTATTTACCTCTTCCAAGAATTAAAAATACATGTGAGAGAGATGCTCTCTAAACTGCTGCCTAATAGACACACCATTGACATCATGCCACTTATCTCACCTTTATTTGCTTTTAACTTCAAAGGTGGCCATGTCATTTGACATGAAAAGTATCTTGCTGCCTAAATTTTTTTCTCTCTGCTTACTAAAATATTTTCTTGTACCTAACCCTCAGCTGCCTCAGTTTTATGCTGTTTTGAGTCGTGTCAGTGGTCACAAGAGTGAAGATCTGTTACTGCCCCTCTTCTTCCCCTCACGAGGAAGTTGTAACTGCAGTGAGATCTCCCCTTGGTCTCCTCCAGGCTGAACAGACCAACTGCCCTCAGCCACTCCTCAAACAGCTTCCCCTCAAAGCCCTTCCCCATCCTCATTGGACACTCTCTAACAGCTTAATAGCTTCTTACATTGTGGTGCCCAAAACTGCACACAATATTCAAGGTGAGGCCACCCCAGTGCAGAGCAGAGTGGGACAATCTCCTCCCTCGACTGGCTGGCGATGCTGTGCCTGATGCCCCCCAGGACAGGATTAGACCTCCTGGCTGCCAGGGCACTGCTGACTCATATGCAACTTGCCATTGACCAGGTTCCCAGGTCCCTTTCTGTGGCACTGCTTTCCAACCTCTCATTCCTCAGTCTATGTGCATCCTGGGTTGTCTCAGGCCAGGTGCAGAATTCTGTAGTGTGCCTACCTCAAGGGCTAGGCACTACCCCATTCTCTACCTGCTTCCTTGTGCTGGTGAAAAATGGTCTGACTCAGGCTTTGCTTCATACCTACAGCAGCATCATGAAGAACAGAGGCAAAGGACTAAGGCGTGCTCGGTGCATGGGTGAATGACATAGGTCTTTGTGGTAATTATGAATAGGTATTTTCTGCAGGAGTAACCCTTTCCATACACAATGTTGATGGTCTAGGCTGGCCTGAAAACAAAAAAGAAGCCATCTCAAACCTAAGAAAATCTGGCTTAAAGGCAGGTCACATCTGTCAAAGCTCATTCGTCTATGTTTATGCTTCGTATAAACAATGTTTATATGCACTAACACCTCCTTATGCCTTGAGTTAGGCATCATGAAACAAATCTGTGTAGAAAAATGTACTGAAAAAAGAGGCAAATGAAAAAGATGCACTTGCCAAAGTATTCTAGTGCAAACATCTGCTTTTTCTTTTCTTTTTTAAAGATGGGGGGGAAAAAAACAGCTACTAAAACTTACCCTGTTCTAAATATTATGACAAGCCTGTATCTTCTTATGAAGACTCCTCCCATTTGACTGACTACAGGAGGGACATTGGAAGTCTTCTGTAAAGACACAGCCAACCTCAAAAATATGGAGCTGCTTTTAGAAAACTACTAGTTTCATTCATGATGATACACATGTAATAAAATTGGTAGGAAGTGTCAAAACAGTTTGCAAATTCAGAACATTTTGTTTGCTTTGCACATTTGCTGAGCTTCATTGCCAATATATATAGAAAAACATTTATAATTAATTAAATGAAAAATGATTCCAGTTAAAACTTCAACCTTACATCAATTAGTGATCTTCACTAGTTTTTGATGCTTTAAAACAATGCAGTGGGGGAAAAAAAGCTATTTTAACTTCCAGTAATTTAATATAATAATTTTACTACACAAATTTTGTCAGCATTAATCCCTATATTTTTTTGAAATTACATATCATTGGTTCCATAAGTTATTTTATCAATACAAAATAGTGCAGAGAGATTTCTTATAGCAACATCACTTGAGATGACATATGGCATCAAAGATGAAAAACCCCATTGTGCATGTTTCATAACATAAATTAAGCAAATTACTCAGACCTGTCACTTTCTACAAAGCAAATCACCCACTAGACTGAACTGTGAATAATTTAACTGGAAATTGATACTGAGCATGTATTATTGGAAGATTAATGTATAGAAGTATCACATATCTATCAGCAGTGGAAAATACTACAAGATAACCTCTGTAAGAAGTGGGGGGTTTTTATGCACATCTTTCATGACACTTACAAACAATTTATCAAATTCAGCCTCTTTATTCACTAGAATTAAAGATGTCTAAATTATTTCACAAGAAATTGCTAAAGGGTGTGCATTCAGGTTGAAATACAGGCTCATTACAGTGAAGACCAGCAAATGCTAAATGAGCATGTAAGAAACTCTTGTGTATCTATAATGTTTTGTGCAAGCAACTGTTAATCCAGAAATGCCAACAAATATAGGCTACTGAAAGTAACTTTCTTCTATACAGGTAAAGCTTAAAAAGAAAAATACGTTTTCCTCAGTGTTGTGCTGAGAGTTACTTACTGATAAAAACTGGGAGTACAGAGTGATGCATCAGTAAGCATTATGTAAAACTTGGGAGCTGAAGATTTTGTAAAAGAAAATTAACTAACACAAAGCAATCAGAAAGCAGACATAGCACTGGAAAGCAATCACCATCTTTCAGTGTGAGCACACAGAAAATCTAAACTGAGGAGCTGAAGAGTGGTGTGGTATTTGTCAAACTGACTCTTCTTTTCATGAAAAGATATACACTTAAATCTTTTGTATTTTAGAGCTACCCCTAGCTATGCAGCAAGATGCCCTAGTATTGCAAAAAGGCTCNTAAATATATAAATAAATATATATACTGGGTATAAACTGATAACCTCTGAAATACTTCAGGCAATTTTTTTAACTATGCTATTGTATTCTTGACAGAGTAGTTTTGCTCTCATTAATACACAGAAAAACTTATTTAAGCATAGTTCCATTAACATCCTTTTTCTGCTAACAATTTCTCTAAACATGCTGAAAAAATGTAATGAACTAAAATACAGTTAGTTCTACATTTCACTATAGATATTGCACAGGTACATTTGTAACGGTGTATGATTTTTGGTTTTGTGTTGTCTTTTTTTACAGGATGAGAATATAATGCGATCCATGCAGCTCTTTGAAAATGTGATTTAATGAAGACATTAGGTCTACAACTAATGGACAAATATGAACTATTCTGCAACATTATCTAAAAGATGGATTTCCCACTTTATCATAAATAAAGTTACTCAGCTTTACACTGAGACATGTATTATGCAAGTAAATTTTTTCTAACAAACTCTTCCCAACAAAAATACTCTTTCTAAACTATAAAATTTAGTTCTTCCACAGAGGCTACTTAGTTAAAAGATTGTATTGAAAAATTAAGGTTTTATTCCAAATTCAAACAAAGTAAGAACTGACAGTATGCAGCTCTATTATCATTCCAAATCCTAGTTAAAATAGATACAATCATAAGGAGATTTTAAAAAAACACTGTTTTGCTACTCATTTGTACTGGATTAAACTCCAAGTGTATTTCTTAAATCTTAGCTTCTAATTTATACAGAGGCATTACCATGTATTTTCTTTTCCCATTTCTAAGATAGTCTTCATTTTTGAGTAAACCTTTGGTTTAAAAGGCTATAATCAATGTGCAATGCACATCTTGCTGCAATTGCCTTCCACCTTTGACTTGCTTTTCTCTTCCAAAAAACCAAACCCAAACCTAACAATATAAATAACTAGAGAGGAAGAACCAAATTACTTATAGGCAGGCTTATTCCCTAAAAAAAATGTGAGTAAACTTCTATCAGTCACACTTAACCTAGTAAATCTGCATTTGATTTATTGTAAGAATACCAGGCATCCTACATACTGTATTTCTAATTCTTCTTGGATGTGTCTGTAAAGTTCTTAGCTTAAAATTAAGGATCTTCTGATCTGATTTCATGAAGAAATCTTAACAGGATCCTAACACTATTTTCATAAGTACATGTCTTTCTGCCTTTAATGAATAAAAAGGCATGAATTTCCTCTGAAACTTCCATCCCACTTCAGTGCTGAGAATGACTATGTAGTAACACTTACTAATAATGACTGCTAGTCAGGCTAACATCTGTTTCAGCTTTTTGTAATATCTGTAACTATGAGACAGAATCAGGAAAAAATGAAAACTTCAGCTATATATCATCTATATGTGATAAATAAATGACTTTTTTTTATCATTTCTTCATTAAGATTGGAGCTATATATTCTGAACCTAGAAAGATTTTTCTAAAAAGGTATGCACCTAAAATATAACACTGCCCCTTCATCCATATAATTTTTAAGATATATTGTCCACAGAGTTTATGCCAATATTTCAAAATAGGTGAAATGCTATCAGAGATAGGCCAACATTCATCGTGACATTGCTGCAGAAAATGTGAGGGGGAATTAATGAAGTAGAAAGAAAGTTGCAAGCATTCTTTTGTAAAAATAAATCAGGTATCTATTCTGGTGTAGAGATGGGATGTTAGAGGCATGTTGAAGGCTGCTCTGCTATCACCAGTGTAGGATAAGAGTAGTACAATACATGTACACCTGAAATCTGCTGTAGCGTGTTTGTGTAAACTGAATGTGCACATTTTGTAAAAAAAACCAATAAAGTAAACATGAAATAAAAAAGGACCATGATCAATTTTTTTGTTGTTAAATACTTGTCAGCAAAAATGTTAAATGAAGAAATACAGGGTTGCTGGTTTTTTGTTTGTTTGTTTGTTTTGTTTTTAAAGCCTAAATACATTTCTCTCAACTTAGCAGAATTCTCATCTCAGTAGCAATCTTAGCATAGCCCTGAAGTAAATTGAATTTAGTCAAGCAGTAGGAATTTAAAAAAAAAAAAAAAAATCTGAAATTGCTTTCACATGACAGGCTTTCTAATACTCTATGCATCATCAGCTTCTGATGACAAAAAAACAAACAAACAAAAAAACCCCACACCTCCCTTCCAACAACTTTAAATTCTAGAATTGACTTTTCCTCAGGAGAAAAAGCTCTATGCAAATTTTGTTACTTCAGTCAGCAGTCCCTACCAGTGTACTCAAATACAACATGGCTCTGAACAGTATCTATTGCAAGACCATTTAGGAATTATTTTGCAGTAAAGTTCAAACACATTCATGGGCAAATGCTGCAACCTACAAGGCTTGACAGTGAGGTAAGCTGACTTCTTCAATCCTTTTGTTGTCTTTAATTCAGATTTTTTCTTACTGCTTCCATGTTCAGAAGGTTATTAACTTGTCTGGACCTGAATTCACAAGATAGTCCCAAGCATATTTGTGACATTACTGAACTTAGAGCAAAGGGGGCACAGTGTAAATACTCCGAAGTCGCCTCCTACATCCAGCTCCCATTCAGTAGGCCCAAAGTGAACTGGAACTAATTAGCTGAGCAAAACCCAGGCTGTGGCTCTGTGGAGCAACCTGATGCCTCTGCACTGTATTCCCCAGATCCTCTCCAGCATGTCAAAACAACATCCTGAGAATGCACTGAGCAAGTTCAGCTTTGCACCATATGCTAATTGTTCAGTGTGTTCAGCTTCATACCTTTAAAACTTGACTCTAGAGAAAGTCTATGAGTGCTCATAGTTCTACATCTAACCTAGTCCTGATGAACCCAAATGCATTCATCTGTGCCTGTGTCACAAAATGGGTCGTATGTTTCAAAAGCAGGTATACATATGTAATTTAACACCAAGTCAGTTGCTATTTAAGTCATTACAGCCAAATTATTTTGCATCACACAAATAGACAAAATTTATTAAGCGCTGTAGATATATTAATGGAAATTGTAATTTACAACAAAATAAGAATCAATGTTTACTCTGCTTTTGAAATAATAGCAAGTTAATCCATGTCATTGTAAGCACAATGCATATGCAAATATACAGAGAGAAGTCTTCCATAATTGCATATTCACAAACTGATAAGACTCCCACTCTTCATCATACAAAAGAGTTGTGTTTAAGAGAATATATCATACCACAAATGTCAGTGCAGTTCACAGGCAGTTTCTTTCCAAATTGCACCCTACAGTACAAACCACTAGAGTTCTCATTCAATAGAAGATAGAAAAATAGGTTGGAATTTTAGATTTGATGATAGCCACAGTTGCCTGTTGAACAAAACAAATTGAAACAAAATAAGAAGCACTAGCACTACATATGACAGCATTCATATAGTCTCTATAAATTGCATAATTCACAATGTTTGCTTACTTTTCTTTGCTATTATGAAACAGTAGAAAACAAAAAAGTAATTTGCTGAGAAAATTACTGTCAAAAGGGCTGAAAATAATAAATTGAGAAAATGGACTATTGTGGTAATTAATGTCAGCGAGTAAACATCCAAGAGAAGGGACATGTAAACTCATTCCTAATACTGAGCATAAATACAAACGTGAAACAATAAGGATCTTTAAATAGAGAAGTGATATTCTGGAAGTGACTTCCAATAAAAGAATCATATGCTTTTTAACTGATTTAGAATATAAATCTGAGAAATTAATTATGTGGATTATATAATATTGCTTGTAATCACAATTTAGGAGTTTGTTTCCAGGGTTTTTTGCTTTATCATATTACAGTATTTTTAAAACACACAAAGACCTACTCACAAAACAGACTAAGACTACAAGAAAACAGGGGACTGACAGAAGAATTAAAGCTAATGACTCACTGGATTAGTTACATTATCGAGACCTAAATGTTCAGAACAGTGAGAGTAATCATAATTTTCCTTTTCTTGTCTCACTTCACATAAATAAAATACTTCCATCCTCCTTTTGTTATAATATTTTTCAAGTCTGTAATATGAACACTGCTAGTGCCCTGAAATGAATATGAGCACAAGCACAAAAAAAAAGAAATAATGAAGTGATGTCTACTGATTATTTGGGCACATGTTGATTAGGGCACACAAGCTCAGAACAGGCAGACCCTGTATTTATGGTCCCTACTCTTCAGGTTGTTCTTATTCTTTATGAATGACCATTTAATAGAATACATGCAAAGTGTTCATAGGGTCAAGAAAGCAAATATTTTTTTACCTTATGAATATCCAAGTCAATATTACTCACTTTTTCTTCTTTCCTCCTTTCTGCACAATGTAAATTTTATGCACAACATAAAATGGCAACAGAATGTTCATCAGAAGAAACCTCTGCCACCTATTACCTAAAGCACATTTTTTGATTTATAGCAATTGCACACCTAACCTCTGAGTTAACCTGGGTGAGTTGGAATCAGAATTCCTCAGTAAATAACCCAAACAATATGCTATTAATGGGAATGGGCAGGCATCATTAGTAACAGTAAAAAATAACTTTTAGCAAGACTAAATCCCGTTGAGAAACACATTTAGTCTCAGAAAATTGAACACAAAACCCACATCCCAGGCATTCTGAAGCAAGAACACAGCAAGAACACCAGAGATGAAAGTTGTTTTGGCAAAACTGCATTGAAATGTGTAGATTACAGGATAATCACTTGATCAACTCACCTTTCCGCCATACTGCTCCAAATTTTGTAAAGTGACAGTAACTTTTTTCCTAAATTTCTTGTCCATTAATTTCCTTGAAAGCTATTAGAAAAGTGAAACAGAGTTTTGTTGCACAATATAGTACAATACATGCAAAGAGGCTATAATTCTATTTTGTTATTTTATCTTATCCTTGGAAAATTAGGGGCAGATAAACACCATTACTTTATAACTTGTAATTGATGCCAAACTACAGAGCTTAGTCAATGCAGAAGGAATATAGAGTTAACTTATGTATTAGCCAACAAAAGTATTTTTTTTCCTTTTAGCAAACAAATTCAAAAGAAGTACCAACCTTAAAAATAAAGTCATTCTTAAAGTGCTGTCCATATATAAAGTTAATACATTTTTCACTTGCCTTGAAAAAGATTTATTATAGTGGACATCTAAAAAACCTGCTACAGTTTCTCTCTTTTGCACTGGATGTCAAAAAAGATCCTTTTATTTTGCTGTAAAAGTACACCTTGCAAGCAGACTAATGAAACCATGAAGAGCCTGTCTGACAGAGGAAGGATGTCCTTAGAAGGACTCAGTATAGAAATACTTCTCGTAATCCTACATTAATCTTATTTAATGAAAATTTCTTTGAGCAGAATTCTCATCTGAAAAATGTGGGAATATTTGCTTATGTTAATTTATTTAAACTTTCACAGTTTCGTTTAAATATTCACACTTTAAATGCAAAACTCATTTTGCAATAAACTTTCCTCCAAAACATATTATCTACTTCTCCTCAGGCCTATATTTCCATTATTCTCCATCTTATATTAACAACAGTTTTGGGACCTTGCTAGAACTTCATAGGTCACCATAATACTAAAGAATGAAGGATTCACACCGGAGAATACATAATATAGTGCTGTTCATAAACTGCTGAGTCCTCCACTGTATCTGTGCAGATATTATAGTAAGCATCTCAATAAAAGTACCAGGAAAGTACAAATTATTTTTTATGACAGCATTAAAAACTTACATTTGTGAGTAGATGCTTAAGATGATCATTAAGAGATGGGCCAACAACAGCACTCAGTTGAACTAAAGCATCCAATCCCCTTTCAAATACTTCATCATCCGCATGGGCCTTCAGAGGGAGAAGAAAGAAAACCCTATCAGTAATATTCAGACAAGAACACAAGTTTTCCTGAACTACAATCGCTGCATTATGATTGTATGTAGTAGCTTTAAACATTAGAACTACTGTGCAATTGCTAATTGCTATAATGCTACAAGTCTAGAAATACAACATGACTGAATATTAGTTTAAAAACAGAAGTGTATGTTTAAAGTAGAAACAAAAGTATCCACAAAATGTCAGCAAAACTCTTGCATTTCTTCTGAGACAGGGAAACTAATAATTTAGTATTGAAGAAATAAAAAGTTTGGCATGCAAAACAGCTTACTACACTAACAATTTCAGTATTTCATAGCATATTAGAAATCACTCTTCAAATGCAGATATGTTGAAATTGGGAGACACCATTTTAGTTACAAATGAATTCAGCATAATTTCTATGTAATTCACAACAATAACTTCTCTTGTTGGAGAAACAGCAGAGCCAATGACTTTTTCCCTCAATTAATTTAGCTTCCTGTCAACTAAACTTTTGTCACCTGCCAGCAATTATCTGGCTCTTATCTAGAGTTCTTTGTCATGGTTATTTCTCTAATGGGAAGGTTGTTCTATACCTGAGTCCTCTAATGATTTAGTTATCTTGCTTTTCCTTTAGAGGAGACAGACTCCTATTTTATTTTGTTCTCATGTAAATTTTATTTAAACAATTATTTTTTCACTCCAGCATTTGAGACCTGAACGTTTTCTTTTTCACTAGAAGTGATTGACTGCTTGTGTAGTAGAAGTTTTAACAAGACTTTATACCAAAACACTGCAACAATATAAACTACCAGTTGAGTAATAGTAATTAGAGGAACAGACAAGAATAATTTTTCTGTCTTCAAACTAAACCAAAGATACTGATAACACATAATTCTCAACTTCTGCTACACCTCTGATTTAAGAGCACCAAGGATTTTCAAACTTTCAGCGATCTCTATAAAAGCAGAACTAGAACACAGCTAGATTAAAGGACAGCTACTTCCTGAACCAGAAAAAGGCTCTGAAAAACATTTAAAAGATAACCCTTGAAGCCAGTACTTCACTTTGTTCTCTGAAAGAGTAGAAAAGTCAAAAATATTTTTATAATTAAGATTATGACCTCTAATATTTCAGCTATCCTCTTCCCTTTCCCTCATTGAAATATTCCATTTTACCTTGGTAGCAGGTTTTGAACTGTTAGATGTAAGAGCTGAGTAGCACCACAAATACATATATTTATTTCTGCTTATATTCAGACTTTTAGTGGAATATTTCCACAAAATTTGCCCATATCTATTACCATACAGCTATACAAGGAGTTGCTCATCTGAATTTAAGGACATATTTAGCTAATAAAACCAAGGCCGGGTTAACAAGAGAAAGAGAAACCATTCCCAACCCCCAAACCAAAGCCCATGCAATAGATTTATCACATTAATATTTTCCATGTAGTCCTCACCAGCAAAAGAAAAAAAACCAAAACAAAAACAAACAAAAACAACCATTATAACTCTGCATGAAGAATAAGACATACCAGTGTAGCCTTTAAGACTCGAACTAGACGAGGCAACAAGGGAATTGCTTTTTCAGTAGCACCTTCAACCAGAAGTAATTCTTTAAAACCCTCCTTTGAAACAAATGTGTAAGGGTGTTTTGTCTCTCTTAGTCCCTGTTGCAAATGTAAAACGTGTTTCTTAATAAAGCATCTTTATTTAAAACAAAAACACATTTAAAAAGTTCCACATAGCAGCAAGGTAATGTTTAGATTTTGCCAGATCAGTTCAAAACATAAAGTACACTAACTCCACCATGTGGAGCCACTGAGTACAACTCTGTTCACAGAATATTCATTTTTCTTTTGGAACATCGAATATTAAAACTCACATTATAAATACTGCCAATTCAACCAATATGTGTACTTCACTACCTTTAACTATCTAAGGTATTTTTTCAACAAGACTAGGAACAAGAAGAGGCTATATTTGTAAATGGTTCTTGTACCCTGAAGTGAAAAAAAAACAAAACAAAAAGCTAAACTATGGAAGAAAAGATGCCTCCCACAACACACCCCTCTCTGCAACACCAAAAACTTGCAGATGGTACAAAAATCCACTTTCAGCGAAGGCCTGACTGTCAGAACTCAGAGATTTAAAGGCCAATGGCTGAAGCCTTTCTTCTTTCCATAAGAGGAGCTTTGTGCTGCTTTAGGAATTGAAAGTTTTGTTTAATCTTAAAACAAAACAAACAAAACAAAACAAAAAAATTAAAAAAAAAAAGGAAAAAAGAAAAACAAAAGAGAACAAGCCACCTCAGGATAGGTACTTTATTCTATATACAACACTAGATTCAGCATTTATTTAGACACCTGTGATAATTGTCACTGATGGTTCTGACAAAATAGAAGCCTCAACATAACATACAGTATTTCTGTTCCACTTTATTTACAGGACCCTACTTTTACTGTATTAGTTCAATCTATTGAGGAGAGCACTATTGCTTCAATAGTTAGGCTTTACACACAAAAATAATCAAAACAATTTAGTTTACAGAAGTACCTGCAAAAACAAATGGATTGAAGAATTTCATTCCACAGTTGGGTTTCTGAGATGCAGTCTTGCATTTGGCCAGTATCTTGAAGATTAAACAGTTCTACCCAGCTCTCCCAGAATGCTCTAATGAAAGAACTACAAATAGCAATGGTCTTGACCATTTTCATTTATACAAGATCTTCACAAATGGGGTTTTTTCATATTTCCCTAGTAGGTGAGCCTAAATTAGCTATCTTAGATTGTTAATAAATGACATTTGCAATTAGGAAATAGTTGTATGCTTAATGTTGCAAGAAATTGAGTTTACCTCCGCCAATGTTATAAGGAGAGGATCAAAGGGAACAGTTTCAGGAAGGCACTCCCATTGCAGTTTGAGCTTTACTGATCCATGCACTAGCCTACATAAAAAATAAAGTTTTAACAAATTAGCATACATAATTTATCACTACCACTATTCCCTTTAAATGTATGACCAATTAGTTTGTTGTGCTATTGTGTTATATACACCATCTCAGTGCATACTGCTCTCCTCAGTGAAATCATAGAATCACAGCATCAATTAGGTTGGAAAAGACCTCTGAAATCATTGAGTCTAACGTATATATATGTATATTGACATTTAACAGTGAAATTATAATAATTTTCCAAAATATAGCAGTTTTCCAAAACCTTAAGGAAGACAATGTCAAAGGCATGGAAAATGCTTCCTGCTTTGAAAAGAGTTAAGCACTGGAAATCTTTCCAGAATGAATGGAATCAAACATGAGGAGATGTATTTCATAATATTTTTAGCAAAATATAAACAAATCATACACACCTGCATGGAATGCCACCTTTAGCATATGTAGCTGCAAATGCAGATGTTGGTCGAGAATAAGCACTAAACTATGAGAAGAGGGGAAAAAAGCATTATTTATTTATAACGGCAATGTTTTATAACTATTATGAATATGTTAAAACTGCAGTTTACAAAAAAAATTAACTTAGTCATACGAATCTAAAACAAATTTAAAAAAGGAACTGCAGGTATAGAGTGGAAAACATACATTTGATAAACTTACCAGGAAACTGTTTTCTAGAATTGTCTGGCTAGGCAGGTCTTAAATTGAACAAATAATGTAGAATCAGTGTTCTCCTGATGGAATTACCTTATTTTTATATTTTCTCCTGCAAATGTTAATAGTGAAATCTTATAGATTCTCTTCTTAACAGACTAAGGAGCTCCCACTTTCCTGATGCTCTTATAGTTATATTGGTAACATGCAGAAGGCAGTTTTACTGCAATTCCATCTTCATCTGAGTACAGACAAAAGCACATGGCGGCAAGATGAGGGAGAAATATTGAAAATTGGGCAAGACATTGCAAGGGCACTGAAAATGCACAAGGATTCTGCAGGGGATTCACTGGAGAAGGAAACTAGGAACTTCACATGTAGAAAAGCTTCACAAGTTTGGTTTTTATCATATACATGGTTCTTACGCATATGAACTATAAGTATTATTTATTAGCACGATCATTCAATGCTGCTTCCAGGTTGAATACCTTATCACAAAGCACTCAAAAGGAAATACCATGAAATCTTAATTTCTATCTTTGGTGCATTTGAAGCTACATTAAGATTTTTTAAATTGTGTGCATGATTTGATGACTCCATCTCTTAATTTAAGTCACTGTGCCACTTGCCAAAAGATTTAAAGTAAAAAAGATGCTCCCATTAAAGTACTCAGCCTCTGTTTATTGCAAACTCCTACCTCACCAAAGTACTGCTGCATTTAATTAACTTTCCAAAAAGTCTGTGATATTACTAATTGTCAAATTATATGGCCCAGTGGTGAGCTTTAATTCATGCATTCAACGCTAGTTCTCCAGGCACATGACTACCATGAAATTCCTTTTATTATTCTTCTCCCAAGAGCCCAAATTTTTCCTAAAGTATTACATATTCACAGTAATTATGAGTTTCAAATAATGCTCACCAGCAATTAATTTGATAGATTTAATGAAGTCTTGATGATCTTCAAGATGCCACCTGATTCTTGGTTTCTTTGCATAACTGAAATAAGTTTCTCTAAAGCAGCAGGTGCCAAAATTTAGAAGCATACAAAAAAACCCAAACAACAAGCCTTTATAACTCTTTGCTCTAAACCTCTTTTTAGGGTAATAGTACCTACGAAATAACAGTTACCATTCAAACCACAACAGTACCAAAACTCATTTCTTAAAAACGTAATAAACAATGTTATGCCTCAAGCATTTGGTTTAAAAGGCAGAGAATGTATGATTAATAACAAAAGTTTAATTTCAATTTAAAAAACAGGACCAGAAGTAGCAGGTCCTGCATGCCATTTCATAAAGTCAGGACAACCAGAAATGTTTTTAAATGAACAAACAGAAGCCTCATCACCTATACATACCGGATCAATAATTTTAGGATTCAGCTTGCCACTTTGGCTGTGGTTTATTTGCAGGTTCTGGAGAACATGTTAAAGGAGAATACATTTTGCTTCTCTGTGCTGCAGTCTTTGGTTTTATTTGGACGTCTGATGACATTCTGAGAACATTGCTTCCTGGAACAGAAAAACATTAAAAATATAAAATAATTTTAATTGCTATATGACAGACTATCAAGAATCCCCAGGGCCAAAAACTGACATGAACAAGCAATCAAGAAAATCTACATAAGTGCACTAGGAAACAAAGGCTTATTCTTTTATGTCCTATGCAGTGCATGGGATAATTTTAACAGTCTTGTCACTCTGTCTTTCAAATGCACA
Organism: Formicarius rufipectus; assembly: GCA_013399695.1. Lineage (NCBI taxonomy): Eukaryota > Metazoa > Chordata > Aves > Passeriformes > Formicariidae > Formicarius > Formicarius rufipectus. The sequence goes on along the minus strand of VXAU01005544.1, from coordinate 96,664 downwards.
CATTTCCTAATCTGCTCTCCTTTTCTCATGTTCTTTGAGACTGCAGCAAAAGTTAATTAGCTATAGTCAGCCTCCAGGGTAGCCTACAGAAATTCAAGCAGTATTATGTGACTCAGCAGAAGAGCTCAGTGACACAGGCTGGTTTGTACAGTCACATCAGAAGAAAACAACAATTGGAGGAATTGCCAAGATGAAGGAATGAAAAGAAAAGCAAGTACATTAGAACACAAAACCCAAAGCAGAATCAATAAGATATTAGAACACAAATGTAAGGCAGCAGAGAAAGAACACAGAAAATGAATTCCAATTCCAGTAAGAAGAATGAGAGTATTTTTTTAAAAAGAGTGCTAACATAACTTTCTGTATACATCCTTAAGTACTGATTTAGGTACACTAAATGTCATAATATAAATATGTAACTGAGTTAAAGTGTCTCTAATAAAAATAATAGTCCTCTGCCTCGTTAACATACCAAGTCTGACACTATGATGAATAATATAAATTATTTCTGGGAAATTACAAGTTTTCAAATATTAATAAAATAATAAATAGTGAAAATGCTAGTTCTGAAGATTATTAATGCTCAGTAATTTATGCTGTCATGTATTCTGGATGGAAAAAAAGAATCTAGTAAATCAGAAATTGCATTCCTTTAGTGAACAAGAAATGACTATGTAGAAATGAAAACAATAGGAAGACAGTTAAATAATAATACACAGAAACAAACACTGCCTCAAGAACTAGCAGAGTGCTTGCCACGCAGCCATCACCTTTTGCAGTTGATGACACATGTTTTTGTCAAAAACGTGATTAAATTCCAAATACTGAGATTAGAATTAACTAAAGGCAGATTTTCTTTTCCCCACTACTCCCATGACCACAGCTCTATAAACCACCTGCCCTAATCACTGCCCAAATCTTGCACATGGAATCCTTATTTAGCTTGGTTATTCTAATTCTTCCTCCCAAAAAGAACATCCAGTCAGGAAATTTTCTGACTGAATTACAGGATATCCTGAGTTGCAAGGGACTCATAAGGATCATCGAGTCCAACCCTCAGCCCTTCACAGGACCATCTCAAAGAGTCACACCAGGTGCTTAAGGATATTATCCAAACACATCTTGAACTGTGCCAGGCTTGTTGCTGTGGCCACTTCACTGTAACTGCAATGAGGTCTCCCCTCAGTCTCTTCTCCAGGCTGAACAGATCAAGAGCCCTCAGCTGTTCCTTATAAGGATCTTCTCAAGGCCTTTCACCACCCTTATTTCTCACATTTGGACACTCTCTAATGACTTAGCATCTTTTTTATATTGCAGAGCCCAAAACTGCACACACCTCACTGGGGTGAGGTCACCCCAGTGCAGAGCAGAGTTGGACAATCCCCTCCCTCGACTGGCTGGTGATGCTGTGCCCGATGCCCCTCAGGACAGGGTTGGCCCTCCTGGCCAGCGCACTGCTGACTCAGATTCAACCTGCCATTGAGCAGTACCCCCAGGTCCCTTTCCATGTCACTGCTTTCCAGCCTCTCATTCCCCAGTCGTTCTCTAAATTACGAAAACTTCAGGATTGTTTCTATTTCTGGTAAGAAGTAATAAGGTCCCAACACTTGTGTATATGTTTTATCTTTAAGACTTGTGGAAATTAAATCTAGCACTTAAGTTTTATTGAATATAAAGAAACAACATATAATAATGATTATCAAATTAGCTAAAATAGAAAGCAAAACTAAAACTGAAAGTTTAAATCAATACTTCATGACGGATGACTTAATCAGAAGCAGTGATCCAAGTCAGTTCACGTTCTATACATCTCTTTCCTATCATTTCCAGAATACACCCTGTCTCCAGTGACAGTCTTTTTAAAAGAACTAGCATACCATAATTAGACAATTAAGTCTCTTCAAAACACACAAAAATTTACTTGACACTTATGGGAACTATTCTGTTTGTAAAATGCAAATCATTAAAACCAGAAACAATTTGGAGACAAACGATAACATAAAATCTACTAATTTATAAGTGTCAGCTTATTATCACTAAACTCTAACCTCAGTAGTTAGAAGACACATTTTCAACTACCAGAAAAATTAGAATCAAAATCGTTTTATACTATAAAAACACCAGATTAGTTCTTGACAGCAGCATCATATATCACAAAACAGTGCTATCAGTGTCATCCTTTGAAATGTATAGTTGCTTATAATATGAACAGTAAGCTTGCTAAAGACAACATTTTTTTTTTTCAGAAAAGTATTAAGAAGTAATTCCGATGTATTTAATTTATTCTGTTTCCCAGGAAGTAACCAAGGTACACGCCCAAGACTTTACTGAGGTTTTAACTAACGACAAAATCCAGAAAAGTCAGGGATTGTACCATGAGACAAAGGAAACGATAAAAAGCGTGACAATAAGCATGAACAACGTCAGCCCTTGGGGACAGAAATAAAAACAAGAGTAAGGACGGTGATAATGGTTTTGTAAAAATGCAACAGATGTAACATGTCAATGTACTGGCAGAGGTTGAAGCGGCACTGAGCGGGGAAAGTACTGTTCAGAAGGAGGTCTCGGTCGTCGGAGATTAAAGCCCTTGTGCAGTCAGGAGCTGGGAGAGTCACATGTGTTTGTAGGGAGATCAGACGGCTCAAGTGCAGTCGTGAATCAAACAAGCGACATACGAGGGTTGATACAGAAGTGACCCATCTACTGGCAGATGAGAGACTTCAGCAAAGGACAGACACTTTAAATGGAAATAGGAAAAGCACCTTTAAAAGACTACTTTCAAAGGAGGAAAAGTGCAGCCCGGAGTTCAGTTCAAGAAGTCACTTAAGGCAGGCAGAATGGAAGTCAACAGGACCTGAAAGGCTAGGTTGCTCCCTTAGCCTGGGTGTCAGGGTGCCCATCACGGGGCTGCATCATTGAGCAAGTTGCCTTGTTAAAATGCTGCATTGAAAAGAGCTGCAGGGGCTGCTTGGAGTAGTGGTCACTAGTAGAAAATGTCTTACTAGAGGATCTTATACCACACGTGCCACTTGCTCCATGAACCGGCAGCGACCAGCCAGCCCGGTCAGGGATGTTGCATGACCTGAGCTGGAAGGACAGGAAGGACCATCCAGCCGCAGGTGAGTCTGACACCGTCATCACAACTCAGGTGTTTGGGCAGGGCACACAGCCTGATACCCCGCTGGCTCCGCCAGATTTGCCAGCTGCTCTTTGCAGTGCTGGGGCAGAGAGACTTGTGCAAAGGAGGGGAAGGAAAATCCTGCGAGGCTGGTGAGAGCAGCCAAATCTCTTCTGCGACTGGGGGGTGCTGTTCAGGAAATTCACAACTAATTGAGACCAGAGGCTCTTGCAGACTTGTCTGGATCATGTATTGGCTTTGAAATCTGGAAACAATACCTGTCCATGGCTTGAATAACACCCTTCAGAGCTGCCACACAAGTTCTTTTATCTATGCAATAGCTTGGTTATGCAGGGAAAGGAAGCCAGTTCCAATCTGAACTCTTGTTTGAAGATTTCTAGACACATGGTGCAGCAAAATTACTGCAGTTATTGCAAGGCTTCCCTTGTGAACCAAAAAGATTAGAGACTTCATATTTCATAGCAGAATGGAAGATAGATGAACGAAACAAAGACAGAGGTACTTCTATTGCAAATAGATACAGAAGATAGGGTAGAAAGGGTAAACATTCTCATATATCAAGTACTGGAGCAAATATGTAATAATAAAACAAAAGTTGGCCAGTGCCAACTGAGCGGAGTGCAGGGCAGAGGCCGAAGGAGCCGAGGGGCTTCGAGCGCCCAGAGTCCCCACAGACCCGCCAGCCCGGCCCTCGTGGGCAGGGAGGGACATCCACGGGCACAGCGAGAGGACGACGGGGGTACTCCGCTGCCCTGGGCCGCTGTGCCGTCCCCGCAGCCCAGGCTCTGTGGCGGTCCCAGCCCCGCTCCCGGCCCCGCTCCCGGCCCCGCTCCTGGGGACGCTCCGGGCCGGTTGCCGGGGAAACGACGGAGCGCCGGGAGCCCCAACGGCGCGGCCGCGGGCGAGAGCCGCGCTGGAACCGCGATGTGCAGGGATGGGTGGGGCTTTGGTGTTTGTTTTGTTTTATCGGAGCCTACATTACATGTTGTGATGAGAATGGTGAATTTCCAGGTGACGTCGCTGCTCATTTTTATCCACTTTTAAAAATACTTTCCCAGGGAAACCAGGATTTGTGAAGTACCTTGCTTTTGTTTGTTTGTTTTTGGTTTGGGTTTTGTTTGTTTGTTTGTTTTTTCCTAATGTAAAACTTGTCTTTCAGGGACAACGCTGCGGTCCCATTTGTGATCGTCTTTGTTTCCAAAACAATTATAATTAATTTTTAGTTTCTTTCTGAGATAACCCACTCACACAGCAATGAAACTTCCATCAGAAATGTAGCGTTTATTCATACACCGTCACATCTGAACGTGGTACATGAGATTTTGGGTAAAAGGGTGCTTCTTAACTTGAACACAAGAGTACTTGCTTGCTTTCTTCGAGAGATGTGTTTATTCTTCCATGAACTCAACAATCAATATCCAAGAAATCCATTGTCTTGGTTTGCTTAATTGTGCGGGATGCAGTCTTTTCCCCATTGCATTCTTGCTCACTTCTGTCATTTTACCGAAGAACTGAATGGGACTTTAGAAGTGTTAGAGAGGCTATTATCTTGATTTTGCACTAAAATAAAATAATAAAACAACCCATGCATGGACAGTGTTGAGAAGACTATTTGAAAAATGCCATTGGCATTCTGCCAATGCAGGGATTTTGTAATTAGTTTGATCCAACATAAATAGTATGTATCTGCCAATAATGGTAAGCCATCAGTGAGGACATTTGCAGAGTTAGAATAGGGCTGCATAACTGAGTGCCACTGAAATGCATTAGTACAAGTGACCTTTAGGAAATACAGAAGGCAAGAAGTAATATAAATAATGGTGGAGAAGGGAAGGTTTTAATTTTTTTTCCTAAGTGTTTTTAGCTAAGCCCGAGACATCACGATACTTTCACAACATTATTTTACAGTACTGAAGGTAACAGAGGAATGAATTTGTTTTTATCCATATATTTTACAGACTGGTAAATAAACTCAGAAAAACCCAGTGTTTGTAAAGCAGACTATGCAAGTCTTTGAAAAATCACACTAAAAAATGCAAACCAGCATGATCATCTCCATGATGAGAAAAAAAGGACTGCTTTTATGTGCAAGGTTTATTTTTAGCTCAATGTTTTAGTATCATTTTATACATGTATCTGCTATAGCTGCTTTGTGAGTACAGAACAGACTACAGCTACGTTCAAGCGTGGAAGAAAGTAGTAGTACAATTCCTAAGTCAGTAGGAGGTATGAACTGCTGTGTTGAATGAAGCTGCTCAGCTCCGTGGAGTCAGCAGCTCCCACTGAGTTCCTGGAGGCACAGAAACCACAGGGTTGCAAAAGGGCAAGTAAGACTCCAGGCTCTGTGCAAGAGTAGGGCTTAGTTCAGAGTTCAATCATTTTCCTGAAAAATGCCAAATAAAAGAATGTGATGTACTGCAGTGTGTATGGTAACGCAGGGAGTCCTGCTGAACTTTTAGGGTGTTGAATGTACAGACTGCACTGCTCACCTTCCAGGGAGACTTGGTGTGAGAATCAGTGTATGAGAGACACCTGTCTCTCATATGTGGATGCCTGATAGGTGTGGATTCCTTCATTTCATGTCTTGGGGCATTTTGTCTCTTGAACTGCGAGAAATCACAACATTTGGCTCTCAGGGAATTGCCTTCATGCAAGGCTATTTCAGCCATAAGTTCCTACCCCAGGGTAGGCTGGCTTTGGTGCGGAACCAGCACATCCCTCCCCACAGCAGGGGCAGTCAGCACAAGGCATCACTGCCTGCCTGCAGAGATACACCCTGGTGCTGGACCCCTGTTGACAAAGCTCGAGCACCTGGGAAATTGGTGGGTTTGGGTCGGATTATTCCTCTTGGGTGGGAGCCCAACCTCCCACACCCACAGGAGGAATGCTGAGTAAAATGAATGTAAATTTCTAGAATAAGGTAACATGACTTTATTCTTACAGATATATTTTTGTAACTTGCATGATATTTTTAAAGTTAGGAAAAGAGAAATCCTGAAGGTAAACACACATTCAGTTCCTTCTGATTTCTACAGTGTGATCTTAAAGTAGTGTTTATTACACTTGTCCTATGTATTTGCAGATGCCCTGCTCCTTGAGTAGCTTCTTCATTATTATATTGGGCTTTGGATTTTTTCACTGAATATTGACATGGGGAAAATGAGTCAAAATGCTTGTAATAGAATGTATTTATTTAAAACAAAATGCTTTTCATACAGTCTCCAACTATTTTTGATAGTTGCAATAGGAAGTAGTCTGTGACATTTTAAATATATTTAGTGGATGCACAGTTAGGATAAAAATAGTGTGTGATCTATACACAGTATAGATCAACAAAACATGACGAATTTTTGCATTTTTCTTCATTGTGATGATACCATTTTGTAGTCTTAAGAAGGTGTATTGAGCTACCATTTACTACTGTATACTTGTGCAGCATTAGCTCCAGTTATGAGTTTCTCCATTATGCAGTTTTTGTTTGTTTAACTTAACTGCCATAAACCTTTCTAAATGCTTGAAGACAAGAATATTAATAACTTCCAAAGAGTATTTATCATGAAAACAAATGAAGTCACTTACATGAATATGTGGTCACCTGAGCATACAGAAATCTGAAAATGAAAGCTAACTCGGCACTGATTCCTTACTTTTCCATAATAATTCTCCACCAATTTAAATAGAACAAGTGATTAATTAATTATCTATTACTACTGATAAAACCAATATGCAATTTGACTTCTTTTTTTCATTAGTCACAGTTAAATAGTTAATTACTGAGAGGGAGGAGAATTCACAAAAGCCGAATGAATTCTGAGGCTTATGAAATTAAAACTGAGGCTTATTGGAATATGGCTAATTGAAAGAACATCACATAAATGAGTCATATGTTAGATCTTTTTGTCTGAGCATATTTATACCTTTATTAAGCTAATTCATTTGGTATGGTTTAGACTTGGCATGGGGCCACAGCCCCATGTTGAGAAATAGTGGGGAGAATATTTCTTGACAAGTGCAGGCTTTTGAATGTGGAAGGAAAGAAGTCGGTACTTTAATTTTTGTCATTATTTAATTAATTTGCATTGTCAACATTTCCCTTTCTATTTGCAGCAGAATTTTGTTAGACAATAAGTGTTTTATAATTGTTTGCTGTATTTTTCAAAATATAAGGAGGAGATTACCAACAGACTTAAAAATTGATTCATCTTACATCTTACCATATTCTTAAATATTCATCTAATAATACACAAACTGATATATTTTCATTTGAGGTTATTGTAGAAGTTTCTAAACCAAATGCAATTTCAACCACAGTGGGAGGGCTGACAGCTCTCACAATCTATTAAGAACAGGAAACAAATAAAACATGTTTCCTTAACATGTATGGTAATTCCTTTTATTTCTACGGCAACTCGGAAAAGTTAGAAATTCTCACTGTTCTCTCAAAAAGCACACGTTTAAAACTGAGGTCTAGAAGTGCTTTCCTCAGATAGTCTTCAAATATCATTCCCTGGAGCTTTTATCCTGACTTAACCACTCTATGTGCTTTATAAATAGTACTCTATAAAAGAGGAGTTATTTTACAGGGTTTGGCGATAAATATGAGCTACAGAGCAGACTGTAGACACCTAATTGTAGTTTTCAGGTTCCTCAGCAAAGATTTAGATGCTCCAGACACTTCCATTGACAAATGCTGCATCAGATGATTATTTCAGTGCCTGTCAAAAGTTGATGGACCTGTGAATATGGCCTTTTATCTTCAGTGAAAATTGCTGTGAAACAGCATCACTTCAGCTGAACAATTCTGAATAACAGCCCAGAGATTCGTTAGGATTGCTTATTCTTTTTCAGGAATACACCAGAAATTGCTTGATTGCCTACTATTAAGTGCTAAATTGCTGTAAGCATTTTGGATTAGCAGATCAAAGTCCTGTGTAAGATTTGGAAGCAAGGTCCCAAGAAACTGACTGACCCACGGGAACTTTCAGGTTTTGATGTTTCAGAGTAACAAAAATTCATACAGGTATGACCCCCAAATTTACAAATCTAATGAGACTCCCAGTGGGTATCATCGTGTACATGGAATGTGAAGTACTGTTACTGTGCAGACATGGTTCTTTGGGTGTGATTCTTGAGTGAAAATGCAAGGCTGAGCAAAATCAAGTAGTTGCATGGGCAACTGCAGTTTAAGTCCACACCAGGCTTTTTGATTGTTCCAAGGATATCCTGCTGATCTGAAATAATTAGGAAATTCAGGTTTCTCCATGTACATGAATACCTGAGTGAATCAGAGAAATTTATGCCCATGTAGATAAAAAGATACTAACTCATCATTGCTCCACTTTACTTAATGAAGTGTTTAGAGCAGCTGTCCAATGGTTCAGTTATACTTGTAGTCACCTTGTACCCATGGCCACAGGACAACGTTTCTATCTCCTGTCATTAGCAAGTACTAATGGAGGCCAGAATAGACCACTTATACCTATGCTTCAATAAACTGTACTACCTTAAAAAATGAAATTAAGATTAAAATGAGACATGTCAGGATTTTTTTTCCCCTATTCTTCTAACTTATCATATTGGCATCAATAATGGCAGTTTGAATTAGCTCTTTATTCTGCTGATGCCAGTTGCTCAGGAAGGACAATTCATTCCATTGTGTCACTGAGATAGTGGCACAATCATAATTGCTTCTATAAAAGCAATTTATGTTTGCTTATTTATGGAGAGGTATCCATTCTCACTAATATAGTCAACAAAGAAAGAGTTAGGAACCTCTATATCTTTGAGTCAATGGACCTAAATCTGAGTTTTATGATACTTGATTTCCTGCCTCCCTGCTGTTTGCTGGTATAGTCATTCCTAATTTGTCTCATGGTTAAACACCTAAGAAGATTCACAGAAAGTATCAAAGGTGACCTGACAGTGACTACCACTAACTCATGGAAAATGTTAAGGAGAAAACTTTGGTTTCAGAGAGAAGTAGGTGACAAACACTTGGAGAAATAAAGGGGGAGTTGGATATATGTCTGTGAATTCAGTTCTTCTCTGGAACTCACAGTGCTCAGTTTGCAAAGCTAACACAAGGTTTTGGAAGAGGTGCTAGAAGGCTCACTGGGTTATAAAAAGCTCAGGTTCAAAAATGTGCTTTGCCTGATTTGTAGTACAGACTTGAACCCAGGTTCTCCTGCCTCTCAAACCTGACAAATATATGGTGATACTCTCAGCTGCTTTAGGTTATACCAGTGATATTCTGAATTTTTTCAGAGTGCAAACTTTTATTAACCGTGCTTTTAACTGAACATTTGAAGGTACTTTAAGTAGAAACATAATGAGAGAATGTATCTGTGAGTTTAGTAATCCTGACAGATGAACTGGTACCCAGCATCACAGGGAATACTGGAAGAACTAGAAACAACACATTCTCTTTATAAATCAGAATCTGGCTTTAAAAAAATTGTAAGTATATTAAAAGATAACTACTTCATCAGAACTGTGAGTGCATTAAGAAATGTTCACCTCTATTTGATATTGCAGGCAATTTTATATGATATGTGGAGTGTGACACTATGCAAATTAAAAATAGTAGTACTGTTGCCTTTCCCTTAACCCTGCAGAGAATACCATTATTCCCTTCCTGCTGATTTTTGTGAACTTGAAATTTTATTTTATGGAAAAAAAAATCTCATTGGATAATATTCTTTAAGTGCAAGACAGACATGCACAAGCTCTAACTGTATTCACCATATGATTTTTCTATAATTATTTGAAAATAAAAACTCCGTCCTAAACTTCTCAGGCAGGATAAATATAATTTAAATTCTGCTGAGGGAAATAAGTGAAGTTGAAAACGTACAGCTAATTTTTAGGGCGATGCTGTGAGAGCTGACTGACGTGTTGTCCCCATCAGCATTGCATAAAGTAAAAATACCCGTTGAGAGGCACACGCTGCAGTTTTGTGTTTTCCCGCTTGGTGGCAATGATTCCCTGTCTTTCCTTCCAACTTCTGCGCTTCCTCCCGGATAGCTGCTGCTCTGCATTCTGCAGCCTCGATTCAGGGGAAAAAACAAGGGGAAAATCAGGTTTTCTCTTACTTCAGATATCAAAGGTGGCAAAATACAAGAGTTTGTTAAGTGAAAATTTAAGTATTCTAAAGTTGAGTTGTCAGAGAAATTGTGTTCTTTATAGGGAATCTTTTACCAATTTCATCTCATTCTAGGGCACAGATCAGTAGTTGTACCTAAACTGTTGATTAAGAGCAAGTTTACTGGAGTTTATAGCCATTCACAGAATAAGGCTAATAATAAATACAGAAGAATCCTTCACAAGCCCACAAGGCATCATGAGAGTATTTCTACTTATCTTTCTTCTTTT